>JAWWEW010000079.1:741941-754108 GCA_035583185.1 Anabacerthia variegaticeps | reverse complement strand
TCCATCCATCCATCCATCCATCCATCCATCCATTAACCAACCATCCACCCACCCACCCATCCAGAGAAACACCCATCCACTCATCCATCCACACATGCATCCATCCATTTGCCCACTTATCTATCCATCCATCCATCCATCCACCCACCCATCCAGAGGAACATCCATCCACCCACCCATCTGAACACCTCCACCCCAGCCTCCCCTCCTTCTCCCTTCTCCTCTCTCCCAGCACCCACCTCCCGGGCTGGTAGGTCTCAAACTCCTCCAGGAAGACACTCTGGCTGCCAGGGGCGGTGGGTGTGGGGCTGCTGGTGGCGTTGGGCAGGATGAGGAACTTGAGGACGGTGCCGGTGCTGGAGCCCAGGAACACCACGGTGTGGTTGCCCCACGGCCCCGCCGCGTTGTCCACCACGATCTTGCGGAGCTGGTACCTGTGGGGGGGAATGGGGCAGGGGCTGGTGTGTGTGGGAGTGTGTGTGCCCCCAGGGAGGGGGCACCTGAGGCAGGGTGGGGGGCTGGGACCCTCTCCAGGGAGGGACAGGGCAGGGAGTCCCCAGGGAGTGTGAGGGGCTGTGTGTGTTCCCAGATGGAAGTGAGTCCAGATCCTGGCCAGAACCCAGCCAGACCCATGGCAGATCCCACTCAGCAGCCTGCCCACATCCTGCCTGGATATGGCTCAGATTCCACCCAGATCCCAGCTGGCATCCAGCTCAGATCCCCCTAAGGAACCAGCCCAGATCCCTCTGGATCACTCAGCAGGATCCCAGCTGGTCCCCAGCCCCATGTCCCTGTCCCCAGCTCTGTGTCCCCATCCCCATTCCCAATGCCATGTCCCTGTCTCCAGCCATGCCCATTTCCAGCCCCATTTCCCCAGCCTTGTGTCCCCAGTCCAATGTCCTCATCCCCAGTGCCATGTCCCCAACTCCAGCCCTACATCCCTGTCCCCACCTTGTGTCCCCATCCCCACATACCCATCCCCAGCCCCATGTCCCCATCCCTAGCCTGTGTCCCATCCCCAGCCCATGTCTCCATCCCCATTCCCATCCCTGTATCTCTGTTCCCATTCCCATCCCATGTCTCTAACCCTGCTTGCCCCTGGCTGCCCTGCAGGCAGGAGGCTTCGGCCCGAGAGCACCGCTTGATTAATTCCCCATCAAGCAGCAATTAAGGCAGATTTAATTAGGACGAGACAATCTTGACTGCAAAGTGTATGAGATTTATCAGCTCTCCCGGCGCTCCCAGTGCTGGCACACACAGGCAAGGGCAGCCCGGGAAGCTCTGACCAGCATTCCCAGTCCCCCCCAGGGCTTCCCCAGCATCCCCAGTACCCCCAGCGCCCCGGGCACCCACCGGGTCATGGTGCGGAGGATCCAGGGGGCATTGCCCAGCGCGGGCACCGCCTCGTCCATCAGCGGGTGTGTCTTGACGAAGTTGAGGATCTCGTCGGGGAAGGCGCTGGAGGAGTTGTAGCGCATCCCCGGGGAGGCGCAGCACCCGGGCCTGGGGCCGGGGCACAGCTCAGCGCCCACAGCGCCACGCTGGCCCCGGCTGCTGCCCATGGTTATCGACACCCCTGTCCCCAGCCCTGTCCCCATTCCAGCTGGTACTGCTGTCACCAACCCTGTCCCCTTCCCTGTCCCCATTCCAGCTGGTACTGCTGTCACCAACCCTGTCCCCTTCCCTGTCCCCACTCCACCTGGTACTGCTGTCACCAACCCTGTTCCCAGCCTGCCAGGTACTGGCCATGGTTATCTACATCCCTGTCCCCATTCCAGCTGGCACTGGCCATGGCTGTCACCATTCCTGTCACTGTCTCCATCATCATCCACGAACCTGTCCCCATCCCCACCACACTCCCCTGTGGGTACCAGCACTGATCATTCCTGTCCCCACCCCTATCCCCATCATCATTCACACTCCCCTGACCCCATCCCTGTCACCTTTCCTGCAGGTATCCAGCCTGCATTGCAGCCAGATCCCAGCTGGGATCCAGCTCAGATCCCACTAAGGAAGCAGCTCAGACCACCCCAATGACTTGGCAGGATCCTTTCTGCCCCATCCCCATCCCTGATCACAGGGATTCCATCACTCCCATTGCTCCCTGTGAATCACAGCCCTGGCTGCCTCTGTCCCCATCCTGCCCGTGCCCACCCCTGCCCCTCACCGTGGCTTTGGCACCATGTCCTCGGGCACAGGGGTCCAGATGGACTCGGGTGACTTCTGCTCCCGGAACCGCCCCTCGAACACAGCGGCCACCTGGGTCATGTCGAAGGCACAGACGGCCGAGCCGGGAATGCTGTGGGGACAGGGGGTGAACATCCCAACCCCTCCCACACCCCCCACGTCCCCCAGGAGCCCCGGGGGCCTCGGCAGGGCACAGGAGGAGGTGCTGACCTGTTGGTGGGTGTGGAGAAGACAGCCAGCACCACGGGGCGCCCATCGAGCTCCAGGATGTCGGTCACGGCTTGGATGACGTTGAAGTAGAAGTGCGAGTCTCCCGGCACGGAGCAGTTGAGCCGGGCCTTGAGGAAGGAGGTCCACTGCTTCTCCAGCACCCGCTGCGAGCCCCCCATGTCGTTCTTGCACACCCGGGCCACCCGTGACACCACCACCTGCGGGGTAGACACCCGTCATTGCCCTGTACCCAACCCCTACGGCCGTCCCCCTTCCCTGTCCCACCCCAGCTGGGGTGACAGAATGGTTTGGGTTGGAAGGGACCTTAAAGACCACCAAGTTCCAGGTGGGATGTGTCCCACCTTCTCCAGGTAGTTGAACTCCATGGCGATCTCGCGGAAGAAGAAGTAGACGTGGCTCCTCCATTCCACGGCGTGCACAAAGTAGGGCTCTGTGGAGACAGCAGGGTCAGGGATAGCCCAGGGTGGAGTGACAGGGGATGTGTGCCATGTCTTGGGTGGCCCCCAGTGGGGACACACACCTTTGAACCACTTGGAGTCGTGTTTGACGGTGCGGAGGGTCGGGCTGTCCCCGAGGCTGCGGTAGATGACGGCGTCAATGGCCAGGAAATCCGTCACCGTGGCGGTGAAGAGCATCCCCCCTGCACGGGACGGGGGGTGTCAGCAGGGCCAGGGGGCAGCATGCCCAGGGTGACACCCGTGGGGCCACCACTGACCTGTGAACAGGGCCACGTTGGCGTGTTTGGGGTCATAGGGACACCGGGCCATGCCGCTGATGTTGTCCCCGACGGGCTCCAGCGTGTCCATCTACAGGGGAGAAGGGACATGAGGACACACCTGGGCACGGGGGTGACCCCTGGGGTCCCTGTCCCAGCAGAGAGTTGGCACAGGTGGGGTTGAAGACACTGATGCCACAGACCCTTCCCACGGGTGCCTCCCTCCTGCCTTTGCCCCAAAGCACCCCAAAACCCCCTCAGACATGGGTGCCCTCTCTTTCCTTAACCCCAAAGTACCCCCAAAAAAAACCTGTCCCATCGGTGCACCCCTTCTTTCCTTAACCCCAAAGCGGCCCAAATAAACCCCTCCCATGAGTGATCCCCCCTGCCTTCACCCCAAACCACCCCAAAACCTCTTCCCATATGTGTCCCCCTTCTGCCTTCACCCCAAAAGCCCCTTCCCACGGCTGTGCCCCCACCCCTTCACCCCACGCCCCCCTCCCCAAGGGGGGTGCCCATCCCGGGGGGGGCTCACGCTGTAGTTGGCGCAGACGGGGTTAAAGGCGTTGGTGCCACAGACGAACAGGAGACTCTCGTTCCTCACCAGCAGCACCTTCACGAAGTTTCGACACTCTGCCTGTGCCAGGGGGAGGGGACCGTCACCCCTGGGCACCCAAACCACCCCCACCCACCCCCCAGCCCTGCTCAGACCCCCATCACTGCGAAGGGATGGCTTGGGGGGGGGCTGTTCTCACCCCAAAATTACATTTATGGGAGCTGGGAATGGGATTTGTGGCCCCAAAGAATTAATTACCAACCTAATTAGCCAAGCAGCCAATAAATCAGAGACACAACCGACTGGCAGCGAGCGGGGAGGGTGACACCGGGGAGGGGACAGGGTGGCCTTGCCTGTGTGACAGGGGGCACAGGGGGTGCTCAGCCCCCCGTGGGACACAGACCCCCACCCTGGTACCTCGTGTTTCCCCTTCATCCGGCAGATGCTGATGTCGTGCTGGTTCGAGCGCCACGTCAGCTTCTGGAGGGGGGGAAAACCAGTGTAGAGGAGCCAGCAGCACCCCCTGGCACCCCCTTGGCACCCCCTGAGACCCCCCAGAGCCCCCTGAGACCCCCCAGCACTTACCCGGTGGTAGCGCATCTCCCCGGCCCCGCTGGGCTCCAGGCTGACACGGTAGACGTTGTCCCTGGGGAGGGGGACACCAGTGTCACCACATCCCAGTTGGGATGTGCCCCCCTCAGCGAGGCATGTTGGGGGTGCAGGATCCCCCACCACCCCCCCGGGCAGGTTTGGGGTGCTGGGGTGGGCTCGGAGGATCACCAGGGTAAGGACAGCCCTGCTGGAACCCCCCAAACACCCCATGGTAGATTTTGGGGTGCCCTGGGGCAGGTAGTGGGGTGTTCCCCAGCAAAGAGGGTTTGGGGTGCCCACCCCCGTGCAGGGGATGTTTCGGGGTGCTGGTTCAGACCTGTCCCCGATGAAGAGGGTCCGGTTGACCTTGAGGATGCGCTGGATGTTGAGGCGCTGGGTGCCCCCCCCCTCTGGGCCCCCCGGGCGGCTGCTCCCGTGGCCCACGAACACGGCGTAGTGTTTCACATCTGGGGGGCACACGGGGGTCACACGAGGTGAGGGCACCCCCACACAGCCCAGGAGACCACCCACGCCCAGCCCTGCCCATGGAGGAACCCCCCTCCTTCCTTCACCCCAAAGTACCCCAAAACCCCTTCCATGGGTGCCCCCCAAAAGTACCCCAAAACTCAGCCCTTGGGCCCCTCTCCTGCCTTCACCCCGAAATTCCTCCCACAGGTGTCTCCTTCCTTCCTTCACCCCAAAGCATCCCAAAATCCCCTCAACGGGTTCCCCCTCCAGTGTTCACCCCGAATCACCCCCAAACCCTTCCCCTCTCCATGCCAAGCTGTGCCCCCCTTGATGCAGCCCCCCGACCCCCTCACCCCCTGGGTGGGCACTCACAGTCCGGGGGGGCCACAACAATGGGCCCGGGCTCCTCAGGGAAGGTGCCCCACGCCGTCCTCTCAGCCACCAGCAGCAGCAGCAGGACCAAGGGGACACGGGGTGGTGGCCCCATGGTGGCCCCCGCCGTGGGTGGGCACCCACCGGACCTGTGGGCACAGCAGAGCTGGCAGGGGCAGCTCCCACCTGGATCCTGGGATCCTCCCCCACCCCAGAGCACCCCAAACCCATCCCTGGTGCTGGGGGGTCTCTGGGTGATGGTGCCAGTGGTGAGGGGCCACCACAGGATGTGGTGGGGGTGGCCATGGGGGACATGTCCTTTCCCAGGCAGAGAATTTCAAATATACTGGGAAAAGTGGCCTTCACGTCCCCACCAAGCCCTCCCAGTGCCTGCTCACCTCCACACTGGGAAGACTGAGCCCAAACTGGGCCCTTACTGGTGGCTTTTTACCAGCAGCACATGGGGGAATGAAGACAGTGCTGGTGGCATGACAGGGCTGGGGACATGGGGACATAGGGACAGAATGACATGGGGATATGGGGACACAGGGACATGGAGACATGAGGACACAGGGACACAGGAATAAGGGAACATGGGGATATGGAAACATGAGGATGTGGACACAGGGACATGGGAACACAGGGACATAGGGATTTGGGAACACAGGGACATGGGGACATGGAGACTGGGAGACATGGAGACATGAGGACATGAGCATGAGGACTCAGGGACATGGAGACACAGGGACAGGGGGACACAGGGACACGGGGACAAGAGGAAAGCCAGAGAGACTCTTCCCCCCCCAAAAAAAATGCCATCATAACAGTTTGGAAAATCCTCAGGGACACAGCAGAGAGCCACGTGCCACAGCATCCCCCATCCAGACAGCCCCAATGCCACCACCACCATCCCCCCAGCGTGCTGGGACACCATCCCCACCCTGCCACCCGTCCCCAAGGGGCTGGGGCCGGGCTGGGTAATTAGCAGCCGGGCAGGGAATTAATTGATCATTAATTCCACAGGAGCAGGAGCGATCGAAGCGGCGCCCTCCTGTCACCACATCCCCGAGGGGCCCGGGGGAGGGTGACATTGTGTGGGGCTGGGGGTCACGGAGTCTGGACCCTGGGCAGTGCCAGTGGGGATACATGTCCCCAACCCCTCTGTGGTGTCACCAGCCCCAGGTAAGACCCAGCACTGTCCCCATCCAGGTCCACTCTGAGGTGCCACAGCCTCTGGGGACAACCGACCCCATCCCCACGTTGTCACAGCCCCTGGGGACAACTGACCCCATCCGCACGTTGTCACAGTCCCTGGGACACCCAACCATGTCCCCACAACCTCAGGGACACCAACTCTGTCCCCACAGTGTCACAGCCCCCGGGACACCCAACCACGTCCCCACAATGTCACAGTTCCCAGTGACAACCACCTCGTCCGCACAGTGTCACAGCCACGGGGACATCCAACTTTGTCCCCATGGTGTCCCCAAAAAGCAGGAAATGAGCCGTTTCTGGCCGGTTTGTCACCCACGTCACACAGCAGCACCCAAAAGCCACCAAATTTAACGTCCCCAAGAGCCAGAGGGAGGAAGGGGGGGCCCCAAAAGAAACCACCCAAGGGAAGGGTCAGTGCCTATCAGCCACCTGAGAATCCACCCACGCCTGGTGGGATTTGGGGGGTGGGGAGGTCGCGTCGCTGCCTCGGGCGCCTGTAACCCCGAGGGGGGGGTCCGGTGTCACCGTCCCCAGCCTGTGTGGTGACAGCGAGCGGGCACGGGGTAACCGGAGCCTCCGGCGCCATAAATGCCAGCGATTGTGTGGGAAAAGAAAAGGCAGCGGGAAGAGGGGAGCTCGGGGAGGAGGGGACACGGCACGGAGGGGGCACGGCACGGAGCAGGGTGACAAACAGGGAGCCATTCACGGCGGTGGCGAGCAGAGGGGACGGTCACCCTGCGTGTCCCCCGTGGCTCCGGGGAAACTGAGGCAGCGGGAGGGGACAGGGGGATGTGCCAGGACGGGGGGTCTCCAGCCTGGGTATCTCCGACACGGAGCAGCTGAGGAGCCTCGGGAATGTCCCCTGTCCTTGTCCCTGCTCCGTGCCTGCTTCCCCATCCAGAGCACGCTCAGCCCTCGCCCGGCACACGCAAAGTTTTGGGGGGGCTGCATGACCTGTCCCCGCTCCCCCAGCATCTCCCCGACCCCCACACAGGGGTGACGGGGCAGGAAGGGGGAGCAGCCCCCAGTTTTTCCCCCCTCAGTCTGCAGCTCCCCAGGGTGTCTCTCTGACCCCACAGAGGGGGGGTCCGTCTTATGGGGGGTCACGCTGCCCCCTTTCCCTTCCCGGGGACGGGAACCTTCCCCGGTGGTGTCTGAACCCCCCCAGCACCGCACAGTGCCCACCTGAGCTCCTCCGGCCGCCTCCGCTGGCCCTTTGGCACGGCCACCACTGTCCCCTCCGCTCGCAGGGGGGACCCGGTCCCACAGCTGGGGGTGGGTCCCCCCCGAGTGGGTCCCCCCCTCTCCAGGGCGCCCCGACGGCGCTGGGGGCTCCGGCGTCCCGAAAGCGGCTCAGCTGTCACATCAACCCCCCCGGGACCCCCAGGGCAGGGGGGCCCGTGCCCCCCACCCGCGCCAGGTGGGAAGGTAGGGCTGATGTCACCGTAACCGGAGCCACCACCGCCCCCCCCCCCGGCAGCTGTCACCGCAGCCGGGGACCCGGGGGGGGCACCCGTGGGACCCCCCGAGCGTGTCCCCACGGAAACCACCGGTGAGATCCCCCCCCAGACCCACAGCAGGGACACAGGGACGGTGGCAGCGGTGTCCCCCCATCCTCACCGGGGCTCCCCCATCCTCACCGGGGCTCCCCCATCCTCACAAACCCTTTCGAAAGGCAACGGGAGAGACAGAGGGCACCGGGAAAGGAGGGGCGACATCGGGAAACGGGGACACGCTGGGAAGTGGAGGGGACACAAGCCGGGGGGACACCTCGAAGCAGGGGCTGTGTGGAACTTTTAAGCCCTAAAATCCCTTAAAATCCAACTTCTTTGGGGAATACCCTCCCTGATATCATCTCAATATCCGAACCCCTTCCCGTTCTATTTCTCCAGTGCCAGATTTTGGGGACAATTTCCTCCAGAAAGCGCCCGGTGCCAACATGCAATCAGTAATTAGAGATGCTAATGAGGTCCTTACACACCCTCACGTGCCCCCCAAAATGCAGCACCGCGGAGCACCCCCCAGCGCCCCCCGCCCCCATTGCCATAGAGGGGTCACAGCAGCGCCCCCCAAACGTGCCGTGGGGACCCCCCCAGGCCCAGCTGCCGCTGCCGCCGGGGCCGGGGGGCTCCGTCCCCCCCCGGGTTTCCGTTCCGGGGCCGGTTCAGATGGCAGAGCCAGGAAGCAGCTGTCCCACGGCGCGGACGGAGCAAATGTCACCCCGGCCACCTGGCACCGCGCTGGCCTTGTCCCTGTCCCTGTCCCTGTCCCTGTCCCCTGCCATGCGTCCCCCCCTTTCCAGGCAGCACCCCCAGAGCTGCGGAGGTGCCAAAAGGACGGGGGGGACACCGCATCGGTGGGGTCCCCACGTGGGTGACAGGGAAGGGGGGCCACCAGCGTGGCTGGGGGGGGACACAGCACCCACCATTTACCTTGGCGCTTCCACGGCCCCGCCGGCGGCTCAAATGTCCCCCCGGGCCTCCCGCTCCGGTTACCGGCTCCGCTTACAGCTGCCGTTTATAGCCCCCGTCCCTGTCCCTCGGCCCTGTCCCCTCCCCACTGCCCACCGCCCCCCGGGTGGGGACCCAGGCGCCCAAGCCCCCCAGGACATCCCAGGCAACGCGGGGCTCCCACCCCCGGCACGGGCACCGGGAACGGTGGGGACCCCGCGGTCACTTTGGGTGGCTCTGTCACCCACCGCGGGTGCCCAGGGGTGACCCCGGCTGGGTTCTCCGTCGGTACCGCCCGGTGACACCCATGGGTGCCCCTGGCACGTCCCTGCCGCCACACACCGCCGGTGCTGGTGGCCGGCCAGAGCCGCATGGTGATTTGCATATTAAATACATGCTCATCTGCATATTAAGGACGGTCTCCTAGCGAGCAGGCATCGCACGTCACGCCAAAATAAATCCCGGGGGGGCAGCGGGGGTGGCAGGAGGGGTGCTGTGTCCCCTCAACGCACAGTCCTCTTCTTCTGTCCCCCCCATGTGCTGTCCTGTCCCCCCCAATTCACAACCCTGTCCCCCCCAGCTCACAACCCTTGTCCCCTTGTCCCTCCAGTTCTCCAGAAGAGGATCCTCCTGTCCTGCTGGTGCCCCCAAGCCACTTGTCCCTACAGACACATATCCCCCCGTGTCCCTCCTGCCCCCTCAAAGACTGTCACCCCCTTTGCCCCCAAAGGGCCACGTCCTCCCTGCCCCTCCTGTCCCTTCAAAACAGCCATTCTCCTCATCCCCGTTGACCCCAAAGCCACACATGTCCTCCTGTCCCCGAAAGCACTCACCCTCCTCCTCCTGTGCCACCCCAGGGGCTCTGTGCCCTCGCAGAGTCCCCTTGAGCTCACCCTGTCGCCCTGTTGTGGCACCCGCATGGCCCCGGACGGGTCCTGCTGGCAGGAGCACGTCTGGCTGCTCCGAGTCACCACGTCCGGCCCTGTGCCTCAGTTTCCGTGGGCGTGGGGAGAGGGAACCCCCTGTTCCCACTCCAAGCCTGGGCACCACCCAGGAACCCCCACCCAAAGCCCTGCCAGTCCTGGGATCACACCTCCCCTGTGCACCCCGGGGTGCTCCGTTCCCAGGGATCCTTATCCCCAGGGATTCCTGTCACCACGGTCCTGTCACCCTTACAGAGCCCGTGTGCCCAGGGTGTCCCCTTCCCCACGGATCCCTGTCCCCAGGGTGTCCTGTCCCTGAGCAGCCAGAGGGACATGCAGCTCCTGGTTCAATGCCATGGGAGACCCTACAATAACAACCCGCTGTGTTTACACCCAGCTCCAGGAGGGAACCCTACAATTAAAGCCAAGGCATGGAGCCCCATCATTACTGCGATGGGAGGCTGCTGTGCACACCCACAACACCCCAAACAGACCCCAAAATAACCCCAATCCTCAGAAAGCAACCCTGCAGTAACAGCCCACAGATCCCAGAGCCAGAGGATCCAGAGGAGGTACTGGGAGGCCGGGAACAAGGGTCAGTCCTGCAGCTCAAGGCTTGGTAAAGTTGGGGTTTTGGGGCGTTTTGGGGGGTTTATTGACATTCAGGTCTGCCCTCCCCATGTCGGCTGTGCTGCTCCTGCTGGGAAAAGGGGGATGTTCCTCACTCCAAGCCCAGAGCCGGCACTTCCCATTCAGATTCCGATGCTTCAAAACACTTATTTGTAGTTAAATAAGATTAAATATCCTCTGGGTCCAACCGGGCTGAGAGGGTTGGGGGGTGGCAGCTCCCCAGTCACTGCAGTGCCACCACAGGGTCACCGCAGTGTCACCATCCCCAGCATGTCCCCAAGGTGATGGTGGCCCAGGGCACCCACTTTCCCTCACGGAGTCACCCACCTCCTGGGAACACCAGGGGATGGGGACACTGGTGGCGACAGGAGTCAGGGCCACCCCCAGTAAACCTGCTCCTGCCACCACTGGTGTCCCCAGAGTGTGACAAGGGTGGCGAGGGTGACAAGTGCCTTCTAGGCAAGACAAGGGGGTGGGTGGCAGCACCTGAGTGCAGCCTTTGCCCTGTGATATCCTCCTCCTCCTTCTCCTCCTCCTCCTCCTCCTCCTTCCCACTGCCATCCAGCTCCATCCTGCTCTCCGTTTTGGCAGTGACACTGACCCCCCCACCTCTGAGAGCCACCAGCACCTGGCACGGAGCACCCGGAGTCCCAGCGGAGCCGTGGGATTCACAGAGCTGGGATGGGTGCTGGGAATGCGGGGGGACAGGGTGGAGCGTGGGATGTGGGATGCAGGATGTGCAGTGGGATGCAGATGGAGTATGGGATGTGGGATGTGGGCTGAGGAGTGGGATGTGGGCTGGGATGCAGGATGGAGGATGGAGGATATAGGATGGAGGACAGGATATGGGAGGCAGGGTGGGATACAGGCTAGGGTGCAGGATACAGACTGGGATACCGGATGCAGGCTGGGATGCAGATTGGAATGTGGGATGGGATGCAGAATAGGATGAGGGTCATAGGATGGGATGCAGAGTCAAAAGCAGGATGGGTTGCGGCATGGGATGCAGGCCGTGATGTGGGATGGGATGTGGAATGGGATATGGGATGCAGGTCAGGAGGCAGGGTTGGGTGTGGGAAGCAGACTGGGATATGGGATGGGATATGGGATGCAGGCAGGGATGCAGGCTGGGCTTTGGGATGGGATATAAGATGCAGGCTGGGCTATGGGGTGGGATACGGGATGCAGGCAGGGATGCAGGCTGGGCTGTGGGGTGGGATATGGGATGCAGGCAGGGATACAGGCTGGGCTCTGGGGTGGGATGCGGGATGCAGGCAGGGATACAGGCTGGGATATGGGATGGGCTATGGGATGCAGGCAGGGATGCAGGCTGGGATATGGGATGGGCTATGGGATGCAGGCAGGGATATGGGATGGGCTATGGGATGCAGGCAGGGATGCAGGCTGGGCTCTGGGGTGGGATACGGGATGCAGGCAGGGATGGGGACGCCAGCGGCGGCGCGGAACAAAGGGCCATTGTTCACGAGCTCTCGCCCAGCGCCGCCTCCGCTGCCGCCGCCGGAAGGTCCGAGCGGCCTCACCGCCCTCGGAGCAGCTCCTTGTTCTCCCCGCACAGCCCGCGGCACCCACCAGGACATCGTTGCCACCGCCACTGTCACTGCCACCCCACTGCCACCACGGCCACTGTCACCCCACTGCCACCACGGCCACTGTCACCCCACTGCCACCACCACCATCACCACCAGTGCAGGTTCTCAGCCAAAGCCCTCGGGGCGGCCCCGCCAGGTGTGCCAGGTGTCATCTGTGCGTGGGGTGTCACACGTGTGTGTGTGGGGTGCACTACATGTCATGTGTGTGTGCAGCTGTCA
>JAWWEW010000079.1:701388-736368 GCA_035583185.1 Anabacerthia variegaticeps | reverse complement strand
CCCCTCCCTGGCACGAAGAGGGGCTCAAACCGAGCCCCCTCCACTCTCTGCCTCAATTTCCCCAGTCCCAGACACCGGGATGGGCTGGGACCGGATCGCCCTCATGCCCTGCCTCATTTTCCCCCATCCCTTGCTCGGAGAGGGGCTGACACCGACCCTCTCTTCACCCCTCGCCTCCGTTTCCCCCCTTTCCTGGCACAGTGAGGGGCCGGATCCTCATCCCCCACCCTGCCCCAGCCTGGCACCCCCCAAAAAGGTGGTTCCCCTCTTTTGGTGCCAAACACGTCCCTGTCCCCAGACTGAACCCCCACCCTCTGGTGTGACCCCCCCAGCCCCTGCCTCAGTTTCCCCTCGCACCCAGGGCGTGGAGCTGATTTTTGCCCCAGGGGTGCTGCGAGGTCAAGCCTGCCCCCCTCGGGGTGCAGGGGGTGCCAGGGTGGGCACCCGGAGGGGCACCTGGAGGCCTGGGGGTGGCACACAGAGCGGGGGCCCAGCACGGCGGGGACAGTGCTCTGCTTTCACTGCTTTGTTGCTTTTCCCCAGTAGTTTTAGCCCGAAAAAGACCCGAATCAGGGTATTCCGCTCCCTGTCGTGGGTGCACCGAGCTGTGCCCGGCTCAGCCCGCCCCGGCGAGCAGGAGGTTGGCAGTGTGATTCACCTCTTCCTGCATCCCTCCGGTCCATCCCGCTTCCCAGGGCAGGGAAAGGCACGGCCACCCCCGGGAGGGGACACGGAAAGGGGGGTCTCCAGGGCAAGGAAACCACGGCTGTGACTCAGCGCCTGAGTCACCGTCCCCAGGGGGACACCGCGAGCCCCTTGACCTGTTCACACAGCCCCCCGCTGGCCCAGCTCGGGTTCATTACGGCTAATTAATCAACACTCCGAATGAATTCCTCCACAATTCCTGCAAGCATCGTCCAGAGGCTTTTTGCTGAGCATCAGCACCACCCTGGGGCACCCCGATACCCACAGCCCCCCGACATCCCATGGCACCCCAGCACCCCGGGCCGCCCTAGCATCCCATGGCACACTAATATCCCATGGAACCCTAATATCCCATGGTACACTAATATCCTGTGGCACCCCACCATCCCACAGCACCCCACAGCACCCTAATAATCCCACAGCACCCCAGCATCCCACATCATCCCAGCATCCCCCGATATCCTAATATCCCATGGCACCCCAATATCCCACGGCACCCCGACACCCCACGGCCGTGAAGGTCCCAGGACTCCTCCCGGGTAGGAATTTTGGCTGGCCGTTTGGAAAACTGCGGCCCTGGGAGGGCTCTTCCCATCCGCAGCCTCCAGATCGGGATTTATTCCCGGATTTGGGGATTATTGTGACCTTTAAGGGAATTCCTCGCGCCGCGGAGGGGTCGATGCGCTCGGGTGAGTCCTGCAGCCACCCGTGCGATGAGCAGAGCCGCTCCCGGCCGTGGGGTGCGGTGGGATGGGGGCCCCCCCGTGTGTGCCCCACCAGCCTCGTGCATCCCGAGCACGCAGGGTGGGAGCCGCGACCCCCGGCCTGTCCCGGCACGCCTCGGCACGGCACGGCACGGCATCCCAATGCCAAACCCCCCCGGGCCCCACCCCGAGCCCTGCTGGGGCCCAGGCAGGGGTTTTGGGGGTGGTGCCTTCCCAGCACCCCGTCCTGGCTGGCAGACCCCCAATCCCCCATAGGGCCCCCCCCAGGACAGGGACCCCCCTCACCCACACAGCGGACCCCCTGGCAGTGCCTGGTGTCCCTCCCGGTGGGGAGGTCCCCTCGGGGGGCAGGGGACACTGCCCAGTCCTGGGGGGTCCTGTCACGGCAGCCCCCACCCTCCCTGGCACAGCTCCCAGCTCAGGACCGCACAGGGGTCTCCTCCCTGTGTCTGCGTGTGTGTGTCCATGCACACATGCACATACGTGTACATGTGTGTGCGTGCATGTCTGTGCATGTGGGAACACGTGTGTAAATGTGTGTGCATGGCCTGCATACGGGTGTTCATTTGCATGGTGTGTTCATATGTATATGTGTGTGTGTGTGTACATGTGTGTGCACGCCTGGCAGTGTGTGTGTGCCCTTTGCATGTGCACCCACACGTGTGTGTGCAGCTACACAGTCATGTGGATCATACACCTGAGTGCATCCATCCATGCATGTGCATCCACACATATAAATGCATCCATACATGCATGTGCATCCATCCATGCATGTGCATCCACACATATAAACGCATCCATACACACGTGTGCACCCACACATGCGTGTGCCCACCCTGCAGCACAGCACACGTGTCCCCCCAGCCCCACCTGCACCGCAGAGCCCCTTTGTGCCTCCTACACGTGTGTGCACACGTGTGTGTGTGTGTGTGCGCTCACACACGTGTGTCCCTGCCTTCTGTCCCCCGGGAGTGCCACAGCAGCCCCCCCAGGTGCCACCACCCCCCTGGTCCCCGTGGGTCCCCAGCACCTGCCGCGGCCGTGGCGGTGCCGGCCCTTCCCGGCAGCCGTGGCGCTTGGGGAGGAAGAGTGGTAATTAAGTTAATTTGCACATGCAAATCATCCGCAGTTGGAATCTGTTAATTTTATAATTTGATGTTTAATGTACATATCTGCTGTGTTTTCCCAGCCAGAAACCCAACATTTTCTGGGTGCTAATGATGGGGGCCGTGCTCCGGGCTGGGGGACGGGGACCCCCCGGCTGTGCAGGTGCTGGTGACACACCAGAGAGCAGCCACCACCAGGAATGGGTGCACCCATCATGTGGGTGCCCGGTGAGGCCAGTGCACACAAGAGACAGCCCCAAAAAGGGCTGAATTTGCCCCATTTTGAGGGCAGTGTGGCGTCTTCCCATCCCTCCTGCCCAGGAGGTGTTTTGGGATGATGGTGGTGAGCTAAGCCCTGGCAACTCGTGTCAGCCAAGGGCCAGAGGGATGTGGTGGTCAGCGGTGGCATTGCTGGCAGCACCCAGCACCAACCCTGAGCACCCCAAAAGGCAGGGTACACGGACACAACATCCTCCTCCCCTTCCCGATGCATCCCTGCAAGCTCTGACAGCTCATCCCAGCCCCAAAGCCCTGCCTGAACAAGGAGGGGCTGCAAAAACTGGGGCTGTGCCTGGGCTGGGCATCCCCCCAGGCCCAAACACTGCCCTAAGGATGAGCATCACCCCGGGGCTGAGCATCACCTCGAGGTCCAGCACCACCCCGGGGCCAAACACTGCTCTGAGGATGAGCATCATCACCTCGAGGTCAACTATCACCCCAAGGCTGAACACCACTCCAGAGCTGAGCATCACCCTGGGGCTCAGCATCACCCTGGGGCCAAATATCACCCAAAGCCCATCATCAGCCTTGGCCAAGCGTCACTCCAGGACGGACCAGCACCCCAAACCCCAGCACCCCCCAAAGCCGCGTGCCCCCCCAGGCCGAGCCCTGCCTGTGGCACAGCAGCCAGGGCTGGCTGGGGCTGCCCAGCCTGGTCCCTGTTTATCTGCAGGCCCAGCTGGGGCTTTGCATATGCCGGATTTGTGGGTTCCCTTTGCAGCTCGGCTGCCGCCGGCCCCTCGGCAGAGATCCCGCAGTTCCCCGGAGCTGGGGAGGACGTGGTCACCCTCCTTCCTGGGATGGGATCCCACTGGGACATCCCCCCAGCCAGGCAGGGAGCAGCCCCTGGGGAGCAGGGGAGGGTGATGCCACCTTCCTAATGAAAACTAATTGCGATTAATCCCATCTCATTGTTTACTCGGGGCTGATTTAAGCACATTTCAGGCAAGACTGAGCAGTTGAACATTTCTAATGTATTTTTCTTTCTGCTTTAATGACCTCGTTCCTGCCACCCCGCTGCCATGTCCCTGCTCTGGGAGGTGACTGGTGACTTCATCGAGTTCATCCAGAGAAAGAAGGACCTTCTATGGCTGCTCTGAGGGTGGTTGGGAGGGAACTGAGCCCCCCGAGGCCCTTGGGGACCCGGCTCGGTCTGGTGCCAGCTGGGACTGCCTCTGGTCCCCATAAGTGTCACACAGCCATGTCTATCACCTTCTCCGGGCTCTCCCATCCAGCTGTTCCCCAAGGCCAAATCCAGCTGTTGCCAGCACTGCACAGCCCCTCTGACTGCTCTCCCCAGGATCCCAGGGCTCTGCCATCCAGATGTGCCTCCTGAGACCCCATTCCAGCTGTTCCCACTGTCACCCCAAGGCCACCCACCCAGCTGATGCCCCCATGCCCCCAAATCAGCTGTTCTCACTGTGAGCCCATCCAGATGTGCTCCCAGGAGCCCAGTTTCTTTCAATCCAGCTGTTCCGCTCAGTCCAAGGCCAGCCATCCCCACAGCCCAGTCCATCCCCACATCCCCCCTAGTTTCCTCCAGTCCTCCCCAGTGCCCCCCAGCCTCACACAAGAGCCAGGGCTATTTTTAACCTCCTCTCAGCTCTCTTCTGCTCCGGTTCCACCCGGAGTCAGTGACTTTCACAACCTCCTTTATTCTAACTGGGAGACTTTCAGTTCTCCCTCCCTCCAGCGACCAACCAATGCCCAGGGTGAGGAGTGTGGGGGCCCTCAGAGGTGCCCGTCCCCCCAAATCCCTGCTGAGGGACTTTGCCACGTGCTGGGGCTGCCCCCACCCTTGCTCCCTCCTCAGCTTCCCTCCTTTCTCCTCACAAGGATAAAATCCTTGAGGTTCCCATATGCTGCTGAGGAAGAGGAGCAGAGTGAAGGCTTTTGGGTGGGCAGGGATGAAGTTTCCCCCTGGGGTCACAGTGTGGTGATGGAGGGGATGAAGAACACCCCCCTTCCAACCCCACGTGCCCCCACTGACCCTCTCCCTGTGCCCCCTCCCTCCCACCCCGTGCCTCAGTTTCCCCAGTGACCCAGCACACCAAGAGACCCCTCCCAAACCCAACCACCATCCCCAGCCCCCCAGACGGGTCACCCCCACAGCTGGCACGGATCCCACCGGTCCCCCATATGGATCCCCCTTGGCAGGACGGCTCTTCCCGGGGAAAATCCTGGCTTGGGGCCCCGGCAGTGATTGTGATTTTCCCCTCAAGCGTGGCTAACACCAGCCCTGCAGCCGAAGCCAAAGCATTTTTCACCCCCCCGGGGTAGCTCAGGCAACACTCTGTGTGGAGACAAACCTGGGGATGGGGGATCCCCTCCCACAGCCAGCAGAGGAAAGAGATCACAAGAATTTCACCCAAAATGACGGCACAAACTCGGCTGCTGAACCCATCCTGGTATTTATTGGGATTTTTTTCCCCCTCTCTATCAGCTATTTTCCAGCTTTCAGTCCAATCCTGGAGCTCTGATGTTGTCTCTCCAAGAGGATAAACCCCAGGAACTGGCGTTCTGTTCCTCAAAAAATGACCAAATTCACTAAATTCAAGGACAGAGTCCAAAAAAACGCTTTAAAAAATCCTCTTTATTTATGCCATTATTACAGCCAGAGAGAAAAAATGATGCACTCCTGGCTTTGAAGTAGGGCAAACAAACCGCCCAAAATGGTTAAAAAACCCCAATTAAATGGTGAAAAACCTGCCCTTCCTCCCTGCCTAAGGACCAGAGTTAAGGTCAGCTCCTTCCTTCCTTAATCTGTGATTTTTTATCCGGATAGCAATTTCCCCTGGGCTGCCAGCCGGTTGGTAAACGGCCTCTTTTGTCTTTAGCCCTTCCTTTCTGCTCAGGAAAATGGAATCCGATTTTTTTAGCGGTGTGTTATTTATCCCCCGGTGCCCGATGCCCCGAGGTGCTGATGCCCCGGTGCCGCCGCCCCCCGGGCTGGGGGAGACGCCCCCCCAGGTGCTGTGGGGCTGCCGGCACCGGCTGCTTTGGCCTCAGCCCGTGGCTTGTTTAATGTCCCCGTCTGTCACCGGGAGCGCCCGGGACACGATCCAGGAGCAGTTTGTGGTGGGGAAGTGCCAAGCCGGCACGCCACGGGCGCCTGGCGGGCGCGGGGAGGGTTCTCCGGCGGTTCCCATGGCCCAGCACGTCCCCACCCCACCATCCCCTGTGCCCAGGGGGGGTTCTGTGGCCTCTTTGGCCTCCCCATCCTGAGGCCGGATCCTGCACCCCCTTCCCGGGGAAGCCTGGCTGAGCCCACGGCTCGGCTCCCGATCGATGCTCCAGCCTCTCTTAACACCTCGCAGGGATCGATGGACAAGGCAGGGAATTGCCTGCACCGGGGGATATGGATAATCCCCCTGGCAGGGCTGTGCCTGCAGCCGCTCACCTTAACCCTGCCTGTGCCGTGGTGGTCACCAGGCTCCCTGGCAGTGTCACCCGCCCTGGTGCCCGTCCCCGGGGCCTCTGGGCATCACCATCCCCAGGCTCTGCTCACCTGGATCTGCCTCTCCTCCAGCTGCAAAGAGCTCCAACAACCACTGAGAAAACACCGAAACCCAAAGTATCCCCAAAACTGGACCTGCTGGTGGCACTGGGATCGTTTCCATGACTGAGGGGACACCACAGCCCATTGCTGAGCTCCCCCTGTCAGATCCTCTGCCAGATCCCTTCCCAGATTCCCCGCCAGATCCCTTCCCAGATCCCCTGCCAGATCCCCACACTCCACTCCCACAGAGCAATCGATTCACTAAAAGGCAATTTGGCACCTTAAAATCACACTCTGCAAACGGGTGCTGGGATGCCCACGCTCCCACGGGCTCTCGGGTGGGTGCACATCCCCGGGGGGCTCCCAGCCTGTGGGAACGGTGTTATCCGGCCCTGCCCATGTGGCTGGAGCTGCGGAGCATCCTTAACGGGGAGAGGGAACGGGCTCAGCCGGTGCCAGAACCCTGCAGGGCCGTGTCACAGCTCAGCACGTGCAGGAGCTCAGCACGGAGGGGATCCCGTCCCGGTCCTCGCGGGGTGGCACGGCCAGGGATGGCGGGCACGGCGCTGTCCCAGCGAGGAGCTGGAGCCCATCCTGGGAAGCCAGCTTTCGAGGAAAAGCAGTGTGGGGAAAGGGAAGAGGAGGCTGGAAAAGCTCCAAGATCAGCGGCATTGATACGAAACCATAAATTATCCTCCCGGCTGTGCCGGCAGCGGGGACAGGCAGCCCCTCCAAAAGCCGGGGAAGCGGCAGCGACGGCATCGACCCCGGCCCCGCCGCCGCCTGCCTCGGTCGGGGCTGAGCCGGGGTGAGCCGCTGCCATCGTTAGCGGGAGCTGCAATTTCTCATCAATCCAAAGCGACTAATTAAGAGGCGCCGCGGCCGGGGCTGCTCCCGCATCCATCACGGCACGCGGCTCCGCATCCCTCCCGGCACGCGGCGGGTCCGTGCCCGCCGTAAATCACCGGGGCTCGGTGCCAAGAGCTGCGACCGGCACCGGGAGCCCCTCGGCGGGGCAGAACCCCCCGGGTTTGGCAGCCGGGGAGCAGCCGGCAGCGCTGGGATGCGCCGGGTGGGCTGGGATGACTCCGGTTGCCTTCATCCCCCTCCGGCAGGCGTTAACCAGCACGGCTTCCCGGCATCCCCACGATCTAATTACACCGAGGATGAAGCAGGG
The DNA here is from genome assembly GCA_035583185.1 of Anabacerthia variegaticeps. Taxonomy (NCBI): domain Eukaryota; kingdom Metazoa; phylum Chordata; class Aves; order Passeriformes; family Furnariidae; genus Anabacerthia; species Anabacerthia variegaticeps. The sequence continues at coordinate 728,877 of JAWWEW010000079.1, read as the reverse complement.
AACGATACCTCGCCGTTAATTAATAACTCGTCACGGCTCAGAGCAGGCGGGGAGCGCGAACGCCGCGGGCTGGTGCCTCAGGGTGCCCGGGTTTTGGGGTGCAGGGGGGGCACAGGCACCCTCGGAGCCGGGATGGGACCGAGGAGCCGAAAAACGACATTTAAATAATAAATCCCAGCTATTAAGAGAGGCTGTACCTGGGAGCGCCGGGCAGCGCCGGCGGCCAGCGGGGTAATTAGACCGCGGCTGAAATGATGAAAAGATATCTGCAGGCTTTGAGGCCGAGGCTTTGAAGCTGTAAATCCTGTGAAGGCAGCATCCCCGCACGCACCCGCCGGGAGATATTTACCCGGGACCTGCTTCCCACCATCCACGTGGTGCGCAGAGCCAACAAAAAAATCCCCCCAGCACGGGAGGATGCTGAGCCCGGGGGGATGTTCCTGGATAGCCCGAATTCTGTGCCCTGGGGGAAGGTCACTCCAGCAGTGGATGCGCACTGGGTGCCACGGTGATGGGGTGGTTGAGCAGGACGGGATCCCGGGGCTGGGGATGGCAGAGCCTTGTCCTGTGGGGAGCTGCTTGGGGATCAGGGAGTGTTGGAGCTTCTGGGGTAAAGTGGAAGGTGCCGGTTCAACACAGGGGTTGGATGAGCTCAGCAAGGGGCACCAACGCAGCCAAGGGAGGGTTGGTGATGCTAGGGGGTTCCACCAGCACATGGAAGGGTTTGGATTTAAAACAGGCCCGTTCCATGTTGGCATGGGCACACACCCCACGTACACGCAGCACCCCTGCACCCTCCCACCTCTGCATTCACCCACCCATGGGCACCCCTTGGTACCAGCGTGGCACTGCCAGTTCACCCAAAGGGATGTGACCAGCCTGTGGGTGCTGGATGGCACCTGCCTCAGAGAGGCCTTCCAAATGGGAAAACCCTTGGATCTGGCCTCTCACCTGCCCCCAAACCCCCTTGGCACGGGGCTGTGAGCCTGGTGGTGCCTGGCAATGCCGTAGGGATGCGGGTGGGAGCAGAGTGGCACAGCCGGACAGCCAGAGCCCAGCGAGAGCAACGCAGCAGCTCGGCACAGGGGTAATTAGCAGCTTTGATTCCAGATCCTCATTAGGGGCTGGCACCCCCCGCTGTTGCGCTCCGTGCAATTAGTCGCTAAGTAACACACGGATATTTATACCCCGGCAGAGAACCGGGGCCGGCACATGCCGGCATCGGCATCGCCGGGATGCTCCGGCTGGGGTTGGCCATGGCCCTGACAGTGACGTTTTGGGACAAGCAGCCTGTCCTTGTGGGCCAAGGAGCTGGAATGAGGGTCCAAAAGGCACCCGGGAGTGCTCAGCAGTGGGGCAGCACCCAAGGGTGGGCACCCACAGCGACACGCGTGACACCGTCACCCTGAGGAAGCCACGTCCTTGGCACCACCATAGAGGACCGGCTGCTCCAAGTGCCATTTCTATAGGGAAGATGTTTTATCTTCCCTCTCACCCCACCCTAATTAATTGTTTTAATTAAGGAAATGCCACCTCCACTCCCGACTGCCATTTGCCTGCAGAAACGCTGCTAATTACGGCGAAGGAAACGAGCCGGGGCTTGTTCGCAGGCAGCTGGGAGGGGGGTTGTGAGTGTGGGGAGGGGGGGGCTAAAAATATATGGGAAAAAGGAAAATAAATGAGCTCTAAGCTGAAAATCCCCCTCCAGGCAGCGGAGGGGGCTTGGGGGCCCCTGTGATGGAAGGGGTGCCGGGATGTGGTTTGGAGCCTCCATCCCTCACCTCCGCCCCGTGGTCCTTGGGTGCCAAGGAAGCGGCCCTTGTTGTGGTGTCACCCAGCCCGAAACCGGCTCGGGAAGGGGGGCTGACCCCCCAAATTTGCCGCTGCACGGAGCTGGCCCCGCCGCCTCCCTCGCCGGCTTTGTCAGCAGCAGCCGGGAGCTCGCGCTGCTTTTTAGCAGCTTTCATGAATTTTAATGGGCAGTAGCTGCTGGATTTCTCCTCTTCCTGCTGCTCGCCCGCCCCCCGCGGCCTTTCGGGTCGCCCTTCTCCTCCCCGGGGCAGCTCCGGCCTCACGGGGGACTCAGGGCATCCTCCCAGCTCCCCAAAACCCGCCGCGGTGTCCCCCTCCTCAGCCCCACGGCCGAGATCTCGCCCCACCCGCGCTCGGCGTTCACCCGGGGCTGCCGGAACGAGGGGCCACGGCCCTGTCGGGGGGCACCTGGGCGGCTTTCCCCCAAATTCCATGGGTATAAAGGCTCCGGAGACGCCACTTCAGACCCATCCGTCTTTATTAGCAGCTGGTTAACACCTCCCCGAGGGACCATAACGGAGGGAAGCAACTTAATCACCGTCATGCAGCAAAGGGCGGGCGGACACGTCTCCCCCCGGCCATTCCCACTTCCCGGGGGCGCCGCGGTGTCCTCGGGTGCTCCCACCTGGTAACAGTGACCCTCCTGGTGGCTTCTGGTCCTCTGATGATGTCTCTGCTGGCTCCGTGTGCCAGCATCCCCCCGGGCCTGGAGCCTTGTCCCTAACGCTCCCTGCAGGTTCTCCTGGTCCCTCGTGGTCCTGTGGTGATGTCCCTCTTGGTTCTCCAGCCATGTCCCTCTTGACCCCAAGCAATGGTGCACCCCTAGACCTTCCCGTCCCCTGATGATGGTCCTTCCTGCTGCATGTGATAATATCCCTCCTGATCTTACAACCACGTGTCTCCTTGCCCCATGATGACATCCCTCCCGGTCCCTCCTGGTCCCTCCTGGTCCATGATGCCATCCCCCCCGCTCTAGAACCCACTGCCTCGCTCTTCTTAGGAAGGGAGGCTGGATCCTGCCCTCTTCCCAGAGGGTTTGGAGGGTGGGGTTGGGGCGTTGAGGGGTTTGGATCTGCAAGGAAAAGGACACAAGGCCATGGCATCTCACACCCCCTGCCCAGTCACAGGGACACTGGGATTGACTTGTCACCAGGAGGGTGGCACCCCCTGAGCGCCCCCTGTGGTCCTACAATAGGAGGGTAATGTGGGGGTGCAAATCCAGCCCCACAGGCTGCCAAACCCCAGCACCCCTCACTGTGGCTCCATCCCAGCTCCCAGCAGCGTTCCCAGTGGATTCATTCCCAGCTCCTTTAGATTTGGGTCCCATTCTGAACACAAAGCGTCGCTTCGAAACGACTCGCAGTTGCCGAAGGGATTGAAATAACATTTTCTGGCGAAGATTTCGCTTTGTTTTTTTAAAAATGCTGCTTCGAAATTGCTCATTGCTGTCGATCCCTCCCCTGCCACCGCCAAATTCCAGAGCTTTTGGAGCTGATCCCATCTGGCTCCAAAATTCCCCTTGTTCTGGGAGAAATTTCCCAGCTCCATCCCCCACCCCAAGAACCAGTGTTGGACCTCGATGAGTTTTGGGAAAGATAGAAACAAGGTTGAACTGCCGTCCTTCGTGTCCATCACCCCAACCCTTTCTTCATCCCCCACCTCCATCTCCATCACCTGCAGCCCTTCCTTCACACCTTATCCCCATCTCTATCCCTCCCAGCCATTCCTTCATCCCTCATCCCCATCTCCATCACTCCCAGTCCTGTTTTCATCCCCCACCCCACATCTCCATCACCCTCAACCCCAGTTCTTTCATCCCCACCACAGAATCCCCCCACGCAGACACTGCGGATGCCACCAGTTCCCGCATCCCCGAGGATGGATGGAGGTGAAGGTGACAGGGAGGAGCGCCGGGACCTGCGCGCTGGAGATCAAGAGGAGAATGATCAAAGGAGGGATGTGGGTGAGCGCTGGCAACCCGGTCACCCTGGAGACGGGAAGCAAATATTTGGGCTAATAGCGCTCCCGGGGAGGGACTGGCCACTTCCCATTGTCAGGTGACAATAGGGATGGGCAGGTGATGCGCTGAGGGCCCGGCGTCATCAAGCACGGCTGATGTGGGGGGAATTGGGGCTGTGGGAGGCTTTGTCATGGGAATCGGCAATCAGTGCTGGGTGCTCGGCCCGAGGGGTGCACGGCTGGAAGGATGCTGAGCCAGAGGGATGCTCAGTTGGGGGGATGCTCAGCCTGAGGGATGCTCAGTTGGAGGGATGCTCAGCTCGGGGGGAGGATGCTCTGGCAAAGGGATGCTCAGCTGGAGGGATGTTCTGCTGGGGGGATGATTGTCCAGAGGGGTGCTCTGGCAGGGTGTGCTTGGCTGAGGGGTGCAGCATTGTTGTGTCCTCTGCAGGGCCAGGAATTGGACTTGGATGATCCTTGTGGGTCACTCCCGACTGAGGATATTCTCTGATTCTGTGATTATTTGTGCTGCCAACACGTCTCTTGCTCCTGAGATAGACCAGGAACAGACAAGCAGGGTTGGAAAAATCAGCATCTTTATTAACATGTTGTAATGACCCAGCCAGGAGGGGATGGGAGCACCCAAGGTTTGTAAATGTTTGTGATTGGAAGGAACAACAAAAGTTAGAGAGTTCAGAAAAATCAGAAACATTTATTAAACATTTCTTAATTTAGTAAACATTTATTTATGCTTTGTCCATTTCCATCATTGTCTTCTTGTCTTGTCTCCATTGTCCTCTTCTCCATCTGTCATACCCTTCTTATCCATCTCCATCTCTGTCATCCTCTTGTTGTCCATCATTGTCTTGTCCATCATTGTCTCATTGTCCATCCCCATTGCTCTTTTTCTGTCCATCTCCACTGTCCTCTCGTCCATCTCCATCGTCCTGTCCTGCAGAGACAGAGAGATCCAGGGAGCTGCTTCCTCCTGGTTGATCCTCAGCCCTGGTTCCAGTGTTGACCCAGCTGATGGGATGTCAATCCTGGTTTCTGTGTTGACCCAGCTGATGGGATGTCAGTCCTGGTTTCTGTGTTGCTCCAGCTGATGGGATGTCAATCCTGGTTTCTGTGTTGCTCCAGCTGTGCCTCTCTGGCCGATGGGATGTCCACTTGGCCTCCTCTGCAGGCCCAGCTGTTGGCCCAGGGCAGGCTCGGGGTTTTCACCCAGCTGTGTCTTTGTAACCCACATCCTTTAAGCCATGGGAGAGCACCCGGGGTGTCACTGCCACCCTTCGGCTTGGGGACACCCCTCAGAGGTGACAACGTGGCCCCTGGTGGCCCCAGGGAGAAGTGGGTCTGTCTGCACTGAGCAAGGCAGGGTGGGCACCGCCCGAGGTGCTGTGGTGTCCTCGGGGGGACAGGAGGGAGGTAACAGCTAGAGGAGTAGTAATAAAAATAATAATAACGCTGTGTTGTTATAATAATGTATTTATTTATTTATTTTAGAATCCTTAATTATAACAATACTGCCACTGACGCCGGTGGTGATAACATTAATATTTAATTAATATTAATAATTTTTGAGCTGGCAAAGGGCCTTTGGCTGGTGCCCCTGCCTGCCCCCACAGCTCAGTACCTGACGTGCCGCCCGCCCGCCGGTTCCAGGAGCATGATGGAATTGGAGTGACACGGAGGAAAATCAATCTGAATGAATGAGGTCACCTGCCTCATAAATAATTCATCAAAGGCCCGTGGTGACACACCTCGGCCCCCCGCGCGGGGGGAGGCAGGTGGAGGGGCTGGGATGGGTGCTGGGGGACAGGGGTGGGTGCTGGGGACAGGGATGGGTGCTGGGGGACAGGGATGAGTGCTGGGGACAGGGATGATTGATGGGGGACAGGGATGGGTGATGGGGCCAGGGATGGGTGCTGGGGACAGGGATTTGTGATGGGGACAGGGATTGGTGCTGGGGACAGGGATGATTGATGGGGGACAGGGATGGGTGATGGACCAGCAAGGCTCAGGGTGGGGGTGACACCACCCCGGGGTGCCTGGTGTGTGCTGGGCCTTGCTGTCCCTCCTGGTGCTGCAGTGGGAGAGCCTGGCACAGCCTGGGAGTGGAGTGTGGCAGGACCCTGATCTCTGGAAGGAGCCCGAGGTCCCCTGACAGCCCCCCATGGCACGGGGGTGACCCCCAGCACCCAGCTGCTGCCACCAGCTGCCCGGGGCACATGGCAAAGGGGCTTTTGTCCCCAGGGAGCAGCAGGCAGGTGCTGGAGGTGCGGGCAGGAAGGGCAGAAGGCCCAGGGATTACAGAGGGAAGAAAGCGGAGCAGTGTGAGCCCAGCAAGTGTTTTAATTCCCTTTAATTCCCCAGCTGCACCACTGGACTTGTCCCCCGGGGTCATCACCTGCCCCATGCACACAGGGCTCTTCCCCACCTCCCTCCTTTGAGCTGTTTTGGAGGGAGGCAAGCAAATGAGCCCAAAATGTTGGAAAAGAACATCTTGAAGCCCTTCTGCCATCTGTTGTGCTTTCAGCGCAATTAAGCAGGCAGCAGCCGTGCCAGGCAGCCGGAGCATCCCTGCCTGCAGCAGCCATCCCCCTGCCAGGCCTGGGAAACCACCCTGGGGGGCTGCGGGTGGGTTTTTGGGTGCCCAGTGCAGCTGGTTGGCAGCTGGGAGGGGGCACAGATGGCCGGGGTTCAGCTGCCTGGCAGGTGCCTGGAAGGAGGGAGGCAGTTCTGCTCTCCCGGCTCTCCCAGCTTGGCAGGCTGAGTGCCGGCCTGGGTGTCCCTCACCAGGGGTCAGTGGGGTGCTCTGGGCCGTGAGGGGTCATTTCAGGATGCAGATGGGGAGCAGGAAGGGAACAGCAGCAGTGCCACGCTGATGGATGGCTGTGACACCCCAAAACCTGCCCTGCTGTCAGACCTGGGCACGCTGGGGCAGGGGATCCGGCCCTCTGGTGACACCACCCCCCAGTGAGGCCACAAAAAGCTGCCACAGACGGGGCTCAGGGCTGGGTTGGGACCTGCACAGCTCATGTCCCCATCCCCGAGCCCTCCTGCCATCCACACAGCCCCAGGCAGCGCTCCGTGGTGGGATTCACCTCCGGATCCGCAGCCGCTGCCGGCTCAGGGCTTGTCTCCTCTTCCCTCAGCTGCTGTCGGCATTAACTTCGCCAGCAACATTGGTTTATCCCCTTGATCTTGACGGGGAAGCGGGAAGCAAGGGAAGCATCCCCAGGGAGCCGCCGCCACACGCTCCGAGCTTTAATTAGGGCTGGGCAATCGCCGCCGACAGCCGCGCGGGGAAGCGAGCCCGGCGCTGCGAGGGATTAGGACCAAAATTAAATCGTCTGCACCAAAACGGTGAGCAAAACGCTCAGAGCCCGGCTCCTGGTGGTGCCCTGGGACCGGCACGGGGTGGGGATTCGGGGAGCAAAGCTGCCCCCTTCCCCTGCCCGCGGGGATCTCGGCAGATGGCTGAGACAGGCAGGGAAAGGCAGGATGGATGTGGCGACGGCAGCAGCTGCGGGGAGAGAGGCTCTGGAGTGGGCTCTGGAGTGGGCTCAGGTGGGCTTGGAGGAGCTGCTCCCCTCCCCCTTCACCTGCCCCTCTCCACTGGGACCCCCGGGCTGGGGTGGGGACAGTGGGGTCGAGGTCACCCGTGTGGCCTGAAGGCACCATTGGCACGGGCGAGGTCAGGGCGATGCACCATGCAGGGCTGGTGCCCAGCACTGCACCCTCCATGGCACAGCCACCACAGCGACGGCTGGGGACACATGTGGCACTAGTGACACACATGTCACCTCCACCCGCGTGGCCCAGATGGCACGAAGGCACAGAGCAGATGGGTGCCCACCCACCAGCTGCCTGTCCCACTGTGCCAGGGCGCATCCTGTTGTGACACCCACCAGATTTGGGGTGAGATCCCCTGGGGTTTGGGTTGAAATCCCCTGGGGTTTGGGTCACCAATGTGCAGGGCGGGCGAGGCCCCAGGGTGGATGCCATCTGTGCCTTTCCAGTGACAGTGGGATGCCCCGGGCCAGCGTGGGGGCCCTGGCACAGCAGGTCCCAGAATGGTGGCACATGACCGACTGTGTCACAGTCCCAGGCTCTGTCAGCACAAACCACGGCTCCCAGCCCGGCCAAGGATTAACCAGCCGGCTCTGCTGCTAATTAATAATCCACTTGATTAAGAATTGTCAGTCAATAAGTCACCAGCACCAAGGACAGGCTCTGCAGCCATGAGCAGGGAACATTGCTCCATGGGACCATCCTCCTCCTCCTCCTCCTCCTCCCCCTGGCAGCCCCTGGACAGCCTGCCCAGACCCCTCTCTTTGCCCCCTCTGAAATGCCACCAGCTGATGTCATGGATCATCTTCATGATGTCATCAGCATCCTGTCTACCCACCCCAGCCTTGCTGCCAATCTCCAACAGCCTGGGGGTCCCTCTGCCCCCCAAGGTGACACAATGACCCCCTCTGATGACGCCACTTGTCACTCAGGTTCCTGGTGATGTCACAGGCTCCCACACTCACCTCAGGCACCATCTGAGTTGGGCTTTGCTGGTTCCCACTCAATGACTTGGGCAGAATTCAGCCATGAGGGATCCTGCTATATGAGAGCCAACTCCTAAATGTGGGGGGAAAGCCAGATCCATCCCTGCTGCTGAGACAGCACCATCCCCACTGTCCCCAGCGAGTGACATGGGGGGTGTCACATCCAGCCAGGCTGGTGACAGCAGGTTTGGGGGGCCACACGCTCCCCCTCCTCCAGCCTGAGTCCCCTCAGCTCTGAGCAGAGCATAGGGGGGCACACAGGGGGCACGGTGCCCTCCGGGGCAGCTTGATTAAATGGAGAGTGCAGCGGGAGCAGTAACAGCATCCCCCTCGTCCCCTGCGAGGGAACACGGAGCAATTAGCTAATTGCAGCGGCGGGCGCCTGCCCCGACCCCCCTCCCCGCCCCGGTGCGGCCGAGTGGGCTCCGTGTGCCGCAGCCACAGCACTTTGTGCTTAACCTACATTTGCTTTTGTCCCGGCCGGCGCAGCCGGAGTGCCCGGGGCCCTGCGCTCGGCTCGGCATGGAACGGCACGGCTCGGCATGGCAGGGGCCCCCCAGCAGCCCCCAGCCCCAAATGAAGCACCCAGGGCTCAGCTGAGCCTGGCGAAGTGGGTCACGCTCAGGCAGTGACACGACACCGCACCCAGTGTCCCCAAGACAGTGGTGGAGTTTTGGCTCCTCCCGGGAAAGGTAATCACAAAAACTCCTTCCCCAGGGTGTCTCCCTCCCCCGAGCATCCTCCTTCATCGCTTCCCGGGGGATGGGAGCGCTTGCAGCCTCTGGAGGAGCAGCACTGCCTGACGACACTTTCGATCGAGCTTTAATTAACTAACGAGTCTCAGCGTTCGCTGCCGCTGCGCTGTGAACAGACAGAGGCAGAAGGTGCCCGCTCCAGCTGTGGCACGGGGCCAGATGTGCACTGGGGGTGCCCAGGACAGGGCCAGGAGACTGCTCTGCTCAGGGATGTGGCCCTGGGGAAGGATCAGGAGCAAAAAGGTCGAATCTCTGGGTGAGAGTGTCCCCCAGTGTGTGGTGACAAGGTGATCTTGAGGTGCAGCTCATGGTGTGTCCTGCCCCATCCTTGGGACACCCATCAGCCCCCAGCCTCATCAGCCTTTGTCTCCAGCTGGGCTACACCTGGCACCCCAGAGATGCCCTCCACTCCAAAGGTGCCACCACCCTGTGACTGAGCACCCTCAGTGTCCTCCCTCCAGCTCAGTGGGTCCTGTGTCCCCATTTCCACCCCATCCCTGGGGGGCTGCACCCTTCCCTGGATCTGGGAGCCTGAGGACCAGCAAATCCCTGGGGACACCTTGAATTATCAGTCCCCAGTTATCACCCTGGTCCCTGCTTGCACTGGTGACACTGATGCCAGCAGGTTGCCACCAGGATTCTGGTGGCAATGCCGAGCCCTGCCTACTTTTTTTTCTCCTCCTTGGGGAAGCTGGTTGGGGATACAATCCTGGAATTCAGGAGATGGGTGGCCATGCCACAGCCACTGCTTGTCCCCACAACTTTAGGACAGTCCCCTGGTCTCACCAGCCACCCTTTGGGAGCTGCCAGCACCCCTAAGTGCTCCACCCTGCCTTTCCTTCCATCCAACGCCAGCTAAAAATCCTGGAACATCACTGGGATAACTGGTCAGGACAGCTGACCCTGCTCACGGTTCTCCTCCGGAGCTGGTGCCTGCCAGGATAGATTTTTTTCTTGCCTGGGATGAATTTTCCGCCTCGCCTGCCAGCGGGGTGGCTCCGGGCTGGGGAAGGGGCCGAGGGAGCGCAGCCGGCGCCGGTGATGCGGCAAGAAGGGGCCATTGTGGCCCGGCACAGCTGTGCGGGAGCGAAGGGAGCGGTGGGAATGCAAAATGCTGGAGAGGGAAGGGCTTGAGGGATTCACCGCCCCGCGACGGGAGTTTCCCCACCCCACACGTGCCCCGGTGACAATAGTGGCTTTATGGGAAGCGACACCATCCCCTGTCCCAGGAGCTGCTGGGGTACGGCATGTGCCATCCTCATGGGGACAGGTGGGTGCTGGGGACACCCTGTCCCCATCCTGTCCCCATCCTGTCCCCATCCTGTCCCTCTGCACAGCCACGGGCTCAGCCAGGCAGGGTGCTGGGGTGCTCCCTGGGACCTGGTCCCCTTGGAGCCGGGATGTGACAGCAGCAACCTGCTCTCGATCCTGGCGGAGAAGGGTCCTCGAGGTGGTGTGACAAAGCGACAGCGGGGATGGAGAGAAGGGCAGGGAGCGGCTCCGTGCCCTTCCCAGCACCCCTCTGCGACCCGGCGGGCAGCAGATCCTGTTTCTCTCGCTGAGCTCTCCTGAATTATTCAGGCACTGCCTCGCTGGGGATGCTCCACGGTGGCCCCAGCGGAGCCTCCCGCACCCGGCTGGTGGGGGAGCAGCCGGGACTGGTGTTACTGGGGGTGTGACGGGTATCCAGGCGGGATGAGCTGTGGGAGAGGGAGCGGGATGAGCTGGGAGCCACCCCGAGGACGGGCGATGCTCAGCGGGCAGGAGAGGAGGCGCTGCAAAGCCCTATTTCATTTCCCTGAAAGGAGAGGAGGGACGAGGGGAGAGGCCACTCGGAGCTGGCCCAGATCCTGCTGCTTCTCCTTTTTATTCCCTGTTTTCATGCGGCGCCAGCTCCCGTCCCCGCTGATCTGCAGTGGCTGCTCCATCCACGTGGGCAGCACCGACCTGGCAGGGACACAGCTTTGTGGTGACCCCTCAGCAGCTGCAGAGACCCCCGGTTTGGGGTCCTGCTCTGGGGCTGAAATGAAGTGCAGGGCTGTGCAAGGCATGGGAACATCCCTGAGGTTCTCCTGGCAATGGAAACTGGGGGTCTGGATGCTGGGCACACAGAAGTGCACTGAGGGGAGCCGGGTGCCCCCCACATGCCCAGCCCACCCCCTCACCCTCCACAGCACCTTCAGCAATGGCCTGAGCGAGGTCGGAGGACTCCAGGGACATCCCAGTGATGGAGATGTGGGATGGGGCAGAGATGGGGGTGCAGGACAGGACAGGAATGGGCACAGGGGATGGGGCAGGAATGGGGATGTGGGATGGGGAAGTGATGCTGACACAGGGCCAGGGACACAATGGGGACACAGGACCAGGCAGTGATGGGGACGCAGGACCAGGCAGTGATGGGGACGCAGGACCAGACAGTGATGGGTACCAGTCCTGCCGACAGGAATCCATCACGTTTTGCCAGTGCTTCTCGAGCTCTATTCGCCACCTCCCCTGGACCATCACCATCTCCTGACCCGACCATCCTCACCCAGCCCGTTCCACGCCATTCCTGGCTAATGGCTCGTCTCACCTCTGCCAAGGGCCACGGGATGCGCCCAGTGGGCGATTTATGCCGGGCAGGTTGATGCCATAACTGTTCAGGAGAGGCAGCAGCTGCTCCGGCTGTTCGGGCACAACGTGGGGCCGGGAGCAAATCCTTGGGGATAGCGGGAGTGGGGCAATGCCCCGGGGGGGTGGGCAGTGCCGTGGGGTGGGGGGCAGCAGGGCTGGAGGGGAAGGTGAGGATCTTCCCAGCCGCTGCGTGAGACCAAGATTCAAGTCAAGGCTCCCGTTAATCCAGACTTTAATCCGCTCTAAATCCCACCTTTAATCTGTTTAATGCCACCTTTGGGGATTAGGATCGTGTGCCGTGGCTCCTGCTCACCGAGCCGGGAGGAGGAGGAGAAGGAAGAGGAGAAAGAGGAGGAAGAAGAGGAGGAGGAAGAGAAGGAGGAGGAGGAGGAGGAAGAGAAGGAGGAGGAGGAAGGCTTCTCCTCCAGTCCCGATGCCGGGGAGCTCGGAATGGGCGCACAGACCTGGGCATGGCCCCGTGGGCCGTGGGATGGGGGTCCCCAGCACGGGGATGAGCTGAAAGCCACATCCCCCCGCCGAAACACTCCTCCACCCGTGGGCTGTACATCCCCACGCGGGCCCCTCGTGTGCACACCATGGGGGGCTTTGCAAGACCCCCGGGTGCTGCCCTCACTCCGCCCGGTCTACCAGCGCCCTCCGAAGCTGCTGCTCGTAAGCGCCGTGTCACGGTGTTCCTCTCACCCACCCGTGTTCCATCATCCACCCACATCCCCATCCCTCACCCGAGCCCCGTCACCCACCCGCGTCCCACCAGCCACGCAGGTTCTCATCACCCACACACTTCCCATCTCCCACCCGTGTCCCGTCATCCACCCGCCTCCCCACCACCCACCCATGTCCCCATCACCCACTCGGCTCCCCATCACCCATTCAGGTCCCCACCACCCACGCGGGTCCTCGTCACTCACCCGCGTCCCCATCAACCATTCGAGTTCCCGCCACCCACCCGTGTCCCGGTATCCCCCCATGTCCCTCCGTGTCCCGTTACCTCCCCATGTCCCGGTACCTCCCCTATCCCTCCGTGTCCCGGTACCTCTCCATACCCCACCATGTCCCCATATCCCCCCATATCCCGGTACCCCCCCGTGTCCCGGTACCCCCCAATGTCCCAGTACCCCCCCGTGTCCCCCGTGTCCCGGTACCCCCCATACCCCCCCCATATCCCGGTACCCCTCCATGTCCCGCTAACGGGACGGCCCCACGCGCGCGCTCGGGACTCGCGGGGACGCGCCCGCCCCGGCCCCGCCCCCAGCCCCGTCCGCGCCCGCCCATTGGCTGCTTCGTAGCAAGCCCCGCGCCGCCATTGGCTGTGGCGGCCCGCGGGACACGCCCCCAGCCCCGCCCCCGCCGGCCCCGGCCCCGCGCGGGACTTGGAGAGAGCGGGGCGGAGGGACCGGGATCGGGATCGGGGTCAGGATCGGGATCGGGATCGGGATTGGGATTGGGATCGGGAACCGGGAACGGGAACCAGACACCGGGATCGGGAACCGGGAACGGGAACCAGACACCGGGATCGGGATACGGGAACGGGATAGGGGATAGGGGATACGGGATCGGGAGCCGGGAACGGGATACGGAATACGGGAACGGGAGCCGGGAACGGGAACCAGACATCGGCCGGGACCGGGAACCAGGAAAGGGATCGGGATACGGGAACGGGAACCGGAAACCAGAAACGGGACCGGGAACCGGCACCGGGCACCGGACACCGAGAATCAGGCACCGGTAACGGGGAACGGACACTGGGAACCGGGAACGGACACTGGGAACCGGGCACTGCCACCGGGAACCGGGACCGGCATCAGGCACTGAGCACCGGGAACCAGGACCGGGAGCCAGCATCGGGCATCGAGGACCGGGCACCGGACATCGACACAGGGCACCCCGGCATCGCCACCGAGGACCGGGCACCAGCACCGGGCACCAGGCACCGGGATCGGACCGGGGGCCGGGCACGGGTGCCGGCTGCGGGCTCCGCCGGGCAGGCAGCGGTGCCGGGGGAGGAGAGACCCCCGGCCCGGCCCGCCCCGTCCCGTCCCGCCCCGTCCCGCCGGGGGCACCGGAGCAGCCCCGGCCCCCGCTCCCCGAGGCAGGCGGCAGGTAAGGGCCGGCCGGGATCAGACCCCTTCCCCCGGTACCTCCCGGTCCCCCCCGGTCCCCCGGCCCTGTCCCCGGTCCCCCCGGTTCCTCCCGTGTGCCCGGGCGGGGGCGCTCGGTGCCGGCCCGTGTCGTGCTGCGGGACGGGCAGGGGGGCGAAGCCTCCGGTCCCCCATCCCGGGAATCGCTTACGGGTGTCCCCCATCCCCGGTGTCACCGGGCACCGACATCCCCACCCAGCCCGGGGACCGGAGGGTTCGGGGAGCCCCGAGGGGTGGGCAGAGCCCGGGGCCGTTCCCGGCAGCCCCGGCCGTGCCTCAGTTTCCCCACGGGGATAAAACACTGAGGAAAGAGTGATTTTCCCCCCCCAAATCCAGTGGAAATCCCAAGGGGCTGGAAACACGGCGGGGCCGGTGGGTGCTGCTTAACGGGAGCTTTGGGAAGGCAGCGGAGCCCCTGTCACAGGGCCAGCAGAGCCCTTGTGCCCGGGCAGGGCCGGCTGCCCCCTGGCAGCACTTGGCCTCGGGCATGGCCCGGCTCTCCTCCCATCCCCGCGCTGCAGAGGATGGAATTCCTCCATTCCCTGAGAGACTGATCCCTTTGGAGAGGTCAGGGCCCACCCGGAGCAAGGGTTCAGTGTAAAACTTCCCAACTCTGACCCACCTCCCCCCGGAGCAGGGAACGATTTGGGCCATAAATACTCTTTGCTGACCCCAAGCCCGGCATCGGATCCCAATTGTCCCATGGAGTTTTGTTCCCTCCTGGAGCGCCTTTGTGCCGATCCCGGGGCAGGAAGCATGTGATGCCCCCCGGCCCCAGGGCAGGCCAGGCAGATGGGCAGGGCTGGTGGTTTGGCCTCAGTTTCCCCCCTCCCACCCTCTGTTTTCTACTTCCCCTTAAGTCTCCGTCTGCTCGGAGTGAAGGAGAAAGGAAGTTGCTGCCAGAGAGAGCAGCTTGATGGCAGCTGGATAAAGAAAAGGAGGAAATGGAAGGCGAGACAGATGCTCCAAAATAACCCCCCCTTCCTTCTGCTTTGCTTTGTAAAATATCCCCCCCTTCCTCCTTCTTTTCCTCCTCCTTCTCCCCATAAAATCCCCCTTCCTGCTCCTTCTCCTTCTCTTCCTCCTCTCCATGAAATAACCCCATTCCTCCTCCTCCTCCTCCTCTTCCTCCTCTTTCTCTCCGTGAAATAACTCCCATTCCTCCTCTTCCTCCTCTTTCTCTCCATGAAAGAACTCCCATCCCTCCTCCTCCTCTTCCTCCTCCTCTCCATAAAATAACCCTCATTACTCCTCCTCCTCTTCCTCCTCTCCATTCTGCAGCTGCCTCCCCCTGGGGCACAGAAATCCCAGGGGGAATTCCTTGATATGCCAGCAGATCCTCAAACCAGCCCCCGAGGGTCACCCCCCACCCTGTGCCAGAGCACCCCTGTGCGTGCCAGGATCCCATTCCCACGGGAAGCACCGGCAGGATTCACCACCCACGCCCGGGGTTGGCATCGCCAGAGCCCCCTCGGATGGGCTCCTTGCACAGACACGCTGGAGCTGCCGGGGCAGAGCAGCATTCCCAGGCAAAACCAAAGAGCTGCTGCTGCTTCCCAGAGGTGCATTGGCAGCCCCGGCACGGGCACCTGTGGGAAGGAGATTTTGGGATGGAGGAGTTCGGATCCCAAAGAGGTGGCAGGGACAGTGACAGAGACATGCCAAGCGCTTGGCAGCCCCAGCATGAGCACCTGCAGGGAGGGGATTTTGGGACAGAGGAGTTCGGATCCCAAAGAGGTGGCAGAGACAATGAGGGGCACATGCCAAGCCCTTGGCATCCCCCCCAGCCCCCGTGCCCGGCTGCGGCGATGCCCCACGGCATTCCCAGCCCTCGCTCCGGCCGCGGGTTCGTGCCGGCCTTGCCAAGAAGTGAGTTTCTCCTGGGGCGAGGTGTTTACTCAGTGGCTTCCTCCCGGCCTCACCCCGCTCGGCACACACGCGCCCGGCCCGTGTGCCAGCCCCGGGTGCTGTTTGCACCCATGGCAACCTGCGAGGGATGGCACGCGCCCTTCCTCCTCCTCTGCCCTTCCTCCTCCTCTTCCTCTGCCCTCCCAGCGCTGGTAAAGGGGGCTGTGGGAGCGGGAGCGGGGGTGGGACAGGCTGGAGGGGCTCTCCGGTTACTTCCCGGCGCCCTGACCTGTCTCCTGTAATGCGGCGCGGCAGCGTTTAATTAATTAATAGGGGTTGGAGCGCCGGGAGCGGGTGGAAGGCGATGCCGGTGGATGGAGAGCGGAGCAGCAGGATCCCTTCCACCCCCTTGGCCTTTAGCCAAGGATTCAGGGGGAATGGGAATGCTGGGGAATGGGAATGGGAGTGCTTTCCAAAGCGGTGGGAGGAAACAGCGTGTGGGATGGAGGGAAAACCAGGGAGATCTCCACTATTAAATGTTTATCCCTGTTGGGAAATGATGTTTCCGTGTTGGAGGAAACTTGTAGCAAGACACTACAAGTTACTATGGCCCTGGTGAGGAGGAGGGAGAGAAGGAGGAGGCAGAGGTGCCTCTGCTCTGAGTTGGAGGCTCGTGGAGCCTCCCCCTCTGCGCTGCTCCATAAATTATTTAAGTGCTTTCCCTTTCCTGCATGAAATATTCACCCGCTGCCAAGGGAACTGGGGCGGCGTGGGGGACGAGCTGCTGGTGGGAACCAGATGCTGGGGACAGTCAGGGTAAAGGATCTTTGGGACAGGTTGAAATGATAACTGGGGTGGTGTCACCGCTGGGTTTGGCCCCTCTCCATTAAGGAGCTCTGGCTGGTGCTCACTTGGCAGCCCTGCCATGGCACGTGCCGGTGCCACCAGTGCCAGGTGCCACAGGATGATGGGGTCTTGTGTTGCCCCCCACAAACAGGAGCTTTAATTGATGCTTGTGCCCACAATGGTGTGGGAGATGTTTTTTTGGGGCCCCTCGGGGGGGTGAGGTCGCAGCTGGGTGTTGGGTGAGGTGCTGTGGGTGCCGTCCCGGTGGGTGAACACCAAACCACCGGCAGAGGTGGCCACAGCACGTGTCCATCCCCAGGGCAGCACATCCATCCCATGGCAGGGACACCCTCAGTGTCCTCTCATAGGACATCCCAACCCTCACACCACCACTCAGGGCTGCAGAACATCCCCCAAAATCCCCAAAATGGGTGGAAACCCACCCGAGAAGGGCCGTGACTGTCCCCAAAGCCTCCGTTGGGACCACAGCCCCGCCGCGCTCTTCCGGAGCGGGGAGGAACCTGGTGACAGCAACACCCAACTGCTCCTTTTCGGAAGGAGAAGAAGCTGTTTTTGAGGGCGTTTTCACTAAAAAGAAGAAAGGGGTGGGGGGGAACCCGAGCCCTGAGCTGGGTTGGAAACTTCAGCGACAGGAAGGAAGCGAAGTGGGTTATTTCAGGCTCGTGTTTGCTCCTCGGGGCAAGCCTTGGCTCTTCCGTGCGCCGATAGCAGCCCCTCTGTGAACAATGGGGTCGCGGGGCCCTTCCCGGCAGGAAAACGGCTCGTTCCGGTGAAATCTCCCTGCTGGTGCTGAGTCAGCAGGTCCTGGTGGGCAGAGCGTGGTGTGGAGGGTGCAGGGTGAGCCGTCCCAGTGCTGAGCACGGAGGTGAGCTGGGGTTGCCTTGGGGTTTGCAGGGAGTGACCTGTGGAACAGCTCATGGGAGCTGGGGAAGGAGCTGGTTGCGTTTTTGGGGTCCCTGTACCACTTTTGGGGTCCCTAGACCCCTCTGTGCCTCAGTTTACCCCCTAGAGTGATGTTCTTGCCTCGGTGCCCAGCAGGAGAGGGCTGGTAGCAGCGGGATGTTGTTTGCTGCAGGGAGCAGGGGGTTGATCTGTTATTCCAGTTGGCATTTGGGAGCCGTGGGCAGCTCTTAAGAGACGACACTTCCTATTTTTCATGGGCTCTGTAGGTGGAGTTTGCACTCACTTTATGGCTCTGGTTGCCCAGTGTGGGAATTCCTATTTATCCAGGCACAGCTCCTGGCAGGGAGCCCAGGGCACCCCACAACCACAAGGGAGGGGACTTCCAGGGTGGCAAAGCCCTGCTCCTTCTGGAGAGAATGCCAAAGCAAATCCCCTTAGTGCCAAGGGAAAGAAGATGGAGCCGTGCTGCCTCTGCCCACCCTGCCTGTCCCTCTGGGCTCAGGTCTGGCAGCACCTCTTGGACACAGCTGTGGACATGAAATGAGCCTGACCTGCCTGGGAGCTGCTGTCACACAACCCCTGCGTTGTCTTTTTTGTCTTGGGAAGAGCAGGAGCCTCAGCTCGAAGCTCCTGCTGGCAGAAGTCAATGCTTTCCCGTTGGAGGAAATGCTTCCAGAGCTCCGTGTTGTTCCTCAGGGCTGTAAATAACGCTGCAGGCGGCGGCTCACGCGGCAGCACCGCCACTGCTGCCATAATTCACACCCCCACGGAGCCCTGGCTGCCCTCGGGTTTGGGGAGCCTGGAAGATGCTCAGGAAGTCAGGGCACAGCTCCATCCTCCTTGCACAACTGGCTGGGTGAGCCTTGGCCACAGCCAGCCTTGCAGGGAGCTGGGATTTGCTCCCGAGAGCCTGTTGTTGCTCTATAGGGGTAGGAGCAGGATTGGAGTTCCCCAGAGGGGTCTGGGACTGGGTGGCAGCTTGGCCTGGGGGGGACACAGCTGCCTGTGGTGGGGACAGATTCAGTTCTGCACTTGAATTCCAGAATGGTTTGTGATGGAAGGGACCTTAAAGCCCATCCAGTGCCACCCCCTGCCATGGGCAGGGACACCTTAAACCAGCCCAGGATGCTCCAGCCTGGCCTTGGACCCTCCCAGGGCTGGGGCAGCCACAGCTTCTCTGGGCACCCTGTGCCAGGGCCTGCCCACCCTCAAGGGAAGGATTTCTTCTTAATATCCCATCTAAACCTACTCTCTATCTGTGGCAAATTCATCTCCATCCATCTTCACACCAGCAGCATTCTTTAGCTCAAATATCTCCTCTCCCCTCCTTGGGGATGTATTTATAGCGTGATCCCATCCCCTCCCGCTCTGCCAGGCTGTCCATGCCATGTGCAGCCTCTTGCATAAGCAGCCCCAGCTCTGCCCATCCATCCTGGCTCCAGAGCCGGTTGTTTTCACGCTGTTCTCGCCTCCCAGTGATTTGTAGCTCTGCAGTTTCCCAGGCCAAGATGCATCTCCAGGGTCGGCGGCGCTTTATTCATTCACAGCAGTTTTTAGAGCCGTAACCAGCCCGAGGTGATGGATTTGGTCCCGCCAGGATGCAGAGTCGGGCTGTAGGTGAGGGGCTGTCTCGCTGAATTATTCAGCTCCGTGCGAGGCTCGTGCTGGTGCTGGAGGAAGCCAAGACAGTGGCAGAACAAGTCCCAGCTCGTGTGGGTGGATCAGGGCAGTGCCAGGGAAAAGGGCTCCCACACAAACCACCGGGTGCCCCAAACCGGCTGTGCCGCCCCGGCCGCCCCGAGCACCGGGGTGGAGGTGGCACGTGGCCGTGGGGGTGACTCAGCTGTCACCTGGGCTGTCCCCAGCTCACCCCGCAGGAAGTGATTCAGGTTTTAAGGAAGGAAAAATGTTCAAGCGATGGGGCAAGAGCCGTTCCTGCGGCGGGAGCGCGGCGGTCACAGGAGGGAGACGGGGATGGAGGGTCACGGGCAGTGCTCAGGTAGGGACACTTCACTCACTGGAGCTTCTCCAGAGCTGGGGAGAAGGAAGGTGGGGAGACCCCATAACTCATCCCACCAGCAAAACCTGGGCGTGAGCTCAGCTCTTGCCTGCCCTGGCACCCAGCAGCTCCCTCGGTCTGGCTGTTGGCTGGAGATGCTTTTTCTCCTGCCAAAAGGCTGTGTGGGAAGGTGAGGAATCATCAATTCAGGGAATGGTTTGGGTTGGAAGGAACCTTAAAGCTCAATCCTGTTCCACCCTCTGCCGTGGGCAGGGACACCTTCCACTATCCCAGGCTGCAGGTGAGGTGGGGACGGATGCAGGGCACGGTCTGACCCGTGTGTGCCTCTTCCCTCACAGAGATGGACACCTTCAGCACCAAGAACCTGGCCCTGCAGGCCCAGAAGAAGCTCCTGAGCAAGATGGCCACCAAAACCATCGCCAACGTCTTCATTGACGACACCAGCAGCGAGATCCTGGACGAGCTGTACCGGGCCACCAAGGAGTACACCCACAACCGCAAGGAGGCCCAGAAGATCATCAAGAACCTCATCAAGATCGTGATGAAGCTGGGCGTGCTGTACCGCAACGGGCAGTTCAGCCCCGAGGAGCTGCTGGTGATGGAGCGGTTCCGCAAGAAGGTGCACACCTTGGCCATGACGGCCGTCAGCTTCCACCAGATAGACTTCACCTTCGACCGCAGGGTCATGTCGGGGGTGCTCACAGAGTGCCGGGACCTGCTGCACCAGGCTGTCAACGGGCACCTCACGGCCAAGTCCCACTCCCGCATCAACCACGTCTTCAACCACTTTGCGGACTACGAGTTCCTCTCGGCGCTCTACGGGCCCTCCGAGCCCTACCGCACCCACCTGAAGAGGATCTGCGAGGGGGTGAACAAGATGCTGGAGGAGGACAGCATCTGAACCTGGCCAAGGGGGCTCTTGGCAGCCAGGCTCTGCCTCCTGTGGGGCTGCAGTTGGGGTGTTTGCCTGCTCTGGCCATCACCAGGCTCCAGGTCCCCTCCTCCTCTGAGTGCTAACTCGTTTCCTCCTCGTTTCTACAAAAGACTGAACCTCTTGACTTTGTCCACCCCTTGCCCAGGGTCTGCAAACCCCTCCTTGACACTGGGCTGAGTCCTCTCCAGGGGATCCTGGGATTTTGGGCTCCTGCTGTACAGTTTGATTTCCTTTGCTCACCAAGTGTCCTTAGCTCAGAGTCCAAGGACTCTTAGCCCTGAACTCTGTCGTAACCCTCTGGGGGAAAACCGAACCAAAGCCTCGTGGTGTGTAACAGCTCTGGAAGGTGTGTCTGAGCAGGTGGGATGTTGCTGGTTTTGAGGCCCCATTACTGGAGGGGTCTGGAGCTCCGTGGTTTTCTTTCAGCAGCTCCATAACATGGTGGGAGCAAATCATGGTCCAGAATTGTGCTGCCCAGGATAGGAAGGTGTGGGCTTTGGTCTCCTCAAAGTCCCTGGGACCAGGAGGATCCCACCTCACCTGGACAAGGGAGCTGGAGGGACCTGCTCCTTCCCTGCATCCCAGGTACCATCCAACTCCCTCCCAGCCTCCCATGACGGGACCACTGTGGTGGCTCCAACACTCTCCTTGGTAGTTCTACAAAGCTTTCCATGGTTTTTTATCCATTTCCCATGCCCTCGTCTGAGTGATGGTTGTTCTTTTTTAGCAAAATCTGTAGCCCTGATGAGTTATTTAAATAAACTCACCTGTTTGGCCTGGGAGCTCCGTGGTTCCAGCAGTGGGTGACAGTGATAAAATGAGCCCTGGGGACAGCTGGGTTTGTCTTCTAGATGGTGATGGCTCTCTGTGACCAGGGGCTTGTATTCTCTGTTCCCTGGCATTGCTGCTGGCTGGGCTGTCCATGCTCCATGGCACAGCAGCTCCTGGATTTGCATGGCCAGAGCCGAACCAGTGGAATAAACAGAGTGTTAAACCCAGCATAAACCAGTAATAAAGGTTTGGGATCCCACAGGGAGCAGAGAATTGGGATTGTTTGGCCTGGAGAAGGCGCCAGGCAGACCTGAGAGCCCCTTCCAGGACATAAAGGGGTTCCAGAAGAGCTGGAGTGAGACTTCAGACAAAGGCCTGGAGTGCCAGGACAAGGGGAATGGCTTCCCACTGCCAGAGGGCAGGGATGGATGGGATATTGGGAAGGAATTCCTGGCTGGGAGGGTGGGCAGGCCCTGGCACAGGTTGGGCAGAGAAGCTGTGGCTGCCCCAGCCCTGGAAGTGTCCAAGGCCAGGTTGGAGCCCCCTGGGCTGGTGGAAGGTGTCCCTGCCCATGGCAGGGGATGGGACTGGATGGGTTTTAAGGTCCCTCCAACCCAAACCATTCTGGGATTCTGTGCAATCCTGCTCCCAGCAGACACCCACCCCTGCTCCTCTGCCTGCCCATGTGCCCTGCCTGCTCAGCAGGGAAAAAGCCCAGCCCTGGCAGCAGTGGGTGACTCTGGAGTCGGATCCAGGCACATTGGAACCATGTCATGTTCTCAGAGCAGGGATGCACCGGCTGCCACAGCTCCCAGCACGATGATCCCTGCTCTGAGCACTGGAAATTGCCCTTTTAGCACACAAGACACCACACAATCTCAGCTGGCCTTATCTCCATGACCTTCTTGTGCCTCCTGTTCCATGGGATGTCTCCAGGCACGGGTGGCTGCTCGAGGCTCCCGCTCGCCGCTGTTCCCACCGCTGGCTCGAGGCACTGATAACTTTCAGCCTTGGAAGATTAAATAGAAGAAATAAAGCCCCTATCTCTGTCATTTCACAGCCCTGGCTCCAGCAGTCACAGATAAGTGTGTGACACAGCTCGGGCTGGGGGTGAAGCACATTCACAGGGGGGTGTGGAGAACGTGGCCAGGGCCCACTGAGGTGCTGGAACCCCGGGCAGGGCAGGGGGAAGTGGCCTTTGAGAACAATTCCTGTGCCCCCTGGGCTGGAGAGGAGCCAGAGCTGGAAGTTATGGGCACATGTGATGAGATGGGGCTGAGGGAGGCACTGGCAGCCAGAAATGCTTCACTGTTCTCAAGGTGCATTTTGGAGTCAGCTGGAAGATGCTCCTTGATCACATGAACCACACCCAGATAAGCCCCACTCTTGGCTGTTCCCTTTGTCCCAATGATTTCCTACATGCCAGGACCACTTATCCCACCAAACTCCTGGCACCAGCTTCCCTTCACATCCAGGTGTCCCACCTGAACCTTCTTCCCCACAGCAAACACCCACCTCATCCCCAAATTCTTCCCTTTTTGTCCCAGGGAAGCCCTGGAGAGCAGACTTAGCTAGAAGAGCCATCTTTTAGCCTGGGTTTCCCATCCCAACCCTGGGGAATGAGTCCCTTTGCTCTGGTCCCCTCCAAGTGACTGGTTAAATAGCAGAAAGGTCAGAGACCTGCAACTGTGGCTCAGAGCACAGGTAGGAGCACACTGGGGACACTCCTGGGCCCTGCAGGTCATCCACAGATCGAGAAAATGACACACAGCACAGAAACAAGCATTTCAGAACAGCCTGGAGAACAGAGCTTGTAAAATCCCAGTGCAAAGCACACCCAGACTGCCAAAAAATCAGGGAACTGCCCCAAAAGTAGGCAAAGCAGCTATCAGTGATCACAACCATCCTGGGGCATCAAAAGTAACAGTGCAAAGTGACAACTGCAGCCTTGTTCTCACATGCTGGGACCCTCTTCGGCTGGGCAGAACCCCCATAAGCCCCCTGCAGCCCCCAAATTCCCGTGGGAATTTGCTCCTCCTGGCCAAGCAAACACTGAAGGTCCATCCAGCTGGAAAGGGCAGGAGTGACAGAGCAGAGCAACCTCAGGCCAGAGCACGATGCTTCATTTCTTTATTTGTGCTGTATTTACACAGGACAGGAATTGCACATTCCCTGTTATTACTCTAGATAAGAAAAAAATCACTTTTCTGTAGGTATAAAACAGTCCTGCAGTTGTGCTGAGACGTGGAAGTGTTGCTTGGATTGATTCCTGGTTGTGTCAGAATAAGCTGCTCTGCCTTCCCCCCATCCAAGTTATCCCAACCCAGCTCTGGCAGGTCCAGGGCATCCACCCCAGGGATGATCTCTCAATAAGGAGTCAGAGAGCTTTGGCCAACTCCATCCCTTCCTGCTCCTAAATTAATTAGTTCCTCCTGTCATGCTTGTGCAGACAGAAATCCCATCTCCCCTCCAGAGACTAGAGAGTTAACAACTTCCCTTTAGCAAACCCTGCTTAAATCCAGCCACTTATCTCCCTGCATTGCTCTTCCCAGGAAAGGAGATAAGGAGCCCCCATTCCATGGGAGCTTTGCCATATTCAGCAGATCAGCCAAGCAGAAAGAGGGCACAGAACAGCTGCCTGTGCTCCAGGAGCCTCCAAGGAGGTTTCCAGCTGCAGAGCACGTTGCCACCCCGACACAAGACAGAATTAAATCTGCCTTCACACCTCCAAGCCCCACTTGCACTGGACCCCAGCACGTTTCAATATGGAAAACAGAAAAGGTTTGGCCAACCCAAAAGAAAAACCCCGCAGTTCACCAGGAATCCTCTTCTCCTGCCACGTTCTTCTGGCCAAAACACCCCGTCCAGGCCTGGCCTCGGGGTCACAGCTCGTCACGGGGTGTTTTGGCTACAATCATGAGCTTGGACAGTTCAAAACGGAACTTGCCTTCCCTGTGAGACACTGGAAAGAGAGAGAGAACAAGCACAGGATCAACAGATGGGAAAGCACGAACAAAACAGCCCAAAAAAGAACAAAAGCACGAACAAAACAGCCCCGCTGGGTCCCTTCCAGGATGGGAAAGGCAGCAAGTCGGGCATTGAACTTCCTCCTCCTGCACGTGACAGGCTGGTGGGACAAACCCTCCTTCCCCCAGCTAACTGAACTGGAATGGGAGCCCCAAAATCCTGCTGTGAGTGGTGGGTCCAGAGCCCTGCACCCCTGGCCCCGTGCCACTGTCCTTCCACACACTGTCACCTGGCAGGGTACAGTATTCAAGCTCAAACTGCCTCCCACACCAGCCCCTTTCCCACATAGTTCTCTCATCACAGACCTGTTGTTTCAGTGATTTCAAATTCTTCCTGTTTTAAGGGGATGTCGTTTTGGGCACCCACAGCAGCCTGAGACTGAAACAGGAAGGAAGAAGGTGTGAGAGGTTGAGGCAATCCAAGAAGCTACAGCATTTAAAGCAACCAAACAGCAGCACATTTTCAAAAAAAGAACAAATCTGTGAGTTATGTGCAGTCAAAGAATTAAGTCCACAAAGGAAATGTGAAGGAAAATCTCAGACTGTTTTTCCATTTCCTATTAAACCACAGACTTGTGTTCCTGGGGTGATTGAAAACCTCACCCCTGAAGACTGGGAAATGGAAGAACGAGCCAGACAAAAACACCCCGAGAGGTTTTATTTACTTTGTCACATGCAATCTGTTGAGGCAATCCAAGACTCCTGCTGTGCAGTGTCTTTTGGAGCCCCCTCCCAGCAAATCCAGGGATTTGAGGGGGCAGAAACACATTGGTGCAGGTGAGCCCACGTGCAGCCCTTCTCCTGCCTGCCACCAGTCTCTAATTAGGGACATGATGGAGCACATTTCATTGCACAGATGTCTAATAAATGTTTTCCATGTCTAATTCATGTTTTATAGCAGCCTCCCACACTCCTCCTTCCAAGGGATCAGCTGGGACTTACATAAGCCATGGCATACTCTATCTTGGCTCCTTTCACTTCAGCTTTAAACTGGGTAAAAAAGAGATAAGACTTCCCCTGGGGCCTGAAACGAGAAAGCAGAGTCTTTGTCAGCCACAGAGAGGGTGGAGGTGCAGAGGAGTGAAGGATTCCCAACTCCCTCCCTCCCTCCCTCCACAGCCACCTCTGGATCTCTTGTAGTTCCATCCAGTGCAGAAGGTGGGAGAGGGGAACACAGACTTTATAAAGCAGAGCTCCCCAGAGCCACAGCAAACCTTGGGAGAGGAAACCCTGCCTGCAGGGAAGTACATCCATCTGGGAAGCAGGGTCCTAACCCATGGGAGGGTCCCTGTCCCACCCCCCACCTGCCTGACTGCTGGTTTTGCTGAGGTTACAGCACACACCTCCAGATGGAGCAGGAGAAGAGCCCGTTGTCCTCGCTGACCCCAACGTTCATCTGCCATTGCTGCAGAGGGAAAGGTCCAAAGAGTCACTGGGGGAAGAGCCTCGTGCTCCCTGCATGGCCCCAGGGCCACTGCCCTCCCCTACAGCTGCAGGATGAGCTCCAGCAGCCCCAAAGTAACAGAACACTCACTCATGGCCCCTTTTGCACCAAACTCAAGGCCTGGTTGTTCTCTCCTCTCTAAAATTCCATTGGTGCTCTTACAGAAAAGAGTTAAAAGTTTCCTTTCCTTCTGGACTAAAGAATAAGGACCTGATTCTGACAGGACTTGCAGATAAGAAAGTACAAACTGTGTATCTACACAAGCTGCAGAAAACCTTCCAGCCTCCTAGAGGAGACAGGAGTTATTCCTGTGAGGTCCTTCCCTCCAACTGGGGTATGAAAATGGCACTCCCAGCTCTCCAGAGACATCCAGCACTGGGATTTGTTCAGTCACAGAATCCCAGACTGAACTGGATTGGAAGGGACCTCAAAGTCCATCCAGTGCCACCCCTGCCATGGGCAGGGACACCTCTCACCAGCCCAGGTTGCTCCAACCTGGCCTTGGACACTCTCAGGGCTGGGGCAGCCACAGATTTTCTGGGCACCCTGTGCCAGGGCCTGCCCACCCTCAAGGGAGGAATTCCATCCCAATATCCCATCCATCCCTGCCCTCTGGCACTGGGAAGCCATTCCCTGTGTCCTGTCCCTCCAGGCCTTTGTCACAGCTTCGTTACAACACACTAAGGTCACTTTGGTGCAGGGAGCAAATTCCATACAGTGCTGGAAAAGATGTAACCCTCCTTCCTCCCAGCTCCTGCTCCCTGGAATCAGCTCTTCCCAAAGGAAATCATCCTGGACAATGTGCTGGCAGTGCAGCCACAGGGCCAGGAGAAGGGGAGGGTCTGCCCTGCTCACCTCGTTGGTGCCTCCCTGGGCCGAGTAGGTGAAGGTGCAGCTGTAATCCCCCTGCCAGGAGAGAGGAGAGCAGCTTAGCAGGACCTTCTCTTCCACAGAATCAAGGAATTCTTTAGGTTGGAAAAGCCCTCTAAGACCACTGAACCCAACTGTTGCCCCAGCACTGCCAAGGCCACCACTAACCCGTGTCCCCAAGTGCCACATCTACAGATCCTTTAAATCCCTCCAGGGGTGGGGACTCCCCCTCTGCCCTCTGCCAGGGCTGGACAACCCTTTCTACGGAGAAATTGTCCTAATATCCAACCTCGACCTTCCCTGGTGCAACCTGAGGCCGTTCCCTCTTGTCCATGGTTTGGGGTGAGGACTTGTGTTCTGGGGGGTCCAGGGACCTGCAGCCCCTTCTCCACTGGGGCCCTTCCCCTGCTGAGTCCCCTCCCCGTGGGGACCTTCCTGCTCTGAGAGCCCCTTTCCCTGGCACCCCCTGCCTGCCCCGGGGGGGCTGCACCCCTCTGGAAGCCCCAAGCCCTCCTTCTCCCTGGGGACCATTATCCACGGCAGGCTCCCTCCCCTGGGGACCTCCTTGCTGCAGAGACTCTCCCACCTTGGGGACCCCTTTGACTTGGGGACCTCCTTTCGTTGGAGGCTCCCCCTTGGGGACCCTCCCTCTCTGCAGGACCCCCCAGGGGATCCCCCCTCCACGGCATCCCCTTCCTTTGCAGACCCTCCTTGAGGGCCCCCTTTTCCACGGGGACCCTCTTCCCTACCCTTTGGAAACCCCCTCCCTCGGGGATCCCCTTCCTCCCTGGGCTCCCCCGGCCATTGCAGCCCCCCTTGGGACCCCCCTCCCCTCGATGTCCCCTCAGTGTCCCCCCTCCCCTCAGTGTCCCCTCAGTGTCCCCCCCATGTCCCCCCTCCCCTCAGTGTCCCCTCAGTGTCCCCCCCTCCCCCGGACCGTTCCCCC
>JAWWEW010000079.1:676334-701288 GCA_035583185.1 Anabacerthia variegaticeps | reverse complement strand
CCCCGGACCGTTCCCCCCAATTCCCGGCTCGTCCCGCCCCCTCCTCCCGCCCAGCCAATCGCCGCGGCCGGTGGCTTGAGTGACGTGACGCGCAGCCAATCAGCGTGCGGCGCGTACCCTCTCCGCACCCGCTCCCCCCGTCCCGGCCGCTCACCAGGCTCCGGGAGAAGGAGTGCACCTCCCCGCCGGGCCGCACGTCGAACTCGGCAGTGCCCGGCGCCGTGCCCGGTTCCGCGGCCGCCCGGGCCGCCAGGCACAGCAGCGCGGCGGGGACCAGCGCGGCCCACGCCTGCCGGCCGCTCCTCCCGCTGGGCGCCGCCATCTTGGAAAGGAAGCGCGGGCTACGGCGGGCGGGAGGGGTCAGGGCGGCGGCGGCGCCGCGGCCGCCATGTTGGGTGTGGGCAGGGAGGCCTGGCAGGGGACTCTGAGGGGACAGAGGGACGAGCAGCTGTGGGGACAGGGGCGAGAGGTCCACGGGGCCAAGGGCCACCCTGGGACAGTGGGGTGCTGCAGCCCGGGCGCGGAGAGGCAAATCCAGCCGGAAGGGCAGCAGGGATGGGGCTGGTTGTCCCCCTTTCCTGCCCCACTGAGGACCCTACGGCCTCCCCTGTTCTTTATTTGCAAAATCCTGCGGGTTTGCTCCACCTCTGGATTGTCCCTCTCTTCCCCTTCCTACATCAGCTCTCCCAGCACCATCAAGGAGCAGGGTGAGCAGCTCTTCCCAGAAACTCAGTGCCAGCAGGATGGAGCCCCAAGCAAAGGGATGAGTGGGGACAGCGGGGTCATGTCCAGAGCAGGGTCTGTGTGCTCACTGGGGACAACTCAACACGAGGGGTGGAACAAGAGGATCCTCAAGGTCCCTTCCAACCCAAACCATTCAGTGATTCCATGATTCCCTGCCCCCAGCTCCAACCCAGAGCAGCTTTGGGACTCGAAGCAGATCAAGAGCTGCAACCACCCAGCTGGATGGAGCTTTCTTCCCTTGAAATGCAGCAGAAATCCCTACCAGCCTGGGAGAGGGGCTGGAGATGGAACCAGAGGTAGGAGGTTTCTCTGCAGAGGCTGCAAAGCTGCTGCTCCACACCCAGGGCTGAAGCCTCCCATCTGTCCCGGGGTGCCTGTGTGTACGTGCTTTTCCAAAATCCCTCCGTGAGGATTCTCCAAGATCAATTTACAGCCTTTCTTTTGGCCAGCACAGACACACAGAGCCCAGCCCAGCCCCTTCCAGCACAGCCCTGTGCCTTCCACGGACACCCCACACCTCCTTTGGGGGACCCTGGGATTTCTGAGCCACTTCAGTTATTTTGGGGGTGCTGCCTGCACGGCCCAGGACAGAGATCAAATGCCTGAGACACCCCAGTCCCCAGAGTTTCCACTGACGTGGCTCTCCAGGAGTGGGAAGTGCTGTCACACCTTTATCCCACCCACTCTGGGAATGGAGATGCCAGGAAGTTTTCCATTAGAGCATCTTTCAGGGCACGGAGTGACTTTTCTGAGCTAATTGTGTAGCTTGAGGAGTGATTTTGTTTTAAAAAAAAAGCCCTTGAGAACATCTGTTCCCCCTCCACCTAAAAATAAAGCCCCACAGGGTGGGTTTTTGTGGGAGAAATGCCTCCTGAGCCACTCTCAAGTCCCAAATTCTTGAGCAAGAGTCGTTTTTGCCCAGTTTCCCCAGCTTCCTCCAGTCGTTACTGCTCAGGAAATTAACTCAGCTTCATCCTCCAGCTGCAAATCCTAACAACACACCCAGCTGCTCCCCGCTCCCCATTCCCATCACCTTTCCCTCTGGATAACTGGGTGGGGACCTCCCACATCATTTGTATTTCAATCCCCGCCAGAGCCTGTTCCATATGGAATAGCTCAGGATTGCGGGAGGCAATTTCTGTTAATTCCTCTCGGGATTCTCAACCCCCAAAAGGAGACAACCAACCCCCTTTTTAGGGCTCCAAAGAATCCTGCAGCAAGCTGGGGGATCGGCGGAGCCGACGGATCTGCAAACTCTTCTAGACAAGAGCGTCTTAAGACATTTTAAGAAACACTTGGCTTTTTGGGGACAGGAAAAAGCAGTTTAAATTAAGACTGGAAAGCAACAAACCCTGCAAAAATAAAGCTTCTTCCCATCCAGCCGGCTGTGAGGGCGGCACGGAGGGAGGGAGGGAGCAGCTTTGCAGGTTGCTCTTACAGACCCTTCAGAGAGGTGCAACTTCCTCCATCACGTCCCTCCCTCCGACCTCAAAACTCACACTTGGGGTGTGTTGTAGAGGCCAAAAAACTGCAATAGTTGAGACAACTATTTGGGCACGGGGACAAGAAGGGGGAAAATGCGTTCCCAGCCCTCTTCAGGAAACAAAATGCTCCAGCTGTAAGAAGCTTTGCATTTAAAACGAACCTCCAGCAGCATCCTCGGGGCATTAACACCGGGCTAATTAATGCCTGGCTCCCGTGGAGGAGCCGGGCCAGGTTTGGGAGCTGCTGGGGGCGAGCAGGGGCGGGCCCAGCCCTGCACAAGGCAGCTCGTGTGTCCCGGCGTGGGATCGGAGCCCCCCATCCCACGGGAGGGGCCGGGTGCGGTGCCCACCCCCAGGCTGGTGGTGACTCGCTCGGGGGCACGCAGAGCACAGAGCACCGGGCAGCACTGCCCGCCCTCCGTGCCTGGGATCAGGCTCCCCCCGAGGAACAGCAGGGATTTAATATTCTCTCCACTGCTCGGCACAGAAAGGAACAGAGCACTTGGCTTTCACCAGAGACACTCTGGCTGTGTGAGCAGCTGCCGCTTCCTCCCGCCCCCCCAAAGCACCACCACGTCTCCTCTTTCCAATATTTTAATGAGTCGCTACATCTTACACTCATAATTATAAAAGAATAAGAATTCATAAAAATATTTTCTTTTCATAATACGCACTTAAAATACTCCAGGGCAAGTCAACGTGGTTCATTTGGGTGGGTTTTGTTTTTGTTTTGCCCCTGGCAGAACCCTTGGCTTGAGGGGGGGATGTGCTCCCCTGAGGTGTGATTGCTCAATCCCCCCTCCCCAGAACTGCAGTTCCTGTTGCCCAGGTAAATTAAAAACCAGGAGAGAGCATTTGCTGAGTAGATGGGCAGGGGGACCAGTCACTGACCCGCAGAGAACTGAAGCACAGCCAATTTCAGTGCACATCTGAAAGCTCGGGGAAGAAGGTGGGATCAGGAGGCGGCACAGAGAACAGAGGGAGGGAGGATTTGCATAAATATCATCCATCTCGTGTTGCAAAAACCCAAACGCTGCTGTGAGCTCTGGAGAGGCTCTGGTTGTAGCCAGCTGCCAATGCTACCTGTTGGCACAACTCTGCGTGTGAGCGGCCATGAGAGGAAGGATCAGAGGATGCTGTTACCAGCCCCAGCCACTTCCTCCATCTGCTCTGCAAAATGAAACTGGAAAATAGACAAAAAGAAAAAAAAAGACTAGTGTTGCATGCTTCTGTAGAGCTCTCTTCACATCCCAGGGCTCCAGTGTGGCAGCAGGGCCAGGACACAGCTCAATCCCCGGCGTTAGCAGTAGGTAGTTCTCTCCTCCCTCCCACTCCTGGCTTAAGGCAGCTTCTGATTCGGCTCTTCTGTTTCCAACACAGGCACTGAGTTCTTGCAGGTAAGAGTGAGGGAACTGCACAGGGGCAGTGGAAAGGGAAAAGGACCGGGGAGAGAGAGATGGACACAAACCTCAGCCTCGGGAGACAGACCACTGTCCATTGATTCCCAGGAGAGAGGGAGTAGCAGCAAAAAAAGCATTTAACAGCCAGGCTGGAGGAGAGGAAGAGGACGAGCAGCCGAGCAGGGGCAGACCTCCAGCTTGGAAAGTGAAAGAAGGTGGCACTGTCCAAAGGGAAGGTGCCCTCCAGCCCTCCCCTCGCGGGGGGCACACCCAGCCCGACGTGGGCACTCGGCCCCGAGCTCTGGGTTCGCCGGCTGTCGGGGAGCAGGAGGGCTCAGGAGTGGGGTGAGCTGTCAGTGTCCAGGTTGCAGAGGCTCGTGCTCTCAGAGGTATTCTTGTAGAAAGTGCAGCAGCGTGATTTCATAGTGCTCTCCTGACTCAGGGCACCGAATACTGTGTCTCTCGTTGGGGTAGATCTGTGCAGGGGCAGAGACAGGGCACATGGTCACTGGGCAGGGACAAAACTCCCTCACTGGAGCCCTGTTCCCTCAGCCCAGTCTTTATTAGGACAAAGATGTGCCAGGGAAGGTTTGGAGCACAAACCCCTTCCCTCACTGCAGCCACCTCTGCTGCCACCAGCCCAGTGGGACAGCAATAGCTCGTGGGGAAGGAAAGTTCCAGGCCCCAGGGCAGCAGCCCTGCCTGCACATGCCATGTCTGCCAGTGAGGGAACAGCCACAGTGCCACCTCCCGGCCTCCTCCCCGAGCCCAGCGAGGTGTTTACTGTCCCCAGCATCACCACAGGATGTGGGAGCACCTGCCTCCCCCTCCTCCTGCCCCTAGAGCACACAGCAGAGAACTTTTCCAACCCCTACCTGCAGCTGGTAAGGTTTTCCAGCCCGGATTAGCTGCGATACCAGGAAGTTGGTGTGAAAAAAGTGCACATTTTCATCCAAAAAGCCATGGAGGATCAGCAAACGATTTGGCCTGGAAATGGGAGAGAGAGAGGATGAGAAATAGGATGAGAACAGGTTGAGAAACTGCCTAAAAGCTCTGCAGAGGGTCTGAGCAGAGAGCTGCCAGCTGGGCAAGCCAAAAGTGAGCAGGAGCAGTGCCAGGCCATGGCTGTGGGCCGCAAGCCCTCCCTGGCAGAGGGGGCTGGAGGTGCCACAGCCCAGCTGCTGCCGATGGCAGCGACCAGCCACGGAGTTCAATGGGATCAGAGCCATCTGTTCTTCTGGGACTGAGCAGCACCCAGGAGCAGGTTTTGAGCAGGCACTCACTCGTTGGGAAGCTTTTCCACGTGTAATGCCACAGAGCCAGCCTCGTAGCCCTGCTGGTTGTTCTCGGGGATGTCCATGTACCGCTCGGTGTAGCCGGTGTCGTAGGCCATCCACACCGTGACAGGAGCACCTGCTATGGCAATCTGGCAAAGACACACGGGGGACAGCCCCAGTTACCACCTGCCAAAGAGCTCAAGTGTTCCCTGTTTTCCTGAAGAGGCAGGAAAAAACAGGCTCTGGACTGTTCTGTCACTCAGAGCAGGATTTTCCTTCAGCAAACCCACACAATGCTGCGGGAGCCAAGTGTGCCGTGGTGACAAGGCCACGTCCAGACTCACCTTGAAGACATTGGGTTTACAGATGAGCCCCATGAGGGACAGGAACCCCCCGTAGGACCAGCCGTGGATGGCGACTCGGCTCAAGTCAATGAACCCGTATTTTTCTGCTACATAATGTAAACCTTCCACCTGGTCCTCTATCTCCACCTGGCCCTAAAAGGCAACGAGGAGGCTGAGGTTAGTGGAATTTCTACATCTGGAAACTTCACCCAGGAAACAAGCAGGAAGGACAAATGGTCAGAGATTCATCAGCACAAGTGGGATGTTACCATTTGGTTTTTCAGGGCCCCTTCAAATTTGAGTCCTCGCTGGCACGATCCCCTTCCATCAATCACCACCACGGCATAGCCCAGCGATGCCAACGTGTTCAGCCGCAGGTACTTGATGCCTTTGAAGGAGTTATTCACCAGCTGCACCTGCACAAGGGGGCAAGAAGAGCTGCAGGGCTGAGCAGTTCCTTCCAGTACCTTCCTGTGTCTGTCCCACTGGGTAGGATCCTGAGCTGGACAGTAACTGAGCTATCAGAGCCATGGAAATCAAAACAGATGTTGGAAAAATCATCTCAGGTTCGAAGCAGAGGTCACAACACAGGGGAAAACTAAGAGAGAGTAGTTTTAGATTAGGTGGGGTTTGGAGCAACCTGGTCTAGTGGAAGGTGTCCCTGCCCATGGCAAGGGGTGGCACTGGATGATACTTAAGATCCCATTCAACCCAAACCTTCCCATGATTCTGTGACAGTGCTCATTGCTAACCACAGTGTAAGCCTGCATGCAGAGCTCTGTCCCGGGCAGGAACCCCACCCCTGACACCAGCAGGTCATCTGGATTGTTACCTGAGGGCCTCCATACACAAAGAGCACCGTGGGATGCTTCTTCCCAGGCTGGACATCATGAGGTTTGTAGACCATTCCATAGAGCTCGACATCTGACTGGGTGCGGAAGTGAAAGATCTCCGGAGGGACGTAATCTGGGGGACAACCTGCAGCAGGAAGGTCACAGCTGGCAGTGAGGTGACTGGCAGCAGGTTCTGCCTCCCACCCCACCTGAACAAGCTCTTTCTGTTCCAACCTGACCCTGCTCAGGGCTCTTTCAACACCAAACCACACCAAGCCTTAGCAAAGCCTCTCTCTGGGAAACACGGAGCCTCTCGCTGCCTGCATGGGGAGGTAAAGAAGGGATCCCACAGGAAAACCTCACCAGCTGGGACTTCTCCAGCAAGGAACTCTGTGCCACAACAGCCACGTGTGGGAGTTAAGAACATGGATGGAAATGAACATCTGCAGGAGGGGTTCAGGTGCTGCTCTGAGCTGTAGCTAAACCTTCAAAGCCTACAGCACAGAATGGAGAGCCACTGCATCCCAGACACCTGTCCCTTCCCTCTTCAGACAAACCAGGAATAAAAAACTACCCTGGAAGTGTTCCAGGCCAGGTTGGACGGGGCTTGGAGCAACCTGGGCTAGTGGAAGGTGTCCCTGCCCATGGCAGGGGGTGGCACTGGATGGGCTTTAAGGTCCCTTCAACCCAAACCAGCGTGTGATTCCATGGTAAAACCACAGCTCTGTGGGAGTGTAAACCCTGCATCCCTGAGCACTTTTTCTGCCTGAAGTGTGAAACAGTGACACCTCAGCAGCCCACAGAGCACCTCCTGGGCAAGCTCTCCATGAGAGATCTCCCCCACAAGGTAACAGAACTCCTCTTCCCTTCAGAGTGAGGCTGCTCAGGCCACTTCCCTCCCCATCACTTTTGGCACTGCCAGAAAAGGAGTATCTCAGGTGATGCAGCACTGGCACCTTCCCCAGGACTTACTGGCTGCCTCCATCATGCTGGCCCAGAATTTGGGCTGCTTGTGGAGCGGGTCGTCATCGGAGCCGCTGAGCTTGTAGATGTGCACGCAGGGTGGAGTGCTCACACTGCTGTAGTGGCTGATGAACATGTCAAAGTTCTGGCACGGGAGAGAGCAGAGTTAGGGGAGTGAGGTCTTGCCCCTCCCACCCCTCAAGCAGCCCTCGGGACTCATCACTGCTCTGTTCACTGCCATCCTTAGTCTGGTCCCTGTCAGTCAGGAGATGAGGATCCAAGGAACAACAGACCTGGCTCACGGAACAGCTGTGGGAGAAGCCTGGAGTGGTGAGTCGCATGATTTCGCCGGGAGACTCGTAGCTGACCACGTAGAGATGGTGCTCCAGAGGGGTGTCCTTCGTGCCTTGGAAGTACACCAGCTTTGTGGCCTCGTTGACCCAGATCTGTGTGAGGAGAGAGAGCCTGGTGACACCTGGGTGAGAAGCTCTGCTCCTCTGCCTGCCCAAAGGGTCTGCCCAGGGGCACAGGCAGCTCAGGACACACAGAGTGACGGGGTGCTGGGGATGTGGGTGCCACAGAACACAGCCAGCACTTGGAGAATTGCCCACAGTCAGTGCAGTGACAACACAGTCCTGCAGCTTCTTCTGTTAAGACTCAAAGCATTCGCTTATTAATGAGCATGAAAAGCTGGGCTTTGTTCCCCACTGGTGAAAGGAGGAAGATGCTGTGCTTAAATATGCCATCTTATAGAATCATGGAATCATTTAGGTTGGAAAAACCCCCTCTAAGACCACTGGGCCCAACCATTTACTCAGCCCCACCATGTTCACCACTAAATCACATCCCCAGGTGCCACATCCTCATGTTTTTGAGCACTCCCAGGGTGGTGACTCCACCACTGCCCTGGGCAGCCTGTGCCAGTGCCTGGCAACCCTCCCAGTGAAGCCATTTTCCCTGATCTCCAAACTAAACCTCCCTGGTACAACGTGAGGCTGTGTCCTCTTGTCCAGTCACTCCTTACCTGGGAGGAGTGACCCCCACCCAGCTCCAACCTCCTCCCAGAGTAGGGCTGGATCAGAAAGGCACAGGAATACTTTTCCCAGCAATCATGATAATAAATTCCCATTTGTGGAAGGACCTGTCTAATTCCTCTCAGCACCAAACTTTAAGACACATTAAAAATAGGTTTTTACTGTCCAGATAAAGCTGATTCTAAAAACCATCCAGCCAGTCAGGAACAGAGACAACAGCTTTTAAATACTGCATTGATCCAGCACCAGTAACTGAACTGTTTTCCACCTTACAGTTTCCAAATGCTATTTCTGGCTAACCCGCAGTTTGAAGACCCCTGTGAACAGCAAAGGGAAAAAATATCCAACTCAATTGGCCAGGAAAACCAGGCAGAGCCCTGTGGAGCGACAAATGCATCAAAATAATTGCTGCTAACACAATTTTAGCCATAACACATGCAGGGAAGAGCTGTGGCCAAAATCAACAGCATGAACAGTGAGAATCCACATGGGGAGGGACAGCAGGTTAATTGCAGATTGAGGAAAAGCAGCAGAAACCAAAAGCTTGGAGCTGTTGGTCTTTTAAAAAGCGAGAAGTGAAAATCCAGATTAATTGGAAATGAACAGACAAGGTCTTTATTTTGACAGAAATCACCTGGGAGCGTTAAAGATCAGCCCCAGAGTTAATTCCTGAAGCAAAAATGAAACTAGGTTTCTACAAGATTAATAAAAATTCATTTCTGGCTGTTCTGCAACTGACAACAGATACAGTTTCTCCATATTCTAAATTGCTTTATATTCCCAGGCTGCCTTCTTCCTAAAGGCTCTGCTGAGGGATCAGCTGGAGACCAAGAGTTCACTCTGAGTGCCAGGACACATTTCCACATTGCAAGCACTCGCTGGAGTTAAAATGCCTCAGCAAAGGCAGTAATCCCAGGCTTCTCCACAAAATGGTTCTTTGTTGCTCTTAAACCTCAGACTTGTGTCCTTTTTTATGGCCTGACCCACTCCTGGGATTTACCCAAGGAGCAATCTGAAGTCTGATTAAAAAGGCAATCAGATCCATGTGCACTGGCCTACAGCACTTCTGGGAAAGCAGAGGCAGCAATAAAGAGAGAAACAAAATGAAGCCTAAGCAGTTCTAGCAGGTCCCAGGCGTAACAGAGGACTCAGGCCAGGACTGAGGGCAGACAACACAGAGCTGAAACACTGCAAGAGAATAAAAACACCCCCTACCTTCGATCCATGCCTTGCCAGCACCTCCCACTCCCCACCAGTCAGGGCAACCTCCTCCTTGATGGGACATTTGAAATCGTCTGGAAGAAAGAGCACGGGAATAAATCAGTGCCCTCCCCAAAAGGCAAGACAGGGCAGTGAGAGGGAGCTCCCAGGCTGCAGCCCTTACCCTCACTGTGCACATATGGCTGCACCCAGTCGTGGCTGCCTGGCTTCAGGATTGCTGTCACCCTGTACAGGTGACAGAAGCCTGTCTTGCACTCGTTGGCTCGGATAAAGCAGAGCTCTTCCTCCTCTCCCTCCGGCTGGATGAAGGGGTAGAAGATATCGTGAACCTGTCACAAAGGATGGAGGACCTGTGAGTGACTTGGAGTGACACAGCAGAGGCAAACCCAGGGGAGTCCCTGCTGGACTGCTGGGATTTCCAAGGAAGGGAGGGGTGGAGAAAAGCAGGGAAAAGCCATTCCATACTTTCCTCCTGCCACAGAGAAACTTCAGGCCCATGTACAGACCACGAGCTCTGGGCTTTCCATGGCTGTCACCCAAACCAGCCCTACAAGTCCCACTAGTTGCTATTCCAACACCTTTGGAATGAACTTCAGGCCCTTTGTCACTCAGAACCAAAATGCTTAGAGGCTGAAATTTATTCCCTGTCCCTTATATCCATTGTGTACCTAAAAAACTACAACAAATTCCAGGGATTAGGGCTGTTCATGCCTCAAGCAGCTGTTTAATCTTGTAATAAAACACCCCAAAAAGAACAGCAGTGTTGCATCTCAAAGTGCCACACTGTGCAAAAGTGTCTGTGCTCCCCAGGAACCTTAAAGAATTAAATGAACAGTTCCAACTGC
This sequence comes from Anabacerthia variegaticeps, assembly GCA_035583185.1. Taxonomy (NCBI): domain Eukaryota; kingdom Metazoa; phylum Chordata; class Aves; order Passeriformes; family Furnariidae; genus Anabacerthia; species Anabacerthia variegaticeps. The sequence goes on along the minus strand of JAWWEW010000079.1, from coordinate 691,143 downwards.
AAGGAGATGGCAGGATCCTCATCCCTTCCAGTGCTGAGTGCACAGAAGTCCTTCTCATGGCTTTATCAACCCCCTGAATTAACCCCAAAGTTGGGACTGCTGAGTGGCAAAGCTGCTGGAGCAAGGACTGGCCTGGAGGCCCAGGCAGCACGAGCACAGTTAACAGGGGGGGAGGAAGGGGCAGGCTGTGCTCTCCTCCCAGCCCCGAGCCTCTTACATTTATCCACACATCAGTGGTTTCTTCATAGATCACAAATGGCTGGACGTTTTCTGGCACAGTTTTGGCAAATTCAGCACGCTGCTCCTCGTTTTCTGGGACTGGAATAAAAAGTGCTGGAGGCAGAAGGATTAGCTGCAGCCGCTGCTGAGGTCTGTCCAGGAACATGGCCCAGGCACTGGGGAGAGAAGTGGGAGGTGAATGGCAGTACCACAGAATAGATGTCCCTTTCTAACACTCAGAACATGCACCCCTTTTTTCCCCCCCTTGCTGGCAGAAAGGATTTGGGCATCTGCATGCCAAGCTTTTCTCATCATTGCTGCCTTCTAATCCCTTGGAAGCTCTGCCAACACACACACAGTGCCAGACAGCTCTGGTATGTCACAGGGGTGTCGCTCAGACAAGTGCCTGACAGATTTGCCAGTGTCTCTTCCAAGGGAGCACCTCTAACAGAGCCTTGTCTCCAGAACACAACTGCTCCTTGGACAGCCCCTCCAGCAGGCAGCTCTGCCTGTGTCCCAGCTCTGAAGTGAGCCCTCCCAAGGGGATCCATTTGCAGCTTCCTCCTCGCACGCTGCACTGACAGGGAAAGGCACAGCCCTAAAGACAAGTGCCAAGTGAAGGAGTCACTTCAGTCTCAGCCTTGCTCCTCTCCAAGGAGAGTCCCTGGGAGTGGTGCTGCACTGCAGGCTCTCAGCATGACAGATGGCAAACCACTGCTGCACAGTGAGGCCACCCCAAGGCCTGGGAGTGCATCAAGGGAAGGCTCATCATTAAAGGCAGACTTTGAAAAGAGCCAGTTCTGTCTCCCCCAGCACGGCAACGACCGGGGATTGCAGGAACTGAGGTATTCAGCACATTTAGATAAGCTCTGGTGCAGAACATCACAGCCACCTCTGGGATTACCTCTGGAATGCTCTCTGAATTTCCTTTCCAGAGCAGAGAACTAATGATGAGTTACAGAGTGCCACCTTCAAAGACAGCCAAGTCACCTTAACTTGATCTGCACAGACACTGGTTCACAGCCAAGCAGGCTTTGGAGGGGAAAAAATGAAGAGCTGTAAAATCTCAAACCAATCAGGTGGGGGTGAATTCTGTAACTCTTCACGCAAGACTGTGCATCCCATTTGGAGCAACAGCCAGTCCCAGAGCAGTCCTTCCCCTTGTACACACTGCACAAAGGACGTGGCACCACAGAACTTGTCCACTGTCCTGTGACATGTTTGTCTTTGATCACACACTGGACCAATGAACAAACACAAAACTGCTCCCATTTTCAGGAGAAACATATTGTATTTGTGTTAAACATCTTCAACTCAAAACAATTCCCTAGTACTGCCCATTTACCGCATCAGTGTCATCTACCTTTGTGGTTGTCACAAAGGTCACAGACTGTCACTCTGCTCTTTGCTTCATTCCTACTTTTAGGATGTCACAGCACTGAAGAAGCCAAACATTCATGTGCCATTTCTGGCACTCATGGCTTTAAAACCAGGCCATGACTACAGTGCAAAGCATGCTGAGGGTCTGCAACCAGAGAAGCCCTTGGGGACTGTGGGTTTGGAAGGAAAATGGACATACTATTTGCCATCCCGGGTCCATCCAGCACGGGCAATGTACTCCACGGTGGGAAACAACGCAGCAAACGGTTGCACCAGCTCCTTGTCCTGAGCACACACGATCTGCAGCAAAAGGAAGGTCCAGCACCAAATCAGGCTGCCACCAGAGCTCCTCACCTCCTCCCATGGGAGCTCAAGGAGATGGGAGAGCAAGGCAGTTTAACCACTGGCCTAGTTTAACTAGTAAGGGTCAGGCCAGGAGAAGCAAGGCTTGCTACAAACAGCAGGAAGAGAAGGGAAAAACAGGCTTCAAAGCAAAATGATTTTGGCATTCAGCCACAGGAAAGGACACAGGCAGGGACTGAAGCCCAGGATCAGACCAGGCTCCAGCCCTCCTGCTTAACATGGACAATGTGCTGTACCAGGATAACCCTATTTCCCACTTCCCTCACTGCTCCCAGCTGAATCTCCACCAGAACATTTTGAAGTCTTTCTGTTTCTTGGATAAACACATTAGAGAACCAGGTGTTACAAGAGCATAAAAACTCCAGCCTATCTAGGATCTCTTAGAGACCTTGTCTGAATTCTAGGGAGCTTCAGAAACAGTCACCCCTCCTGTGCAATGTCCCACCCCGAGCTGTCATCACTTACCTTACCCTTGCTGTCTGTTTTAAATTCTGCCAGTTTTAATGTAATCTTGGGGTTTTTGCTGCCTGCAGAGAAGTGAAAAAACACCAAGGTGATCAACCTGAACACCGCACGATTATACAAAATGCAGCTCCTAGAGAGGCACTGCCCCTAGTCCTCCTGAGGTGGGTGTGTGTGAATGGACAAATATCAAATATGTGTGTGAGCAAATACCATTGTCATCACAGAGTCATTCTGGGAATGGCACCAGTTTGCTTTGTCTTGCCTGGTTGGCTGTGAATGTTCTCAGGAGAGCCAGGGAAGATGGGACTCAAAATATATTCCAGGATTGCCATCAGATACATTGCCTTTGCTCAGCAATCCTTTCATTCAGGCTGAACTTTAAATCCTGGTCCTTTCTTGCTGCAGTTTTTGGGCTCAGAGACTCAATTAGGCCTCAACATTTACAACCACTTTCCACATCCTACTAAGTACTCAGATTAATCATGCAAAGTTCATGGCACCAACTCCACTGCTGCTGCCAATGGGAGTCAAGAGCTGCCACAGGTGTCACTCACCTGTCCTGGGGTACCGATAGGAATCTGTTTTTCTCTCCTCCAAGGCAGGTGAAGGAACATGAATTATCTCCACCTCTGACTCATCCACTTCCTCATACAAGATCCGCAGTGTTTTCAAATCCTCTGGACCTGGGACAGAGAGCAAGAATGTTTCCTACAGTGTTTCCCAGCTGCTTCTGGCTTGCCTGGAGTGCTGGTGCAGAGTGAACACCCACAGAGCCCCAGCTCTCAGTGACCACCTGCAAACACTGCTCTGAGCACAATTATAATCCCCTCAGTGGCTCATTCCTTCAGGTGATGTCCCCAAACCCAGGCCAAAGGAAAGCTGTGCTCAAAACATCATTCCCAGCAGGAGGCAGCAGGGACAGTGTCAGGAGCTGAGGGGAACAGTGACTGACCTTCTGTGGAAGCTGTGGGACACCACCAATAGCCCGTGAACCGGTCAAACTCCTCCTGAATGACAAAAGTGGCTACACCAGCAGACTTGGGATCATCAAGAACATTGGATAAGCCTGGAGAGGAACAAAGAAGAGATGGCATTTGCATACACCTTGGAAAAAGCTGATCCAAAAGGAGAATATAAAGATGTGTCTTTCCAGGCCACAGTTCTCAGAAGAAATTTCCTTTAGGACTGGCAAGAAGCAGCAGTTACCTTTATGGCAATATGTCATCCTCTTCTCCTCGCCAGTCTCAATGTTTGCCACCCACAGATCATTGTTATTAATGAATGAAAAGAAGGCTGGGTCAGCAGGGCAGATTTTGGGGTCCATCCGTGGCCCTGTGCACTGAGTCTTGATCTCCAGAGGCTTCATTGGAGACACCTACAGAAACAGAGCTCAGTATCATGATAGCCCCCAGCTCTGCAGCTAAAGGGCCTAGAGCAGAGACAGCCCAGCCCAGGGAGTGATGGCAAATGTGGCCCTGACAGGACACAAGAGAAACCACCACAACCAAACATGCTGATGTGAAAGCTGTGGATCTGTCAGAGCAGGGCCAGAGGAGGCCATGGACATGCCCCAGGGGCTGGAGCCCCCCTGCTCTGGAGCCAGGCTGGGAGAGCTGGGGGTTCACCTGGGGAAGAGAAGGCTCCAGGGAGACCTGAGAGCCCCTTCCAGTGCCTGAAGGGGCTCCAGGAGAGCTGGAGAGGGACTTGGGACAAAGGATGGAGGGACAGGACAACAGGGAATGGCTTCCCACTGCCAGAGGGCAGGGATGGATGGGATATTGGGAAGGAATTCCTCCCTGGGAGGGTGGGCAGGCTCTGGCACAGGGTGGGCAGAGAAGCTGTGGCTGCCCCTGGATCCCTGGGAGTGTCCAAGGCCAGGCTGGAGCACCCTGGGCTGGTGGAAGGTGTCCCTGCCCGTGGCAGGGGGTGGGACTGGGTGGGCTTCAAGGGCCCTTTCCAACCCAATCCATTGTGGGATTCCACGTGCAGCTATCTCCAACCCCAACCACGAAGGCCCTTCCAGGGACATCCACAGGATCCCCTCAGACTCACCATGAATCCGTTCTTGCCCCCGTCCCGACAGTGGAAGAGGCTGTTGCTGGCCTGGAAGAGGAACAGGCCACTCTCACTGTGGAAATCGTAGGATGTTATCCCAAAGACACCGAGTCGCTTGCGTTCCCTCAAGAGCTCCTCTTCTCTGGAATACATCCCGTGGTGGGGGGTTGCCTACAATTGAAGGGAAGGAAAACCTGAAAGAATCTGCAAGGAGAGGAACTTCCACAGCACAGGAACGCTCCGAGCCCGGCACCAGCGGGTCTGTGAATGGCCAAAAAGCACCAGCCCAGCCCAAAGCAGGCAGCAGGGTCACTGTCTGGGCCCACAACTCCTGTATACCCCAACTGCAGCCATGGGGTCCAGGAGGCCTAACCCACCACTCCCCCCAAACCTCCCTCCACACCAGAGACCTGAGAATCTCTCATTTCTGCAGTTGGCACTTCAGCAGCAACTGAGAAGGGCTGCACTCGTGCTGCTTATGCAAATCAGATGTAACCAATTAACTTAATGACGTTATCTGCAGCCTTCACAAAGAGTTTCCATGTCAGACACTGCAAACAAAAGCTCTTCCGGGGATCTTGAGTTACCCTGAAGAGGACCAGCAGCCCAAACGGGGTCAAGACAACTAAATCCTTTTCCACCAGGAACCTTCTCAGTAGGGAAGAAAGACCAACACTCTTCACTCCCTGTAGCAGTGTTTTTAGTGACATTAAGATACTGAAATCAAGGAGGGGAAAATTCCCTCCCTTTCTGACTCACAATAGAGTGTAGGGCAGAAGCAGCAATTTAAACTCAACTTTCCCAACTTTATAAAAGCAGGAAAGACGACAGACACCAGAGAGAAGTACCCAGCACAGCAGCCCCACAACAACACTCCCCAAGTTTCCCCAAGAGCTGAGAACCCAGGCTCTTCACCATCCCACTTACCTGAAAGTGATCCAGCATCTGTTTCCAGGACAGGAGTAGCAAGGCCTCCTTCCGTACCTTTTTGGGAATCTCTGAGTAAAGAAGGGAGTTCTCTCTGCTACCATATGGCATTCCTATCAGGAAGACAAAAGCATCATCCTACTTCAGATTAGTTAGCCAGGACAAAGAGGACCAAGAGCAAATGCAAAAAGTCTGGTAACAAAGAGGCTGGGGCTGCCAGAGGGTTTTACCCACATTCATTCCCAAGCAGCTCCCAGTTCAAACCCAGAATAACATCTGAACTGTTTAGATTTTCATTAATTTGGAATTTTCCCTAACACTAACCAACCTCTTTGTAAATTATTAGGTCCAACTTTCCCCTCTGTGTCTGTCCAGCCCATGCCCCAGAACCACTCAAAAAAGCACCACTCCCTAAATGGGTGACTCAACATTACTCTCCACGTTTCTCATCCAGGAATTTGCTACAGGGACCTGGTTCAGGCCAAGGCAGCTGCTTGCAAGAGGGAAAGAAAAGGCTTGGAAGCTCTGGAGAGTCCATTCAAATGTGAAACAGTATCCTACAGAGTCAAAAGACCTTGTCATTTTACACAAGCCTTTGACTGTGGTTATCAAATAAGCTCCTGGCCTTCATCCAACTTCCAAAACATCTATAAAATATCCTGACACACGGTTTTGGCAGTTTCAACAAAAACAAAGACCATGAACCTGCCCTCTACGTCTGGTGTAGAGACTCCCTGAATCAGAAACTCACACAGGGATATGTGCCCTGATACTGCCTACTCTGCACATGTTCTGGGCAGAACAGAGAGATTTCTGAGCTGGCTGACCCAGCAGTACAGTTACTTCAAATTAAAACTGAAATATTAATAAGTGCTCAGGAAGCAAAGCAATATGTGAGGATATAATCCTCAGAGACACAGGAACACCAAAGTGCTGAGCATGTGGTGTTTAACATAAGCAGCATCTGCCATGATACAACACAAAATTCTATGGGGAGGGCCCAGGAATGATTTAAGATGGTCAAACAGAAACACTGCACAGAGGAACAAATGACTCTATACACATGTATTAGATACTCAGGCAGCTGTGACCTGCACTTCCCTTCCCCTTATATTAGAACTTTCTCCAATGACCTCAGCCTGACTACAATCAATTGGCATTTACAAGCAAAATACTGTCTTCCTTCCCAAAAGACATTTTACTTCCCTTCCAAGAGAAGAAAAGTATTCAACCCTACAGGAGTCTCCATCCTCCTCCTCAGCACACGGTCACTGAGAGCATTCATGGAAGAACCTTAAAATGTTCTTTAATGCTGGGGCAGTGACACCACACAGAGTTAAACACTTGTGAGCTTTCAGGCTGCCCAGAGAAGCTGTGGCTGCTCCTGGATCCCTGGAAGTGTCCAAGGCCAGGCTGGAGCACCCTGGGCTGGTGGGAGGTGTCCCTGCCCGTGGCAGGGGTGGCACTGAATGGGCTTTGAGGTCCTTCCAACCCAAACTATGCTGTGATTGCATGATGTGCTGAAATGGCTTCTGAGTATTTACCAGCACACGTCAAAAGATGCTCATTATGGCAGAAGAATCAGCATTTACCCTTTATTAGGAATACCTGAGAAGAGGTACCCTGGGATTACCTGGCTGATACTGATCTTAAGTGATGGATCAATCTCTTCTAGGCCCTGCACAATTCCTTAAGGAAGGGAACACTGAAAAGACACTCGTGTATCCTCATTCTTGGTTCTGGCTCCTGGAACAGTCACACCCTGGCAGAACACCAACCACTCAGTAGCTGGTTTGGTTGTCATTTCATACAACAGAACATTAAAATAATTAAAATTAGCCACTTAGTTCTTTAGTCATCTAGATCAAAACCAGTATCAAAGTGAACCTAAAATACATTCAGCTTTAAATCAAACCTCGCTGTTCATACTCAAAGAGAAAAGTATGCCAACTCTGGAGAGTGCCCTTCAGAGCAGCACTTGTGTCCCAAGAATTTATGAGGAACACAAATCAAGTCACTGGCACACAGGAGCTGCTTAATGGCAAAACAAATCAGTCCCTCAAAACTAGCATTTGGTGTCCTACAGTGACCTACACTCAGAACCTGGGAAAATAGGGAAAAACAGCAGGGAACACGGAAGCACTTGCACATCAGGCAATTTCTTGACCGGCCCAGTAATGATCAGCCCATGCCCCAAAGCACAACAAACTCTTTATAGTCTATAAAGCTTCCCATGTTAGCGACCACAAAATTACCCAGTTACTAAAATCCAACCACTCTGTCACTAATTACATTGTGGCTCCAACTGTAATGAGGGACCTGTACAACACATTCTGCTTTCCATCCTAATGTAAGGAAAGGGATATTTCCCTGCAAATGCCAGTAATAGCTCATTCCCACCTAATTTTTTTCCCCTGCTCTTGAAAGCATTCTACGTTCATGGCACTTAATAAAGCAGGAGACACCACCACCCTGCCATTTAATACCTTACAACATGTAATTAGTAATTACTGACAGTGCATTTCTTGGAAAGTCAGTCTGGGTAATGAAGCAAGTAAATCCCATTTCTCCCAAGCTACAGAGGCAGGAGATGGGATGTTCCTCAAGCTCAGGACCTTCTCCTGCCCCATCACCTGGGGGACCAAGGACACAGAAAGGCAGCTTGTGTTGGATCGGGGAGGTCTCTGCCCTGGGGTAGATCCTGCCAACCTCGAGCCATGTTGCTTCATCTGAGTTGCCCCATCTCCTGCAGGGAGATCCCTCCCATCCTCTCCCTGGCCTGTTTAGCTTGGCAGTGCTCCCACCCCCCAGTGCCACCCTGGCACAGTGGCTTACCCAGGTAATAGAGACGATGCGAGTGCGGGCTGGACTCCTCAGTTTTCCGGACAAACTGGAAATCATGGGGAGCTTTGTTCACTATCATGCCCGAATACTTCCTGCTGCTGTGAATTATGTCACGCAGCCCATCCCAAGAATGCTTTTGCACCTGGAATTGGGAAGGCACATCCTCCATCTCGACCACTTCGGAGCTGTCCGAGAGCGTGTCCACTGCAGTCATCCTTGTTTCCCCTTCAGAACTGGGCAAAAAACTGAGGGAGGAGTTGAGGGAGAGAATTAAGCCTTAAAAATCGAGCAGGCACTCCTGAAACTGCAGATCCTAGGATTCTCTGCACTCCAAGATGACATTTTTTAGATACTGAAAGGAAAAGTCCATCTCCCATCCCATCTCGAGTCCTGTAAATGAAGATATTCACCTCAGAAAACTCCCTCTCCTGGGACCAGCTCTAGAAATCAGCTGGCAAAGGAAGTGCAAGCAGCAGATTTGGGTGCAGAAAACAATCAGCTTGACTCAAAGGGAAACCACTCCAGGAATTTCAATAGATAAGTCATCAAAGCCATGACCTACCATAAAGGCACATAAATTCTTGCCCTGTGAGGCCAGAGCAGTGAAATCCCCCTCCTGTCCTCGAGGAAAGCCTGCTCATCACTTGGAGAGAGGTTTACATCCCAGCACAGCAACTCACTTACCTGAGGAGCTACTGGGGCCAGGAATGAAGTAGGAGAGATGGAAAACCAGGAAGAAAACAGTGCAATTGCTTTTCTAACAGAGAGCAGGCAGCAGGACCAGACCCTGGTGTATCCTGCAAACCATGGCACACCTTCCTCAGACATTTCCAAGGCAGCAGGTATTGAGGGAGGGGACAGAAACCACCTCCACATTCACACAAATGTTAATTTGAGGCAAGGTGGGCCCACAGGCTTGCCCAAGGTCAGTGATGTCATCTAGTGCAAAGCAGGGATGAGCAGAGGACTAGGGAAACCAGTTTTTGATGCCTCATTTGAGAAGCAGGATGTCCTTCTGTGAGGACATTTCAGCTGCTTTGGGGGTACCTGGAAGAACATAACAAAGAATTTCAGAAGAACTTCAGTTTACTGAGAACAATTAGGGTGAAGAAATTTGCTCCATGGAGACAGAACCGAGACAGGAAACCAGGGACTAGGGATTACACACAAAAAAGCCTTTTTTTCAGTGGCTCCAGGATTTAAATTTCCAAATCAGATGTTTTTGAATGCTGCTTGTCCTTTGGCCAGCGACCTGCACTGACAGAACAGCTCCTGAGATGCAGCTGTCACATGGAAGGATTAAGCCAGAACCACACAGACACCAAATCTCAAGCACTGCAGCCTCAGAATGATGCACAATGAATTCTTTTCCAGAAGAGAATTGAGGGAAAGGAACAGGATGGTGATTTCTGTCACCCCAAGAACACATTCCCCTCTGCCACGAGTATGTTTCAGGAGAACCCCGAATGTTCCTTGAGGATTGGAGAGAGACTATTTGTAGTGACAGGACAAGGGGGAGTGGCTTCAAACGGACTGAGAGCAGGTATAGATTAGACATTAGGAAGGAATTCCTCCCTGGGAGGGTGGGCAGGCCCTGGCACAGGGTGCCCAGAGAAGCTGTGGCTGCCCCTGGATCCCTGGAAGTGCCCAAGGCCAGGTTGGAGCAACCTGGGCTCATGGAAGGTGTCCCTGCCCATGGCAGGGAGTGGCACTGGATGGGCTTTAAGGTCCCTTCCAATCCAAACCACTCCATGGCTCCCCACAGCCTTCTAACACTCTCCAAAGGGAAGTTCTCACCTAGTTTGAAGTCTTATGCAATTACAGCAGGAGATGAGCAAAGCTAAACCCAAGTACATTTGGACTTCCCTAAACTACAGGCACACAGTACAAGGGCTGTAAATATAACATCTCCTCAGACTGCAAGTCCCTAAATTGTACAAAATGTGCAAAATAGTAACACAAGAACAAGCTCCCAAAATAAATCTATACGTACTCCTGGTACCCACTGCCCAGCAGTAAATCCACAGCTTGAAAACAGATAAAGAGGAGTATTTTCCAATCAAAGCCAGGCAGGAAGCCCAAGTGAAACCACAAAAGAGAACGTGATGGGATGTTCTAAGACTGTGAGTGTGTCTGTGGTCTCTGCCTGTATCCAGGGCCTCCACTGCAGCAGCTGAAATCACATCTGAAGGCAGAAGTGCAGCCTGTCAGAAACACATGACAGGAAGACCACTAAAATTCATAAACTGAGTGCAATTCTCCCAACTCAATCCCACATCAGGTCAATCCAGTCAATTAAAATAATCTGGCTTTGGCTCAAGATGCTCGACCCTCAGGTTGCTCTCACCCAGGAAAGAAACTCTGGGAAAAAACAGAGCCAGTATTTGGCAACAGTGTCCACAAAAGTAAACAAGGAAAAGGAGTAACTTATCCCAGAGTGAGTTTTGGGGTTACAGTATCCAAAGGTGAGCTGGATCCAGGCACCAGTTACTAACCATCTCAGGCAGCAGGGGCACACCTGAGATGTACACCTTGCTGGAAAAACCCTTTGCCTCACGCCCCACGCTGAGGCAAGGATTCAGATGATTCAGGGTTGTTGCAGGAACACTGTTCTGCCCACTCCCAAAGACATGGAGATCCTTTCACTAAATGCCTTTTGTGCCCTGCCAGTGAGAGGGATGAGGCATCCAAGCCCTCCTTTGGGGGAAGGTGTTAGTCTGGAGGGAACAAGCAAGCACAGGTGGGAAATGAGCACAAGAAAAAACTGTCAAAGCTTGGGATTGGGAGTCAGCGAAACAATTTATTGTCCTGAGTCACTTCCTGACTCACTGATCCTGATACAGAGCTCCCTGGGCAGGGCTGTAGAGCTGGGAGTTTTCAGAAGCCTCATTCACTGCAGGGGTGACCATTGCTCTGCCCCACACCACCATAAAGGCCCTGGGAGGGCCCTGGGCACGTACCTTCTCCAACTTCCTGCAGTCTCGTTTTCCAGACGAACCCTCTTTATCTTCTGCATTAACTACTCAGAGAGCTGGGCAGGACAGGAAACTGGGGAGGAAGAGGGGGGAAAAGGAAATTTCATATCACTGCTGGAGAAAAGCATCCTCCAACTGAGCCCAAATAAATCCCTGCTTTTCAATCCTTGGTGCAAACCTGTTCTGCCAGAGCATGCTGGATACGAGCAGCCCTGATAAATCTGAGAGACTCCTTCACCTGAACAATGGGCCCACTGAACTCTGGGGTGTGCCTCTTTCCTAGAAAATTCTTCTTAAAATCCAAGAATCCTCAGCACTGAACCTTTCTGTCATTCATTCCCCAAAATCCTGACATTCTTGCAAGTATCAGGCCCTGAGAACTGAGAAAACAGAGGTCTGGTCCATAAACTTGAGAGACAAGAGTCAAACAAAGGACACACCATAAGGAGCCAGCCGGAGGGTCACAGTCCCACCTGGGACATGAGAAACACATTTATCTTCCAAGCCTGACTGCAGCCTCCCTCTGCCTCAGCCTGCTGCCACAAGGAGCCCCAGCCCACCACACCAATCTGTTTTCCATAAGAAGGTGCTTCGCTGTCCTCCTCTCTCCCCAAGTACAAAGATCTTTAGCTCTGAATCACAGACACACTCAAGACCCCCCACTGTCCTTTGTTGAGGCTCCTGCTCTCCCCGGAGAGCCATTTCTCCACCAGAACTGCACTCACAGGGGATCAACAGAGACAAAGCATCACAAAGAAACTCCTAAACTGCAGAGGGGAACAGAGAGGGAGGAAGCAGCAGCAGCATCCAGTAATTTAAGGGCAATTTTTGGTGCAGGCATGAAGGGCAGCGGGAGAGATGCTCAGGAATGCTGAGTAACCTGCTCTCATCTCACAGCTGACCCTGCCTTGAGCAGGGGGTTGGACCAGAGGCTTCCCGAGGTCGTTCCAATCTCGGTTTTTCTGTGATTTTAACGATTCAGAGCAGCATCCTAACCCTCATCCCTCCCGGTCCGGCTCACATGTTCCAGGGAGCGAGGGAACAATAACATCCTGAACCCGGAGGGAGAAAGAAATCCAACCAAAGAGGCGGGAGAGGCCGGGACCCAGCGGGAATCGTCACCGCAGTTTGCCAGCCCGAGCCGAAGGGGCACAGTCACCTACAGAGCCCCTTACAGTGTCCCCGGCAGCTCGGACACCTCCTCCTCCGGGAACTAAGGCAGCTGAGGGTGGGATGAGCCGGCGGGATTTCTCCGGGGAGGGATGGGGTTTCGGCAAGGGCTGTGCCCCCCTTGCAGCCCCTCCGGAGCGCTGCCCTTGGCAGGGCGGGATGGGGGACGGCGGCAGGGGAACCGGGGCACGGGCAGCTCCTGCTCCAGCTCCTGTTCCTGATTCTGCTCCTATTCCAGCCCCAGCTCCTGTTCCTGCTCCTGCCCCAGCTCCTGTTCCTGATCCTGCTCCTATTCCAGCCCCAGCTCCTGCCTCACCTCCTGTCCCTGCCCCAGCCTGGGCAGGGCGCGGGGGGGACACTCACAGGGACCCCCACCGAGGGCAGGAGGGACCCCCCGGCGCCCCTACCTCGGGTGGGATGCTGGGGCGAGCGAACTGCCAGCGACCCCCTCGGGGCCAGGCCTGGGGGGCAACCTGGGCGAGCAAAGCCCCTCACCGGGCCGGGGCCAGGCCCACCCCCGGGGCAGGACACAGCCCCGACGGGGGGCAAACGTGCCCCCTCCGGCGCCCCCAGCCCAGGGCAGGGGGGCCCGGCCCACGGACGGGACAAACCCTCCCTGCGCGGCCCAGCCCGCCCCTCACGGGCCCAGGCCGCGCCCACACCGAGCGGGGACCCCCCCCTCCGCCATTCCGCCCCCCTCAGCGACCCCTCCTCACTCACCGCGGGGAGCGGCGCCCTGCCCGGGGCGGGGGCGGCGGCGGTCCGGGAGGAGGGAGGGAGGAGGGAGGAGGAGGAGGGCGGCGGGGCCGTCAGCGCCGCTCCATGTCCCGGGCGCGGGGCAGCCCCGGAAACGGGGGCGGCGGCGGCGGCCACGGCGCGACCTTTCACCCGGCGGCGGAAGTGGCGGGAGCGCGCGCGGGAGCGGCGGGGTGGGCGGGACCACTGCGGGGGGAGAGAGGGGGGGGGCGGAGAGGGGGATGCCGCCTGAGGGAGGGGGGGACGGGACGGGGTCGGTGTGAAATGGCACGGGATCGGTGGGGCCGGGAGAGTGCCCGGCCGTGTCGGGCAGAGCAGAGCGCTCGGGCTGCCCTGAAGCACCTGCGGGACGCCGACTCCGCCGCCTGTGTGGGCAGCCCCTTCCAATGTCCATCGGGGGGGGCCGCAGGGCACAGCGAGAATTGAGGCTGATAAAGGGCGGAAAAAAGCACCGGAGGCAGATTCTCCTCCGCCCACCCTCAGAGATTGTCCCCTATTTCAGCGTTTATTGCCGGAGCGAGGCAATCATGGAGCTGCCCTCGTGTCTCTCTGCACATCCCCCCCCCCGCGGGCAGTGGTTGGGCCCGCGGGAGCGGTTCGTGGGGCCGGCCGGGGCAACGCTAACCAGCGGGCGTTGGTGGTATAGTGGTTAGCATAGCTGCCTTCCAAGCAGTTGACCCGGGTTCGATTCCCGGCCAACGCAGGTCCAATATTTTTCCTCACTTTTAATTTTATTATTTTTTAATCCGTGTTTCACGCGTTAGCGAATTACGCGGAGCGGCCGCCCCGCCGCTCTGTGCCTTCCCGAGCCCCGCCGGGCCGCGGGCGCTGCTCGGTGATAGGGCACGCGGTGCTGCTCTCATTTCTGCCCCAGCTCACGGCGGGGCCGCAAATAAATCCGGAGGGAAAAAAAGGAGGGAAAAAACCACCACTCGAAAACCGAAGGAAAAAAAAAATCACAACGGAAGAAAATGTTCCGTGTGTGGAGGAAAAGTAGGTGTTTCCGCCCGGGATCGAACCGGGGACCTTTCGCGTGTGAGGCGAACGTGATAACCGCTACACTACGGAAACCCGCCATAGGAGCGTTTGTCCCACCGCGTCCCTTGTGAGCGCCTTCCCCTCACGGCGGCCGCGTGTCCTCCACAGATCCCTCATGAACCCCTCACAAACCCCGCACAAACCCCGCACAAACCCCGCGCGGGGCTCCCCGCAGCCCCCGGGAAGGAGCAGCGAGGCCCGCGGGGCCCTGCCCGCCCCAGGCCGCGCTCAGGTGGGTCCGTGTCCCCCCCGCGCTCCCCCCAGCCCGCCGCTCCCCTCACGGGGGTCGCGCTGAGGGCCCGGCCCTTCCCCGAGGCGGCCGCCGCCAGATGTCGGTAGAATGGTGGGCACGGGGGCTGGAGGTGCCCGGGGAGCTGAAGGGAGGGCGCGGATCCCCCGGGGAAGGGGCGGGGAGGGGAGCGGCCCGAGGGCAGGCCTTGGTGGGCCCCCTCCCCTGAGGGAAGGGTGTCCCGCCCGGCAAAGGGAGCTCCTCTAAAGGGGCAGAGTCGGGAAATCCCACACTGGTTTGGGTTGGGAGGGCCTTAAAGCCCACCCAGTGCCACCCCTGCCATGGGCAGGGACACCTCCCACCAGCCCAGGGTGCTCCAACCTGGCCT
>JAWWEW010000079.1:610137-676234 GCA_035583185.1 Anabacerthia variegaticeps | reverse complement strand
CCTGTCCCTCCATCCCTTGTCCCCAGTCCCTCTCCAGCTCTCCTGGAGCCCCTTTGGGCACTGGAAGGGGCTCTCAGTTCTCCCTGGATCCTTCCTTTCTCCAACCTGGCCTTGGACACTCCCAGGGATGGAGCAGCCACAGCTTCCCTGCCCACCCTGTGCCAGGGCCTGCCCACCCTCAGTCAAGAGCTGACAGTCCCAGGTGGGTCCAGGAGTAAGTTTGTTCCTCTTCTTTTACCTCATTGCAGTGTTAACAGTTTACACATCCATGGCAATCCTTCTCTTTTCGGTCAAACTTTAGCCCTCAGAATTGGGTGGTAGCACGAGAATTATTTTTTCCTGTTCTGGTTTCTTGGTTGAAATGTGTTTTATGCTCTGCTGGCTGCAGAGGAAAGCTTGGAAGGGAGAAGTGAGTCATAAAAATAGACAAAAGCAAAAACAACCTCTCTCTTAATAACACTTGCTCTTAATAAAATCTACATTTAATTTTGCAATTTTATATCTGATCTCTTGGTATGGGGCCAAAAGGGGCATTGTCACTTGTCCTTTAACTTCAGGACTTGCCAGTGCTTTGTTCAGATCTGACTTATGATAAGGATTATAATGTTACATCCAAGTCTACAACAAACCTGATGTCTTGGAGCTTGTTTGCTTTGTGTTGTTGTTGAACATCCTGGAGTGAAATTGGTTTTCCTGCAACTGCAGGAGAGCACTGGTACCAACCTTTGCACTGAGCATCAGCTGAGTGTACTGGGGACAAACCCCATCAATAGCTGGGGGCAAAGTCCCCTCCCTCCAGCAGAAGGAAGTGGATCTCTGAGTGACCCAAGACCATCCATGGAAAGATTCAAATCTGGGTTTTGTTTTCTTCCACAGACCTCTTTAAGCCTGGCGAGGGGTGGAGAAAGGAGCTGCAGAGCAGACAGCAGCAGGGAGGAAGCTCCTGAAAGGAACCTCGGGGAGGCAGAGGCAAGAATTGGACGCAAGACATCGTGCTGTCAGTGTTCCCTCCCAAAGTCACTGAGGCCCCTCACCCAGGCAGTGCTGGCTCTGGCAGCCTTGGGACACACCGTGGAGGTGGGTCATGGGCTCTGCATCCCCCTCATGTGGGCACTGCTGGCTTTGGGGGCCTCCACAAAGCTCCCTCTTCCCACGAGCTGGAATGGCTCCCAGGGATGTTCTTGCTTTTCTGACAAAGGTCCAGTGTCAGGGCCTGCTCAGACTTTGCCTGCAGGACCAAGAGCCTGGCAGCATTTCATTTCCCTTCTGAGTTATCCCACTTCCTCTGCTCCCAGCACTTCCAACCCCCATGAGTGTGGGAGCCCCCTCTGCCTCACCCCCTCCCCACAGACAGTCCCCAGAGCACTAGAAAGGACTGTCACATTAATATCCAGGAAAAAAAAAAAGAAGCAGGGGGCTCATTTGGAGGTGAAGGATGGATATTCTCTTCTATTATCACCAGCATCTGCCCTCCCCCAGCCTCGGCCATGCTCGGCTTTGTTTCCCTGCCACGCTGCACTGGCTGCACAGTCCCATTCTCCCCTTTTCCTCCCTCCACTCCCAAAGCCTGCGTGGCTGTTACAAGAGGGGAGCTGGAAGCACTGTGTGGAGCAGGAGAGCTGACAATCAGGGCCGGGAGACAACTGCTGCCTTGCACAATACCCCCCCAATTAGCCATTCATTTCTTCTCCCTCTGAAATGGGGAGCACAGCCCTTGTGCTGGCAGATAAAACAAGAACGGCTTCAATAGCACTGATTTAAATTAGGTCAGGCTGGCTTTTGTGTGGCAGGGACCACACAATAGCAGTCACACGACGGTGGAGGGGAGCAGCATAAAGGAAAAGAGGCCAAGCAAGTGGCACAGATGCTGGGAGTTGGTGGGTGCTGGGAGATGAGGGGTGTGTGTGGTGATAGCAGAGGGGCAGACACTCAACCAGCACGTGATGCTGAGGCATTAAAGGGGCAACATGGTCAGCAGGGGACAGAGGGGACAAATGCTGCCTGTGTAGAAATAAAATCATCAGCTAGTTCTGCCACACCACAGCCATGTGCCCTTGGAAATGGTCTTTGACCATAACTGGTTATGAGACAAAGGGCTGACAAGTTTTGGGCCCCTCAGGACAGGAAAGACCCTGAGGGGCTGGAGCATGTCCAGAGAAGGGAAAGGAGCTGGGGAAGGGTCTGGAGCAGCAGGAGAGGCTGAGGGAGCTGGGGGGGCTCAGCCTGGAGAAAAGGAGGCTCAGGGGGGATCTTCTGGCTCTGCAACTCCCTGTCAGGACGGGGAGCTGGTGGGGGTCAGGCTCTGCTCCCAGGGATCAGGGACAGGACAAGGGAAAACAACCTCAAGCTGTGCCAGGGGAGGTTTAGGTTGGATATGAGGGAAAATTTCTTCACAGAAATGGTTGCCCAGGGCAGTGGTGGAGTCACCATCCCTGGAAGTGTTCAAAAAACACGTGGATGTGGCACCTGGGGACATGGTTTAGTGGTGATGGTGCTGGTGCTGGATTGG
Source organism: Anabacerthia variegaticeps (assembly GCA_035583185.1). NCBI lineage: Eukaryota > Metazoa > Chordata > Aves > Passeriformes > Furnariidae > Anabacerthia > Anabacerthia variegaticeps. The sequence goes on along the minus strand of JAWWEW010000079.1, from coordinate 673,725 downwards.
TGGTTGAACTTGATGATCTCTGAGTTGTTTTCCAATGTTAATGATTCCATGATTCCGTGATTCTAATGATCTTGACCCATAACATTCTCCCTGAGATCTAGCACAAGTTCTCTTGATCATATTGGGGAAAGCTGCTGGTACCTCAGGCCCAGAGATGTTGCTTTTCCTCTTGGAAAAAAGAGGAAATTGCAAGGGACAGTAGTTTGGACAACACTCTGCAGCACCTGGTGGGATTGTTGGGGTGTCCTGTGCAGGGCCACGAGTTGGGCTGGTGATCCCTGTGGGCCCCTTCCTGCCTGGGATATTCCATGATTCCCTAACCTGGATTGCAATCCCAGCCTTGCCCAAGGTTTCCAATTTCTTTCCCCTCACAGGTTCACCAAAAATGCACTCCTGGCCTGAACACCTGGTGTGCTGTGAAATCCTACACTGGGATCTTTATGGATCAGTGACTTTGGGGAAAAATCAACAACTCCTTCAAAATGATCTCTCAACCCAGGTTCTCAAAGCCACCCAGAAAGCATCTGCCTTCAGAGAGAGGTCCTGCAGAGAGTTTTCCAGGAGGATGTGAGTCCTGGAGCCCTGTCCCAGTTCTCACCCCAGTTTCATTAATATCCACATTGCTGCTATTAAAATGGAAATGCAGATGTTCCTGTTTATCTGGCTGCAGGAGGACACGGGAGCAGCGTTTTCAGGAGCAATAGCAACGTGCCCAGAGCTATCAACAAGAGCCTGATCTTTTCAGCAAGCTGTTGTCATGGTCAAAATGAGTTTATCCAGATAAATCCACATGCAAAGGGAGGGCAGGTAAGTTTAAAAACAAGGGTTCATCCCTTCAGGTCGCTCAGGTGGAAACCTCTCACACAAAATGCCCCAGACTGGACTTTTACAGGTAACACTTGGCTATATTTGGGCCAAAAAACTACTGATGGGAGAAAAAGTGGGTGTGGAAAAGTGGAAAGACATAACCAGCCACTTCATTCAGCCTTTTTGAAAGGACAACTTGATATTCTTTGGCAACTGCAAGAAAGAAGCTGTAAACTAAAACAACATTTAAGCAAAATGTTTATTGTGTTACAAAGTCATAAGTTTCATGCTAAAATTACAAGCAGTATCATTTCTACTACTGATAGTAAAAAAGTAGGTGAGCCAAAGCACTGAGTGTGCCAGCCAGTGCCAAAAGGAGAAAACTAGGTTAAACTGTGAGTTATCAGTTATTCCTACTCTCCTTCATTTGTTTGTTCACACATGAATAATTTTCTTTAAAACCCAAGACAATTTTGAGCCACTCTGGGCCACTGTCTGACCCTCCATGTCCTACATAATTCCCAGGTTGATTTAAACACGCCATTTCCTACAGGCACACGCAGGCAGTGGAATATTTGGTGGCCAGAAGCTGATATTGGAAAGACAGACACTAAAAATAAGTTGTCCCTTTTTAAGAGTAAGTGTAATTAAGCACTGAAATAGTGCCTGTTGTAGGGAGGTGGCCCTGCAGGCACCGAGCCAAAATGAGACATGTTGCTAAAAGGTATGTTCCCGTTCACCAGATGGTCAGAGCTTTGATGCCTGTGAAATTATCCACCCAGTTCCTGTAGGAAGCCCGTCTGGAGCAACCATAATAGCCCTCATTTCTCTCAAAATACAAATATATGGTTGCTAGTTTTCACTGCTTTACTGCTATACTATTTGGCATATTTTTAGCCTTTTAGCTGTGAGAACACAAGGAAACCAGCACAACAGCAATGGCCCACTTTAGTTTTCACTTTGTTTTACTTCCTAAAGCCCTTGTGCACACTGCAGTGGTGACTAGGGATGGCCAGATAACAAAAGCAGTTTAACTGTGGAAGCACAAAAGCCTGTGTTGGCTTGAGGGGAGCTTTAGGTTGGATACAAGGAAAAGGTCCTTCCCCCAGAGGGTGGTGGGCACTGACCAGGCTCCCCAGGGCAGTGGGCACGGCCCCGAGGCTGCCAGAGCTCCAGGAGGGTTTGGACAATGGGACAGGGACAGGGTGGGATTGTTGGGGTGTCTGTGCAGGGTCAGAGGTTGGACTGATGATCCTTGGGGGTCCCTTCCCACTCAGGATATTCCAGGATTCTCTGACCTGATTTGTTCTGTGATTCACTTGCTGCTTCCTCTGGTGCCTCTCCCACAGAGGCAGAAGTGACAAGGCTCCAGCTCTTGTCCACAGCTTACAGGTGTGATCATTGTGGGTTCCAAACAGAAAGACAAAAACATTATATTTAATCATGTGAGCGGTGCACACATCCACATGTATAAATAAATCACAGCTACACAATAGCTAGATTGTCATTCTCCAGAAAATGGCATCATGTGGGATGCTCCTGAGTCGTGATTGTGTAAATCCCAATATTCCTGAGAGGGACTCTACAACCTGAAATACTCATTGGAGTCCTCCAGCTCTCCAACAACCCCAAACCCACTGCAGAAACAAATACGTGTTGCAGAGGCTGGTTCATTCCCTGGATATTTCTGTGCCAGTTTGGGGTATTTTTTTTATTATTATTATTTGTTTTGTTTATGTCTTCTTCTTTTATCAGCTCCAGCTGAGACAGGAGAGGGTGGGAGGAGGGTTTTGTTCCTCTGGAGATAACAGGAGACTGTGTCTGTGCAGCCATGGTGACAAGATCCAGGGTGCTTTCTGGCTTCCAAGCAATTTGCTCCCCACCCCTGGCTCCCAAGTAAAAGTGGGGCAGAGAGAGAAGAGCTTTTGTCTCTCAAGTGCTTCAGCTGTTACTACTAATTAAGCAAAGAGCCCTAGAGCCTTCCCACCTCCCAGACTAAGGAGGATGGAGCTGGGGCAAAAGGAGAGCCAAGAATCTGAGCTGAGGTGTGGCTGCTCCCTGCTCTCCCTGGAAGGCTCCTCTTTCCAGCTGCAGCCTGGCTGGGTGACCTGTGCCATCCCAGTGCCTCAGATTCCCTGGCTGCAGGGGGGAAGAAATGAGAGAGACCGAGCTCAGCACGAGGCCAGATGGAAACTACCACCCCGCTGTTCAAGGTGTTATTATCGGTTTAATGCAATATGTTCCCAGCTTCCCAGACATGCTGACTATCAGCAGATTGCTCTTTCCTTCTCCAGCCTTCCCTGGATGTCATCCCCCTTCCCTCTGAGGTGCCAGCCCCTGCCCTGAGGTCTAACAGCATTTCTGCAAGCTCCCCAGTCTGCCTGTTTTTAACCCTCTCCAGCATCACTGGGTTGTGCTGGAGGAGCCAAGTGAAGTGTCAACAGCCAGGGATGGGCAGGTGGCCTTGGCACAGCTGGGTGGGCTTTTTGGGATAAGGAGAGCAGGGTGGGCAGAGGATGGAGCTGGTGGCAGGGTAACCACAAAGCCCCTGCCCAGCTCTGCAACAGGGAGCATGTCCTGTGCCAAAGCACTGCACACATGTGGGAAGGACTGCAAAGAGGAAGAGAGAGAGAGAAGAAAAAAAAATAATGTAGGGAATAGGAATGCTGCAGGAACCCAACAGGAAGCCATGGAACTGAGATCCGTGCCCTGGCTCAGCTCTGGAGGTTGCCCACCAAGGACTGAAGGAGTAATCCAGGTCACGGCTGCTCCTCTGTGCCCACTGAACTCTGTTGGGTATCTTCAGCCTGGGATGTCACCGGGAGAAATTTAGGGCCTCACTCGGAAACAGATGGTCTCCCTCGTGAGCCCCATCTGCCAGGCAACACTGGAGCAGTTGGTCTCTGCAGTGCTGAGCAGAATCTTGTTTACTTTCCCCTCCCATCAGCAAGGTGATCTCGGGGTAACTCAGCCCTGCTGGTACAGCCCGGATTTCCAGGAACAGCCAGGAACTCTGAGGTGCAAGAGTGTAACCTGGGAGCCAGAGAGGGCCAGGCACCATGGGATCAACCACCCCTGATCTCCATCAGCATCCAGCCTGGGAACAGGGCTGTAACTGCAAGAGGTCAGGATGTTTGGGAAGCCCTTTATTTGGAAGAAAGGACATGGGCAACAGGAGAAATCCAGAGAGAAGTTTGTCCAGGGGCAGGACCCTTGTCCATGGGGAATCAGTTAGTGCCTGGCCTGCTGAGGAACATACAGTGTCTTTGATGGAGGTGTTTGGCACTGACCTTCCCTGGAACCAAGTTCTGGGTGTGCATTATGTTCCTGAATTGAGGGACAGGGAATAATGAGGCTTCCTCGGCCTCATTGTTTCTGGCCAGGCAGAAAGGTGGTGGCTGGTCTGGAAAAGTTCAGCCATAAAGCTTGGAAACCTCTAGCAGAAATCGTTGTCAGCAGAAAGCCTGGGCCTGATCTGTCCTGTGTGCTGGACTCTTCCCCCTCAGCTTCCAAAGATGAGGCTGGCTAGGCAGGAGGGGTTGGAGCGATGGAGCTGCACCTGCCAGATGCCCCTTTTTTTCCCTGCTCAGGACACAAACAGTCTCCATCCACCAGGGACGCAGAGAAGTGTCTCTTGACACTATCACAGCTTTAATCACACACAAAAATAGCAGGCAAGGCCAGCTCCCCCCGAGCAGCACCAGCCAAGATTGCTGCGGCAGGGCTGACAAAAGAACCTGACTCCTTCCCCGGGTTGTGAAGCTGTGTGCAGGGTGGGGTGGATCTCATCCCTCCGTGCACCAGCACATGTTTCCCAGAGCCCACGGCCCCAGCAGCCAGGCCAGCGAGGCCGTGCTCTCTCGGGTTGCCAGGGCAGGCAGGCAGCACTCTAATGGTGCTGGGCGAGCAGAGGGCACGGAGCAGCACTGCGTGCCCTCCCCTGGGGGTTCCCATCCGGAGAGGCTCTGGCCAGGATGCTGCCGCTGTCAGCTCAGCAGTAATCAGCCCGCAGGCACAGAGTGGAAACTTTCTGCTTGCAGCCACTTAGTTTCATTAGAAGCATCAAAAGAGAAAACAGGGCCTCAGGTGGGGCAGGGAGATGCGAGAGGTTGGGGAGAGGAGGATTGCAGCCTGGTTTTACGTGTCTTTTAGCAGCACAGCTTCAGCTGGGGCTGGGGAGGAGAGAGGAGGGGGCAGAGGCAGCCTGGAGCTGGAGCCTGTCACCCACACAGAGCCAGCAGGCAGCCCAGTAAAACCTGCTCTGTTTCATGACACCAGAAAGAGTCTGAGCAGAAGTCCCATTCCTGCCCTGCACTCCCTCCTTGCCTCACTTCCCTTCTGTAAAAATTTTGTCTGAATTTCTCTTTAATCACCTTGTTCACCAGCAATTTTATCCCCTTCCCAGTGCTCTCTTCCAGGATTTATTATCCCTATCCCTGCAAAGAATTTCCCCTCATGTCTAGTGTAAGTCTTCCTTGTTCAACACAAACATGATACTGTCCAGAGGTGGAATATTAAGAGTTGGAATTGCTGCCTAATAACATATTGATTTCAGTGGAGCTGAGCTCAATGGGAGGAGTCTGCCTGGCCTTGCTCCATCCCCCTGTTGCCCCAGGAGAATGTTTTGTGTGAGACTAAATGCCTCTGTAAGTGCCTCTCAGCTCCGCTGTGCACAGACACTTTGGAGCAGGCAGGGCTCAGGATCAGGCCTGGAATCACATTTCCTTTTGACAGGAGGGGTTTCATCAGCCTCAGTCTCCCTGTGTGGCTTTAGGTTCCCCTGAGCAGGACTAACAGCCCAGCCAGGCAGGAATTCTGCCACCTGCAGAACCATCTGCCCTTCACCTCCCATTTCATTCATGTCCTCAACCAAGAGTAGAAATAAACTCAACTGCTCACCTCTAAACCTGATTTCCCTGCTTAGATCTTTCACGAAGCCAGCTCAAATAAAGCAACACATGCTGGAGTTGGAGGGGCTGATCCCTGTGGGTCCCTTCCAGCTCAGGATATCCCATATTCTGTGCACCCCAGTGACTTTGGGAGGGTTTGGGGACAGGGTCAGAGCTGTGCACAGCTGGCAGGCAGGGAGTGTTGGGGGTTTGCTCACTGACCAGGAGCAGTGGCTGGGATCTGGAATCAGAGAAGATCCATCCTTTGCTTTCTGTCTCTGGTGAATTCTGCCTCACATTATGTGCACAGCTCAATCCTGCACCCAGCTCCCCTCCCTCTAGGGGTGGCAGCATCTCCACCTTTCTTTCTGGCTGGGAAAGGGATCTCTGTGGCTTGGAGGGGAGTACAGGTGTTAACAAGACGTTACAGTCCTGAAGGCCAACATTTGCCTCTCTGGTTCTCACTGTGTCTGCAACAGCTTTCCCTGAGATGGAAAGGAGAGCTGTGAGTTTGGTGATGGCTGTGACACAGCAAGCTGTGACCAAGCTGGTTGTTTAACAAGAGTTACTTTAACAGGAGGCAGAGCTCAGAGAGGAGTTGTAAATACGGCACCAGCTCCTGGATCCACCAGTGACCCTGGCCAGATCCTCTTGCCTTTAAATTTCTCCTTGTTCTGTCAGAAAACAGGGGGCTGCAGCCAGGGAGCAGCAGCTATTTCAATAAATAAGGCAGGAAAAAGCAACCAGAAGAACAGATCCCAGATTCCTGAAGTCCCACTCATGAAAAAGTATTGCCTTTTGTTCCTGCTCTGTGCCTCGTTTGTGGGCACAGATGTTCTATTGTTCCCACATGGATGAGAGGTTGTTTTTATGGGAGCTCCTGTCCATCTTCTACTTAAAGGGTTTGTTTGTTAGCCTTGGAGATTTCTGCAGAAATCACCATGTCTGGGGACACCTGCGCTGTTCTCCAGCGAGCTCTGGCCCGGGGTGGAGGGAGAGGAGCCGGGACAGGGAGCACAGCAGCCGGGAGGTGGAGCAGCTTGGCTCCCCAGCCTGGAGCAGCACGATGGGCAGAGAGACCCCGGCCCTCAGCAGGGCTCTTCTGCCTGATGAAGCAGATGTGGCTGCTGCCTTTCTGTGTGCTTGTGGAGAAGCAAAAGGACTCACCGGTCTGTGCCTCGGGGCTGGGACACGGGGCCTTTCATTTCCTTCAAGGGCTCTCGAGGAGGAGCTCATTGTACCTCCTTGGAATTAATCCCGCCAGTCCCCGGTCTGCTCGTGGACTGCCCGTGCTGGAGTTCAAAACATGCCTTCCATGTTGTTCCCTCTGTCTGGGACAACGGATATCCTGGGATGGAGCTGCGTCAACAACGAGGACCTGAGCCTAGGGAAGGACACACAGGCCTGGCTTGGAGCCTCCAGGAAGTGGATTCTCCCTGCAGCAGCTGCTGGCTGATGGCTTTGTCCCATTCCCTGGTCACATCCCTGTCCCCACAAGGCCAGGAACCCCTCTCTGTGCCCCGTGAGCAGAAGTGCTGTTCTGTTTGGGGCTCCCTCGGAGCTGCTGGCACAACAGAGCAGTTCTGGTTCTGGCTGAGCACTCGGCATCTGAGCTCTCATGTGGTTGGAGCCCATTTTTTTGCAAGAATGAAAGCAGTGGATTAATGAGCTGCTTGTGGCTAATGTGCAGGGTTTCTCAGAACTGGTGCTATTAGAGCCCAGCGTCATGTAGGAGGTAAATGGCAGCACATAGTGAATAAAGCAGTGATATAATAGGTTTAAGTAGTCCATTTCCCTTTGGAGTGTTACTGATAACAGGCCCAAATGCATACAAGGCCATTCCCTTAATGAATAAGACCACACTCTCTGGCAGAGCACCCGCTGCAACTCCTCACAAGGGGTTTATTTTTCCTCATTTTCATCCAAAACAAGGCTTGGGTGTTTGAGCTGGAGTGGGATGTAGGGAGGGGAGCACAGAGACAGAGGGGAAGAGAAGAGCAGAAGAGGAGAAATATGGAGGGGGATAGGAGGGGATGAGAAATGGAGAAGGGATGTGGATAGATATAGAACAGGCATGTTGTGGTTTGGATATGGTCTCCAGGAACCCAAGCAAGAGGAACTCTTACACACAGAGGGAACAATTGCTGGAATTTGATCTTGTCTGTTGGAAGGGACATACCTGCCTTTGAAAGGATTGTTGTCCACTGCCAGAAGTGAAAAACCACAAAACACGCAGACATGGATGGACCTGTGCTCTCTCTTCTCTGCTTCAGGTGTCCGTGACCAAACATTGCCCCTGATAATCCCAGTCAGTTTAGAATGAGTACCAATTTTTGGTAATCCTACCCACATCAGAGATGTTTCTCAGGACTCAGCCTCTCCCATCAGCACTGTGCTCACTCATTTCGCTCTAGGTAAACACCTCTCAGGAACTCAGGATGGGTTATGAGGGTGTATAAAGAATTAGGCTTCTCCCACCTGTAGTTCTGTAGCTTCCAGCAATCCTCAGGGTCTGCCTGGATGTTGCATCCAAACTATTAAGTTTAATCGTCACTGATAGACCAAACCTCCATAACCTTGTCTAAAACCTTTTGAACCTATTTATATTTTCAGGCTACACGATATCCTGTGGCAAATGAGCTCCAAAATTTAATTATGTTCTCTGTGAAAAAGTGATTCTTTTTGTTTGTTTTAAACTGGCCTGGTAATTTCACTGGGGCACCGACTCCTCGTGTTGTGGGAAACAGCATCTAAAATACCTGAGGGACACAGAATGCCAGGTTTTATTGGAAGGGCATGTGATTTTGACTTCTAAGTGTTCAAACCTCTTGTGAAAAGGGAGCGTAGGTTCTACTTTTAATGCTTATGAAAATATCGCCTCCAGTGCTCTTGTTTGCTCTGCAGCTTGTTTTTATTTATTTTATTTTTTTCCCTTAACCTCTCCTTACCAGCTGCCCGAGTCCCTGACAGATCCAGCTTTCAAGCCCCTTGTTTACTCTGTTTGCACGGGCTTGATTTTTACAATATTCTCCTTTTGAGTGCTGCAGCAGCTGAGAGTCTCTTGCGGGAGCCGTGAGCACAAACGCCACCAAGGACAGTCACATTCCTCGGGGTGACCTCTTTGTCCTCATTATGCTTGTGATGGTCTCAGTGTCACCCGTTCAAGCACAGGCACAGGGGGTTTAATCCAGCCCCGAGATAAAGGCGGGGAGAGGCGGGAGCCGCTCCTGGATTGTGCCTTTTGCAGACACCTCATTAGGAGAGGGTTGTTTCACACAATTATTGCACACAACCCCCCCTTGTGCTTTCGCAGGCGCTCTGCTCCTCGCACGCGTGTCCCGAGCGCGGGGAGGGAGAGCTCCCCCTGCCACCGACGGCCCCGATTCCCTCACACCTTCACTCCCATGAGCCGCTGCTCAGCCGGAGCCTTCCCTGCCCTCCCTGGGCTGGTACTTCCCTCCCGCATCGGCAACTCACACATCTTTGGTGATGCCTCCAGCTGCTAGAACGGGAGTCGGCATTATCCCAGCCGAAACCAGGACAACTCCTCTTGCTTAATCCTTTGAGCTGAGTCCAAATAACGTTTCTCCTCTGTCGAATACACCTCCTGTATCAAACATCGTGTTCTGATGTAAAACTGAGTTAAGAGGCAGAGGAACCTTTGAATCTTTCTCTCTCCATCATGTAAATGGTCTAGTGGAAGGTTCCCTGCCCATGACAGGGCTTAGAACTGGATGATCTTCAAGGTCCCTTCCAGCCCAAACCCCTCTGTGATTATATGATTCTAAATCCAGGTTGGTACATAAGCCATTCACATCCTTTATTCCTGCAGGCACATGCTGCAGTCTGGAAGATTAGATAAGAGATAGTAGATAAGCATCTCCTGAAAGCAGCTTGATCCAGAGACTTAGCAAGGATGCATCACCTTCCTGGGAAAAAGGAGCAAGATTTTGGGAGGTAAGGGGTGTGAGGAAATGTTTGAGACACATTTCCTTCAGTGTTTGAGTCCTTCAGCAACTCAAACAATTGTGTCAGAGGGGATAAACCAGTGTTGCTCTACAAGTATCAGTGGAATGACACTGACTTCAGGTTCAGGTGCATGAGGGATGTGAATGGAAGGTCTCCTGGCACAACACTGACAATCTTGGGAGTCTTGTTGTGGCTGACACTTATCCCATGACTAACCAAACCAGAGCAACATTAGTGAGCTTGGGAAGGCGCTGTGAGAGCAGCCAGTGCACAAACACACCCCCTCCCCATCTTCCTCCAGCACTGGGAAAGGGAAGAGAGGAAAGGCTTGCTGGTGTAAGGCTGCTGGTGCATTTGGAAGGTGGGTATTGCAGAGCAGAGCTGCTTGCCAAGTCAACTGCGTTTGCTGGTTCAGGGAATTTGTTTTTACTGCCAAGAACTGCTGGCCTGGGTACTTGTGTACAGCACATGCTCGGCTTGTGAGACAGCGAGGAAGGAAGGGGAGAAGGGAGAAGGGGGTGCACACCAGCACCAGTCCCTGCTGGAGGCCTCGGGGTGCTGCTGGACATGCCATGTACATCCACAGGTGTAGCCACAGCAAGGGATCCGGGATGTGCATCACCGGCTGCGGGCTCAGGGTGAGTGGGAGTGAAAGTGGCAGTGTGTGTGCACAGGCACAAGGCTGGCACTCGGTCCTTCCTTTGGCAGGGCTCTCTGGTGTCTCTGCTCGCTCAGGCTGCTTTTCCCAAAGTCAGGAAGAGTGGTAACCACCTGACTGACACCCTGCCCTGGTGGTGCTGACAGTGAGATGTCAGGGTGCGGACAAGGAGGGAATTTTTTATGGTGAGGGGGGGGAACCACAGGCAAAGGTTTCCCAGAGAGGTGGCAGATGCCCCAACCCTGGAAATGCTTGAGGCCAGGTTGGACGGGGCTTTGAGCAATCCAATCTAATTAAGGATGTCCCTGCCCATGGCAGGGGGTGGGAACGGGATGGTCTTTAAGGTCCCTTCCAACTCACACCATTCTGTGACTCTGTGTCCTGCAGCCTCCTCCTGCCACGTTCATAGCTGTGGCGTGGAGTGTTGGCACTGCAGAGAGCTTTGCAGGGGCTGCCGTGCCTCAGTTTCCCTTTGCACTAAAACAAGGTTTATAGGTAGTTTTGGCGGTGCTGGGTTAATAGCTGGACTGATGTTCTTAGAGATCTTTTTCCAACTGACTCTCTGGTCTGTGTGCAAAGAAGCCGGAGCCACAGACAGGCTGGGCGAGTGTGCAGTGCCCAGAGGGAGGTGCCCGAGGGGTGTGAGGAGCTGCCGTGTGTGTGGAAGTCACCACGCCTGTGTGGGCAGCGCTCCAGCTGCGTGTGCAGGGAGAGGGATGTGGGAGGGAGAGATTTGTCTCCTCGGGAGCTCTGTGCCGGTGCACAAAGGTAGGCTGGACCCGTGTGTGCAGCGGTGGAGAGCTCCCTGGGAGACGGGAGCTGTCCAGCAAGGTCTTTGTGATTTAAAAGAGTTCTAAACACACCTCAGCCAAGGGCTCTCAAATGTGCTCTTGAGCTGCTCCGTAGGGATGAGAATCCCCGGGCGTGGGAGCGTGTCTGTGCCCGCACGGAGCTGGGGTTTAGTTTGGGCTGTGGTTCAGGTGGGATGAGGGGTGTGTGGGCTGGGCTGGGTGCGGAGCTCCGGCCGAGCACAGGGCAGGGTGCACAGGGAGCGCCGGGCCCGGGGCTCACCGAGCCCCGCAGGATCCGCCCGAGCCGCTCCCCCGCGGGGCACCACTGAACTCCACGCGGGTCCTTCCTCTGGTGGGTGTCTCTCCACACACCTTCGCTCCCGTCGCAGCCAAACCGCGGCTCTCCTGCACTTGTTGAGGAGCATCGGCAGGAGAAGGAGCGGTTCCCTTGGAAACCTCTGGATGCCCAGCAACAAGTCGCTGGCAGCTGCCATGTGACCAGGTGCATTAATCAGACATGTTGTATGAATCAGGTCAGATGGGGCCAAAGTCCAGCGCGCTCCCCCTTCGCTCCGTTGCTAATTACCCAGCCGCAAGGGCTGCTCCGAGGAGGGGGGGGAAAACAACTCAAAATAATTGAATCAAAGAGTGACCTTTCCTGTTGTGGATTCTAAGTTCATCCCAGACTTTCTCCATAAAAAGAAATCTGTCCGATCCCCTCTTCCACTGAAAATAAATCTCAAATGCAAATGAGTGAGGCAGAGGAGTCTCCCAAGGTGGAAAAGCCCGAGGGAATGGATGTGCCATGGACACAAAGAGTTTTCAGGTTCCCTACTCACAGTAAACCCAACATTTCAAATGCATCTTTTGAATGAGTAGTTCAGGCTTGAGACACTTTGGACTGGACTGGTAAAGCTTGTGTTCACCACTTGGATCCTTTTGAAAATCATGTTTCTGAAATCTCAAGTGAGTTTGCTGGACAGAATTACTTCTTAGATCACATGGAGGGGATCTGAGTCCAAAGTCCTGCCCCATAGCCCTAAGAGAAGAGGCTGCAGCCCTCAGGAAAACAGGCAGTGTCTGTACATGTCTCATCCCTCGTGAACCACAATGGAGGGACAGGACAAGGGGGAATGGCTTCCCACTGCCATTCCCAACCAACGGAATAACCCCATCCAAGGGCAGGGATAGATGGGATATTGGGAAGGAATTCTTTCCTGGGAGGGTGGGCAGGCCCTGGCACAGGTTGGGCAGAGAAGCTGTGGCTGCCCCTGGATCCCTGGAAGTGTCCAAGGCCAGGCTGGAGCAACCTGGGCTAGTGGAAGGTGTCCCTGCCCATGGCAGGGGGTGGGACTGGATGTGCTTTAAGGTCCCTTCCAAATGAAACCATCCTTTGATTTCATGTTCTACGCTACACAGTTGGAGGGTTTATTCTCCATCGTTCCTCATGGCCTATTTCTTTAACCTCAGTGTGGCCCTTCTCCATTTGACTTGGGTTTCAGAGACTGAAAGGCAGAAGCTGGAGGAAGATCAAAGCTGATTGTGCAGCTGCGGCTCTGGGCTAGGGGACAGCAGCCAGTACCACATTAAGAATGAACTGAGAGCAAATTGGGAGAGTCCTGGTGAGCACACAAGGGAAAGGGGAAACTAAGGATGAAGGGATCCAGCTGGGGTAATAACAGCCATGCACACTGATCTCTGGATTTCCCTTACTCTGGGTTTCCTTTCTAGTAAGACCTTCTAAATGCATTAGGTCCCCAAGACTCAATGTCCTTTGAGGTGCATTGTGGAGGGACTTGGGCACCCCTCAGCACTTTCCATATGATGCTGTTTCCAGCTTCAGCTCCCATCCTTTTCACACTTTCCCCAAACTGCTGCTTTGCCAGGACAAAGCCAAGAGCAATGGCTTCCAGGTTTGGCTCCTGAATGAAATCCTCTGCCAGACACATGTCCAAGGCCAGGCACTAACAAGGCTGTAACATCTTCTTTTCCCCGAACACCAGCCCACATTCTTTGTGCTGTGACTAATGCACCACAAGGTCAGTGGGTACTGCCGGTCTCACCCACTCCTCCAGGGCTGTTCACTGGTTTGTGTCACACACAGGGACACTCTGCTCAAACCCGGCTTTGATCTCAGGCAACAACAGCACTGTTGCAGTGGCCGAGTTCTGGGCTGGTGTGAGCCAGGCAAAGGATTTGGCCCATAATCCTTAATGGTATAGAAAACAAACAAAAGGAGTTGGAAACAGAGCACCTGGTTTTATTCTAATTGTGCTGTAATTTGAATAGCATCCAGTGCCACTTGAAAATGGGCTCCTTCATGTCATCTGCTCGTACAGGTGTTACCCACAGAAGATCCATCCACAGCAGCAATGTCCCAAGTCAAACCTGAATGTGGGTCTCAAGACCAAGCTTTCAACTCTGGACCATTGTGATTTTTATCTATTTAATGCTGAAAACAATTTTTTTTCCCTTTGGTAGCATGTGATAATACATCCTGTGCAGAAGATATACCAGAAGACAAAGCTTTACCTCAGCTGACCATTTAGGATAATTTAGGGCAGTCTTGAAGAATTGGTGTCTGCAACCTGTGTATTTGCAGTCCAAGAGGCACAACACAAACCCATCCCAGCTGAGGTGGGGGTTAGGGAATACATTTGTTTTCCCTGGCGAGTGCTGTGCTCTCTGGCACTCTCGGGGGAAGAGCTGTCTGACCTCCCTGCTCCGGGAACAGCAGAGATCCCGATGGATTCTAGGTCCTCACATCTGGGCTGTCTGTCAGCTCGGTGTCTCTGGGAAGAAATGGAGGGTCGGGTTTGTGCACGCTCGGAAAACAGGATGGTGAAGGCTGAGAATTTGGGGTGACGCTTGGCTTGTCCACTGGACTGGGACATCAGAGCCCCCCAGGCCGAGGGACACGGCGGTGGAAGGAGCCGGGCGGTGGGACACGCGGAGCGCCCAAGGCACACCACGCTTGCTCAGGTGGGCGCGGGGCGGTCCGGGCGGGCTGTCCCCGCTGTCCCCGCCGCCAGCCCCCGTTCCTGCGGGGCCAGCGGCGCGGCCAGGGCTCTGTGCCCTCCGAGCAGACCTGTTGCGGTGCCCGGCGCTGCCGAGCGGCCGCGGAGCCCGGCGGGCCGGGCGCGGGCGGTGCCATGATGTAATGCTGCCGCAGCCGCCCCGAGCGGCCGCTCCCGTTGGCCGAGCACCGGAGTCCCCGCCCGGCCGCTCCTCCCGCCGCCCCACGGCGGGACATAAAAGCCCCGAGGCAGAGGCAGGGCAGCTTCCCCGGCCCCTCCGCCGCGCAGGTGACCCGGCGACAGGTGAGCCCCCCGGCCACCTGTGGAGCCGGAGCCGGGCAAGGGGCGGGGGATGCTCGGGGGAAGGGACCGGCCTGCCCGGCCCTGCCGAGGGGCAGCGGGGCCGGGGGCTGGTCCCGGATCCCGGCTGCATCCCGGCTGCATCCCGGCTGGGTCCCGGCTGGGTCCCGGCTGGGTCCCGGCTGCATCCCGGCTGGATGCCGACTGGATGCCGGGGCATCCCGGAGGGATCCCGGGCGGGGGGAGCGCCGATCAGCACCACGGACAGCGCCCGGGCAGCGCTGGACCGGGACACGAGCCGGGATCCAGCCGGGATCTGCCCGGGCACCGGCACCTGGCCGGGCACTGCGGGCAGCGCTGCCCCCGCAGCAGAGCACCAGGGCCCCGAGGCGACGCGGGACTGCTCCAGGGTGAGTGCAGCCCCCGAGGGGGCTCTGCCCCCGGGACAGGGAAGGCCGGAGAGTGGGAACGGGGAGCGGCACAGCCTGCACGCTGCCCGCAGGGGCCAGGGCAGGGGTGCCCGGGTCGTGTCCCGGTCCAGCCCTGCCCGGGCAGCAACACACGAGGCTCGGGAGATGAGCCGGGCAGGGCAGTCGGGACGCACCGGGGTCTGGCAGAGAGACAAGGGCTGGGTGAGGTGGGACAGTGGGATGGATGGGATGGACTGGGGCAGACGCAGTTGCGTTTTCCAAACATCCCTGCCCAGGTAAGACACACTCACAACCTGGGGTAGGGCAGGGAATAAATCCATTTGGGAAGCTGGCAATGATTTTATGGATCCAAATGTAACTGCACTATCCATCTGCTCAACATCAAAGCTTTTTGATGGAAAACCCCAAATTCTTGTTTTGAAAAGGTACCTGACTGGTAGTTCGTGTGTAAAGTTGCCCTTATTATTCCCTAGTCTGTAGGAAAACCAGGATATTTCAGCAAGATGCTTCAATGGACAGCTATTTGAAAACAATTTTATCCCTAGTTGTTTCTATCTGAGTACTCAGAATTTGCCTTGATGTAGTGGTGGGTCTGTGACAGATTGTGTTATGTTGAAGTGCTCAGTGGCTAAACCAGACTGGATTTTTCCTCAAAATGATTCCTTCAAAGACAAAAAAAAATTAAAAATTGAGTGAGATCAAATTAAATAAAGTGTTTGTGGGGTTGTTGTTGGTTTTGTTGTTTTTTTTTTGTTGTTGTTTCATTGTTTTTGTTTTTTGGGTTTTTTTAAATTTTGACAAAATTAAAACAACAAAGTGTTTAACTCTGGCTCAAGCTGATATAAAGCATTTTTCCTCTTTAGATTACTAAACCAAGGATCTAAGACAGAAAACAAAAAAGATAAAATGTTGAAGTGTTTGAGCACTTTGGAAATGAAGCATTTCACAGCACTATTGTCAGCTGAAGTGATTTGCTGCATTTGTTTTATCTCCATCTTTGGAAGCTGAGATATTCACTAAATTCTCCCCCAGCTTTGCTAAATGGGTGTTTAAACACTTTGCTGAACAGAGGCTCAACAAGGTGATTCAATCCAGGCTCAGCCTGGCCCCTCTCCTTCTTTACACCTGGATTTTTCCTGAGCACTGTTGGTCTCTGAGAGGAAAAGGAAACAAGCTGTTCTCCATTTTAAGGAAACTCCTATTTGTTGTTTCAGAATTAAATATTTGGGTGAAAAAAACAGGGAAAACACTTGAAAAGAAAGTTATTTCCTTTAAGGCCTTGAATATCCACCCAGCCTTCAAAGACATATTATAGACATTGAAAAAACTATGGAATGAAAATGCTTCCCTATGGAATTTGAGTGGAGAGACGTCTTTGTTATCTCTGGGTAAATCTTTTCACATCTCCCATCAGTTCTGTGTGCACAGTGACTCTGACCTGTCCCACATGCAGCCTTCTGCTGAGGGGCAGCCTGGGCAGTGCCCTGTCTCTTCCAGCACCAGTATCAGGCATTTCCCTTTGAACTCCACCTGTAAAATAAGGGGGAAATCATGTCCTTTGCCCCCAAACAGCCATGCAGAAGAAGCCAGAAAATTATATTGCACCAAATACCTATTTCTGCTTTTATGTGTTTATCTCTGCATTCTGGGAAATTGTCTAATCAAATTTCATATTTAATATAAAAAATAGGAGGACAGATGATATCATACTCTCAAAGCTAACTAAATTTTGTACTGTTCAGAGTATTGCTTAATCAAAGGTACATTTCCAATTGTTCAGGGCATATTTTGTCACTTTTTATTTTTTTACTGGCAGTTTTCTGTAGATCTCATAGATGGATCCAGCCCTGTCCTTGACAGAGGTCTCTGAAGAACAGGGGATTCAGGGTAAGGTCTGAACTAAATTCAATTTAATTCCCAACCCTTTAAGTACTCAGCAAAATGACCAAACTAGAAATGAGTCTGGCAGGCAGGTCCCACCTCACCTGTTGGAAGGAAACATTTGAAGGTTTGTTAGAAATAAACTCTGTAGAGGTTTTTATTTGTTCAAATTAAATAGAAACAAACCCTGCTAAAGGCAGGATGCTCCTTCCCCTCTCCTGCTCCCAGCACACAGACACTGTTCCAGTCTCCAGGCTCTGTGTGCCTTGCACAAATATTTGTCTGTGTGTCGCTGCCACTCCACTGCAATCGTGGCATCTGGAAGTGGCTGGGAGACTGGGAGGTGCTTGGGAAGCTCAGCAGGGAAAGGAGAGGGGATTTCAGCTGCCAGATCTGCGACAGCTTTTGAGCTTGGATAAACACGGCAAGGTCGGTCTCCCTGTGGCAGGGATTTGTTCTGCCCCACACACCTGGTTTGGGTGCCTTGTGCTGAAGGAACTCTGAGCAAACAATTTGGCTTTTCTGCTTGTCCAAATCACAGAATGGTTTGGGTTGGAAGGACCTGAAAGCCCATCCAGTGCCACCCCTGCCGTGGGCAGGGACACCTCCCACCAGCCCAGGGGGCTCCAACCTGGCCTTGGACACTCCCAGGGCTGGGGCAGCCACAGCTTCTCTGGGCACCCTGTGCCAGGGCCTGCCCACCCTCCCAGGGAGGAATTCCTTCCTAACATCCCATCTAACCCTGTCCTCTGGCAGTGGGAAGCCATTCCCCCTTGTCCTGTCCCTCCAAACCCTTGTAAACAGTCTCTCTCCATCAATGGGATTTGTCTCTGTTAAGTTACTAAATTCAATCCCCTCCAGGAAAGCAAAAGAAATAAACCTCCTGTGGAACCCTGCTAAGGTCCAGAGAAGGACTCAAAGCATAGAAATGATGGAAAGCAGGTGATAAAATTGATGTAGATGTTCTGCACAGGCAGGTGTTCCCTCAAAGGCTGTTGGGGTCTGTGTGTGGCCTCAAAATTTGTCATTATTTAACACCTCAGTAAAATTGAATGAGTTTAGAACAAACTGGTGTTGTGGTGAGGTTTGTAAAACAAGTCAGCACCCACCTCACCTGCAAATGAGTAGGAGTGGGGTTCTAAATTAACTGGTAAATCCTATTAAAATGATCTGTCTTTAAATGCTGAACTATCTTTCTAAACTGTGTCCTTACTAAAACAGATGCTGTGATATTAGTGTAATATAATCTCCTAAATTTCAGCCTGGAGACAAAATAAGGGGGGAAAAAATAGCTCAGGAACAGCTAATACAATATTCAATATTGATCTTTGTGTTTGAGTATCCCAAGGCTTCCCAGGATATCTGGAGTCTTCAGAACTCACTGAGATTAAGAGGAATTGCCCTCCCAGCAGCTCTGAAAGACCCGGCTGCAGCTCAGGCTGGACATGCACTATCCTCACTCCTGCACACAGAAACATCCAGCCTGTGCCCCAAAACCAGCTGAGTCCTGTAGTCTGACCCTGCAACAGGAAAGAATCCTTATTGCCACGTTTTTGTTTGACTCAGCAGAGCCTTGAGCACTCCCAGAGCTCGTTACTCTCCTTGCAGCAATCGGGCCATTCCCATCCCGCACTCCTGCCCTGGCTCCAGGAGCCCTTATTGACAGAGGCCAGATGGCTGCTCTGAGTGCCCATTGTGCCACAGGGCCCTTCCTGGGGGAGAACTGGGAGAACTGGGATGGATTTTTTCGTTTCACCTTGTTTACAAGCTGTGCAAACCGACCACAGCTCTGGGCACAGCGGCACAGCCGAGGGTCAGCACTGACAGGGCGCTGCTGCAGGGGTGGCTCTGGCAGGGGTTTCTCCCACGGGTGCTGGTGCATGAGGGGACGAGCTGGGTGTGTTTTCGCAGGTTTGCCCGTTTCCTTTCCAAGGGTGTGTGTCCAGCTGTGTGGAATCTCCCAGTAACCCAAACCCTGTGGACACAGCGTCGCTGTGAGCCCGGCTGAGCGGGGCCGGAGTCTCTGTGGGACAGGGAATTTGTGCTCTGTGTTTGCTCTGCACTTGACACAACGATTCTGGTTCTGGGGCTCAGGCTCAGGGGTTTGAGAGGTGCGAAGAGTGGAGATTTCCTGGCACAGCCTGGGGCTCTGCAGGTGAAGGTGTGGGCACACAGAAAGCCTGTGTGTCCTCCTCAGGGGGAGAGCTTTGCCTTTTGATTTAATTTTGCCTTTTGATTTATTTTAGTTTAGAGACCTAGTCAGAAATTTTCATAAACCAAACTTACACAATATCAGGAAAATACAAATGCACTTGCTCAAACTTCAGCACTGAACTCACTTAGGAATCAAATACCACCTAAAGTCAAGCACTGAGGATTAAAGGAGCCTTCCATAATGTTATGCAAAGATCTTCTCTTTATCCTGTGTTACTTAAGGCTGTGCAGTCTTCCCAAGTCATGTTCAGAAACAGAATCCCCTCCCCTGTGATTTTCCAAAGCTTTTAGTGTTTTCAGGTGCCCAGCATGACACATTCCAATTAATCCTGATTTTCAGGGCCCTCTAAGCACCTGCCTCTACTAATCGGTCTCTTTCAAAGTGTCTCACACACAAATATAAGGCATCCAAAATTGCTGAATTCTTTTGAAAACCCAGAGCCACGAAGAACAGTCCACCTACAAGATTCCAGCCCAGGTGAAAAGTGCATGGATTCAAGCCCCCCAAAGCAGAAGCAATAGTCAGTTCCTGCTCCCGCAGGATGACAATGCACCCAGCCATTAGAGCAGAGTTCCTCTTAAAAAGGAGCAGAAAATTGCACCATTCCCAGCAAGAACAAGTGCAAATCTTGCCAGTTCTGCTCACAAAATTATTAATGTTGTGGTCTGTAATTCTGGCTCATCAAATACTCCCTTGCTCCGTGTTGCCAATCGAACACTCGTGGAGAAATCAATGCCATGAAGAGATGGAAAACTTTCCTTAGTTCCTCCCCCCAGACAAGGTGTCCCCACCTGCAGAAAAGGGCTCAGTGCTTTGCAGGCTCAGCCTTGCACGGATTTAGCAGGAGCAATGGGAATTTCTCCAGTGAGGAGAGCAAAGGCCAGTTCAGACAAGCCTTCTCCGACCTGGGGAAGAGCCTCGCAGCCCAGAATGTCTAATGAGCTCCTGAGCTGCTCAAATACGTTGTTTGGATTTGCTCAGGGATCATCCATAAGCTGAGAGCAGAAGGGACAGAGGGACAGGAGGACAGTTCCCCTGCTCCCATGGCCAGGGTCACGGCTGGATGCAGATCCTGCAGGGAGCAGGGGCAGAGCTGTGCCCTTGCAGCTGAGTCCAGCCTGGCTCTGGATGTTCCCAGCTGTGACAGGACTTCTCCTGCCCTGGCTCTGGGGAAAGGTGAGCTGGGAAAAGCTCTGCTTTGAGCAGCTGCTCCTCAGGGTACAGCCCTGGCCAAGGCACAGCGAGAGCTGAGAAACAAACACACAAAGGGCAACAGTTTGGCTGATTTTGGCAATCCTCATCTTAAACCTAAACCTGTCCCTAAGTCAGGCCCCTGAGATCCCTGGTGTGTAAAGATGGACATTGTGATTCCCATTTCCAGGGTACCAGAACACCAAATTCAGTGATATCTCTAAAGCTCTGGAGATCTGAGAGCAAATGGAACTAGAGAACAGAAAAAGGTGATTATCCTGTCAGGTTTGGCCTGGGAGGAAGATTATCCATCTATCTTGCCAGACCTATTTATCATCTTATTTTCTCCCAGCTTAGCTTTTATCACCTTTCTAATCCACCCCATCTAATTCAGACAACATTTTATTTTAGCACTCCTCACTGCACGCTGATGAAGGTGTGTTTGGAGCTCTGGGCAGGTTTTACGTGACCCCACGAGGGGCTGCAAAGGTGGGTGGAACAATAATTGCCTGCTAATGAGTTCACAACTTTTAAAAATAAATTAGCTGATTTTTTTCTTCTAGGCATTATGTTTTTCTGCTGGTCTGTCAGTGAGGGAATGGGTTTGGAAGAACTCCTTTTCCTGAATTGTGACAGAATGGAGTTCTGTGTAAGACACTGATCTAAATGTATGTGTGTATATATATATATCTATCTATCTATCTGTTGTACTGCCTGTGATGTGTGTGTTTGCTCCATACAAAATGTGTATTTAAGTGAAATGGGTCTCTGGGATGGGAAGTACTGGGGTGCACCATTTGAATCAAGCAGGACTCAAAGATAAATTCAAGGTGGACGATGTTTTTCAAGTATTGCTCATGATTTGACTGAACCAACATTGAAGTTCCAGGGCTTCCAGTCCCTCACAGGGTTCAACAACCAAGTCACATCCTGGAGGTTTCTCTGAATACCACAGCCCCCTGCATTTTCCCTTTCCATCCATAATCAAATGGCATTTCCCCCCCCTTGTTGCTGGTGAATAAATTAGGGGCTTAACTTTCTCATCTCTGGAGCTGTTCCCTGGAATAGCTGCAAGCGGAGCACTCGGCTAGGGCCAGCCAGGGGGCTGGGAGAGATGATTACCTGCAGGCAGCCTCCCTGGAATGTCCCAGGGTTCCTCCAGGCACAGCCTAATGCGGGACTTAGGATGCTGAACAGACTCCCATTACGGGGCCGGCCATCTCGGCTCGCCCGTGTGGAGAGAGCTCCTTGTTAACATGCACACCGGTGGCTCCGGAGCACAGCGGCACAGCCGGGGCTCATTAGGGGAGAAACCATTCCAAGGGACATGGTTTCAGAGAGGAAAGAATTTAATTTCTCCTAAGCATTGGGGTGAGTTGCACAGAGCCCGGGGATTTTGCTCGGGATTGTGCTGGGAGTTGTCTTAGAGCTGTGGCGGAGTTACCTTGAGATGCACCTGCAGCACCTGCCCCAGGGGGACCCTGCTCATATGAGGGCACGTTCCCATACACCGGTGTTGAAGGGTGAATGTGAAGCCTCTGGGAAGAGCAGCTGAGGAGGGAATTGTGCCCCAGACCCCACAAGCTGACAGAGGGGCTCTGCCCACGACAGCCACGGCACAGCAGCTGGGCTGGCTCTGCTCACACTCCCCAAACCTGCAAAGCTTTTGAGACCATGAAGGGCTGCTGTGACAAGAAGATCTCAGTCCACTTTAATCAGCAGGTATTAAAAACCCCAAAGAATTATCATTAATAGATACAAATCAGTTGCTGCACAGCTCAAGTGTCAACTTTCTCTTATTGTTTACCAGGGACTGGAACACCCAAGATGTCCAATTAGTAATAGACTGCAAAAACCATCTTGTTACGAGGTCTAAGAGGGAAAGGACTAAAAAGCATCGAGGATGAAGCTATCAGTCATCACAGTTTGATTTCTTGTATGGAGTCCTGGATGAAGTATTCTGGTAGCTCTCATCTTCCACATGTGCCACCACTCCTCAGGAATAACTCTGATGCCTGTTCATTCAAAGCTCAGCTCTATTTTAAAAATCTACTCTCTCTGAAAGGGCTGTCTTTACAAAAACCAAAAAATAGTACAGGAAAAGGGACAAAATTGCTCCTCAACAAAGGGGCCTATCAACAGCCTGTCAATAATGTGCCAAAGGCCAGAACCTGCCTTTCAAAGAGGCTCTGAAGCCTCAACGTGTACTTTGAGAGCAATTAAGGGACGTGAGCAACATGATTATTATCTCATGGGTGACATTTTCATCGGCTCTTTGGGAAAAGGGAGAGATGGATTTGAGATGGCTGTGATCAATGTTCATCCCAGTCCCAAGAAATGGCAGGAGAACATGTGGTAGATGGGCTGGGAAAACAAAATGCACCAGGAAAGGAAGGGGGAAAGAAAAGGTGATGGAGACAGAAGGATTTAAAATCTTTGGATCTGAAAGAATGAGTTACCTGAGGAGATGGAGAGAACCTGAGAAATGAGAGTGGGAATGTCAGCAGGGCTGGCAGATCTCCAGAGGCTGGGAAGGAGAGGGGTACGAGATGAAGGGACTGCGGGTGAAGTACAGGAAGAAGAGGGGAGTGGATTCCCAAGGGAGGAGAAACCCCAGAGGAAGAGGCACAGCCACACTGTGCTCGCACAGGGAGAAGCCTCCTGTGGGCACAGCTCTGTGGCTCTGCCTTGCCCAGCCCAGTCCCTGTGCCACCCAGCTCCTCACTGCTTGGGGCACAGCTGCAGCCCCAGCCCAGGGCAGGAGGACAGCACACGAGGAGAGACCCAAGGATGTCTTGGGGCTGACGTGCCCTCAGGATCACTCTGCTCCTTCCCAGCATATTGCAGAGTCTTTAGGCTTGGAAAAGACCTCTAAGCTCCTCGAGTCCAACATGAACCATTCCATCAGTGTTGTCCAGCCATCCTCCCTCTCTTCTGTCTCTGTGCTGCAGGTGCCACCAAAGTCCAGAGCACGGAGCAGCCGGGAGCAGTGCCAGAGGGACAGGAGTGTGGGCAGAGCCAGGTGAGCCCCTCAGCGTGGGATAACCCCGAGGGGTGAGAGGAGCCTGGAGAGCACCCAGGAGTACCAGCTGAATCAGCCCCGGGTGGATGGCGAGGGCAGAGCCCACACTGTGCTGCCCCTGGCCACGCACTCTGCAGAAGCCAAACAGAAGCCCAGATGTTGCACATGCCCAGCTGTTCTGGAGCTGGGAAAAATGGAAAACATCTGCAAAAATGCAGATTTGGCTACAGTGTTTCCCTGATTTGCTGAATTGCTTGTTTAGGGAAACAAACTTAATTTTGGCAGGAGAAAACATTGCTTAATTTGCTATAAAACAAACCCCTTCCTGCATTTCTTTTCATGAAAGAATTAGAAATGTTAATGTTGAGCAAAAGAAATGATTTTTTAAATATTTGGAAATTTTTTCAGTCCCAAAAGATCCCGTTATATTCCCAGCTCCTCTCTGCACGTATCTAAATTGCTGTGTGCACACTCACATCCTGGGCAAACAATTTCAGGCATCTCCAACAGACATCAGCTGCTCTGCATTCTCCAGGATTAGTCTTTTGAAGAGGTTCTTAATAATCAAAATTATGTTATGTTACTAGTTAAACATTGGGAGTGATTCCTCCATCACAGGCAAACTGTGCTGAAGCCAGAACGGACTGCCACGTTCCCTCTGAGGCATCCCCAGGGCCCAGCAGGATGCATTAACAGTGTGTCTCTCTGGTGAGCCGTGATGGGAAGAGCACGGAGCAAAAAAGAAGGTAAAGTGGTTAAAAACAACTTGTATTTTTAGAGCCCAGTCTCCCACAGAAATCTTGGGAGATGCTGAGCTCTCCACTTCTGATTTGCAAGCAGAAATAATGGCTTAGAAACCCAGCTGAGACCCCTGGGTTTTAAATTTTCTATAATATTTTTCTCCAGACCTGTTTGCTGTCCTGCTAATTAATCCAGCTAATGGCTGGGATTTTTTTTCCTTCAGCAGCAGTTTTTGTTAACACAAGCAGAGAGAACATGAAGAACGGATCTCTCGAAGGATCCAGGCTGACAGCAATATTGCCATCTGACTGAAGAGAACTTAGACACACATAATCCTCGGGAAAATTCATCTCCACCCTCCCGCAGACCCCGGTGAGAGCCCTTGAAGTGGTAATTAAAGTCTATTGAGTGGCAACTGCACCTGTTTAGAGAGGAGAGTGCGGGTAAGAGGTGCACAAAGGGAGAGGAGCAGCACGGAGAGAGGAGCTGCTGGAGGTGGGGAGGGAGGTGGAAAGAAGGGGGGGAAAAATAGTGTTTGTTGGTTTGTTGAAGTCAATCCAATCCGATGTGCATTTCCATTCTGCCCTTTATTTGCTCCCTGTGCCCCTGCAGCTCCCACCCGGCCCCCTCCCCGCTCTCACAGGCGCTGATGGAAACCCTGGTGGGGTTTTCCCCACCAGCCCCAGCCTCGGTGGTGGGACTCACAGAGTTCCGCCCAAGCCCTGGAGGACTCCAACCAGCCCAGCTCATTTCCAGCCACGGCTGCAGAGCGGCCCCCTGCTCCTGGGGCTGGCACAGGGACACGCCAGTGCTCGTCCCTCTGCCCTGGGACACAGCACGGCCCTCTGTGTCAGCCCCAGCCCAGGGCAAACCCTCCAGCAGCCAGGGCAGGCATCACTCAATCAGAGGTGATGGCAGGCAAGGGCCGAGGGGAAGGGGCTGCAGGGGACAGTGCCACGTCCCACAGCTGCTGGGATTGCTGCCCCCACGGCTCCAGGGTGCTCGGAGCCATTCATAAACCTTTAGTCATGGATTTTCATGAGGGCCTGGAGTGCCAGGACACAGGGAATGGCTTCCCACTGCCAGAGGGCAGGGCTCGATGGGATATTGGGAAGGAATTGCTGGCTGGGAGGGTGGGCAGGCCCTAGCACAGGGTGCCCAGAGAAGCTGTGGCTGCCCCTGGATCCCTGGGAGCGTCCAAGGCCAGGATGGATGGGGCTTGGAGCAATCTGGGCTGGTGGGAGGTGTCCCTGCCCATGGCAGGGGGTGACACTGGATGGGATTTAAGGTCCCTTCCCACCCAAACCTTTCTGGGATTCCATGATAAACAACACTGGTAGCTGTGGATTTTTCCATGCCCTTGCAGACCCCCACTGACCCAAAGGCCACCTTCACTGGTGTGGCCAGTGAATTGACACTTTGCAGCCAGACTTGATGGCCACATTCTGTGGTGCCACAGGGACAGAGTCCTTCTGCCACCTTCAACACACCAGTGCTGATTGGTGCCACCAGATAGTCACACTCTGGTTTGCTAATGGCACAAACCAGCAGGTGAAGTGGGAATACAACGTGGAAAGAAGGACACAGTGGTTGAAGGAAATCTAACTTGGGGAGAATGGGAATCTGGCCTGCCCTGGAAGCAGGGAGCCACAGACCAGCACTGCACAGCAATCTGGGTGCAGGGTCCAGGGAAACTCATCCTGAAACCCATGGATGGATCACAGAATTCCTGGCTCCTTCTGCCACGATGCCAGTGTGATCTTGGGTGGCATTAAACAGGGTTCTGTGCTGTTTGTCCTACAGTTGAGGCTACAAAATCTTAATCAAAGACCCCTATATAAGGTTTTTTGGTAGAATAATCACCCCTTACACAGTACACGTGCACTCCTGACAGCACTCCCTTAGCTCCCTTTCTCCAACACCAACATCCCTTGTTTTCGGTGGCACAGGAGCAGCAACAAGAGCTTTGTCCCTTGTCACTGCAGCTCCATGTGTGCCCTAGCAGCCAGCTGGGCTAAACCAGGATTCCTGGGGTGAGAGCAGGAGAGGGAGAGGTTCATCCTGAGAGCACCCCGAGGCTGAGCTGAGCAAATGAGCCAGGCAGAAGAACTCGACCGGTGTTCACAAACATTTCTCTCTCGCTGGGCTTGGTGGCAGCTGGTCCCCTGTGAGCCCCTGACCTTCACACCCTGCAGGCTGCCTGGCATGGCTGACAGAACCACGGGAGCTTTTTTCCTGTTCCTGATTGTCAGAGCACACAACAATTCAGGTGTGAATGTTGTTGCATCTGCTTTGGACAAAGCCTGTCAGCAGCACCTCTGGAGCGTGCGCTTCCCAAGGCTGTGCCAGGACATGTCTCCTGTGACTGCAGATGGAGAGGGATGTGCACTCACAGAATCACAGAATCCTGGGATGGTTTGGCTTGGAAAGAGCCTTAAAGCCCATCTTATTCCACCCCCTGCCATGAGCAGGGACACCTTCCACTAGACCAGGTTGCTCCAAGCCCCATCCAACCCAGCCTTGAAAAAGCCAATTCCTTTGGCTGTTCCAGGTGGGATTTACAATTAGTTGGGTGTCTCATCCACCCATTTGGCCACAGTTTATGAAGACAGACAAACATCACTGGGCAACAGGTCAGCCTGCCAGTCCTGTCTTAGGGGGAGAGCAGGATTTGTGCCGACTGCAGGGGGAGCCTGCAGGAGTCATTAACACTAAAAACCCAATTGCCAAAGAACCATCCCAAGAATACCTTCCTTGCCTCCTAAATCCTAGTCTTGTGCATTAACCAGCTCATTGGGTAGATGGGGGCCATGTGATATCTTGCCTCATTTCTACCTTTTCACTCCCGAACACTCCTCTCTTGTTTTTCCCTCTCAGCTCTCCTGTCCCTCTGCCTTTTTCTCTCTCCTCCTTCCCTCTGATTGCTGAGCAGCTTTTTGACTTTTCCATCAATAATTCTAAAGAGCATTTGAACTGCTCTGGTCCCGCTTTTCTCCTCCCTCCAGTTCTAAGTCAGGCAAGCTCATCGATCAGAGGAGCTCAGGAAATATCTGGTGTTTTGTTGTCAGGCTGATAATAACATTGCAGTTGTGAATGGGCTGCTGCAGGCCTGATCATGGACACCTGCAGGGTTTGTTTAATTGCATTTAATGACAAATCCTATACAGAGGAGCATTGCCAGAGAGATTTATTATCCGCCAAAGAGGCAAAGCACAACAGCTCAAAATATAATTTGCACTGAGCCTTTTCCCCCTGCCTCTCTTTAAACCAGTGTAATAAATGACAAATCGGGTAAAGTGAGCACCACAGGTCTGGGGAGGAGGTGGGGGGCAGAGGACAGAGACTGAAACCAAAGGAAATAACAGCAATAAGGCCACATTGTTCTCTGCCATCCCTGTGGTCTGGTGTAGAGGAAATACTGTTTGTTTAATTTACAGCCTGGAAGTGCAGCTGGGGATCTCTCCACGATGAGCCTGTTCTGACACAGCTGGAGGCCAAGAGTCCCCACTCCTCCTAACCAGGCTTTTTCCCCATGTTCTGCAGCTAACTTTAGCTCCCGTCCATACAAACAATTACCAAGGAACTCCAGCAGCCTCCCAGCTGCCACTGGTACGAGGAGCTTCCACGTCCCTGAACTCTCTGGGACAAACCAGAGGTGGCAGATCCTGTCCTGAAAAATATCACATTGAGAAATACAGCCCCACGGAGACAGATCGCACGAGCTGCAGTCTAGACAAAAGTCTTGCATGACTCTGAACCTGGAATTTATGTTTTCCACCAAATACCTCACTCTCAAAAGGGAATGTCTGTGTGTAAAACCAGCAGAAGAGATCAGGCCTTGCTCGTACTTCTTTTGTCTTGATTTTTACGTGATTTTCTAGCAACGATTTGTGGTAAATCCCTTCCTGGAGCTGGTGTATCACTGTGCCAGGAGTGTCATTCCAGAATAAGGAATAAAAAGTGTCCTTGTCACCTGAAATTACAGTCCAGGTTAGCACTTCCCAAACTGCCTTCTCTCTCTCAAGTTCATCCATCTGTACAATTCATCCTATCTTCTAATTATCTGGGGCAGAAGAGTGAATTGTCCTGAATTTTTATTTCTAAACTGTCTCACTCCCCACACGTTTTCATCTGAGACCTCTCTGTGGGAGGGCAGAGAGGAAAATCTGTGATGGTTTAGGGTGAAATGCTTCAGTTTAGGAAATCCAAGGCCAGGCAGGTGTTAGAATGAACTTATATTCATGTGAGGCTCACTGTTCCACTTGATATTCAGATTAGAAGCAAAGAATATCCTGAGTTGGAAGGGATCCACAAGGAACATCCAAGTCCAGCTCCTGGTTACATTTTTCCCTTTCAGTGGTGCACCCCGGGAAGTTTGGGGGTGTTCACAACCCCCCCTCTGCAGTGCAGCTCCATGGCTCAGGCAGCACTTGGCACTGTCCTTACACAAACACGGGTTGGGTAACACCTGGGCCCGGTTTTATCTGATTTCCTGGACAATGGCAGTATCACTAATGCTCCCTGTTAAATAAGACCACCTGGACATCTCCTGGTATCAGCTCCAGCTATCACAAACACTCTTGCTACCTAGGCCAGCACAAAGGACTCTTATCTCTGGGCAGCACAAATCCCCCGACTGAAACAACCCATCTGGAGTTTGATTAAAGTGTCCATAGAAAGCACATATGTTAAAAATAGGGGGGAGGGATGGGGCTGCTCCCTGTGAGCTTACCCAGGGCACAACCCCTGTCAGCAGCAGCAAACCCTCTCCTGTTGCTCCACGTTGTTTCTCCTCCCATGAAAGGAGCAGCAGCTCCTGAGGGATAGTTTTGTTTCTTTCCCTTTTTTTTACCACCTGGTTACAGAAGTACATCTGACAGGCTGGGTGGAGATGGGAAGGATGCTGTTCCCTGCCTGATTTCAGTGGCTGAGGTAAGTAAGCCTCACTCAGACAAGGAATAAACTCAGATCCTCTCCATGGACGTGAGCCAGCATTGTCCTTTCACACCTTATCCGTGCCATATGTGAGGTATTAACAGAGAAAAGCTGGGGAGTGAAAGCAAAGGGGGACCTGGGGCGAACTGGAGATTGCTCATCAACAAATCCAAAGAAAGGAAACAGCAAAAGGAGTTTGTTTTTCTTGCTTAAATCAGCCTCTCAGTGGGATTCCAGGAAACTCAGCACTGTCATTATCTTTTTCTTTGCTGAGTCCTTTTCTCCAGCATTCCCCAGTATATACTGCATTTGCTTATTTTAGTCAGCCTGAAATATAACTGGGAGACAGACAGGTTGACAGAACACTCCTGGAGAAGTTTATCACGGAGTAAGGAAAGAGGAGCCCCTGCTGAGCCCTGATGTCCCTGTAGACTCTCCAGAGTGAGAAAATGGAGCAGAAACTCGTGGGAACAGCCACAAATTGGAGAGCTGATTACAGGGAGATTTGCTGTGGTCTCATGAGGAACTCTGCAAAGAGCAGCATCCATCCCTGAACAGAGAGACAAGAACAAGAATTAAAGGATGAGAAAACTGAGGAAGGACAAGAGGAGAAGACGTGTGGGAGGACGTCCCTGAGAAGGAAGTGCTGCTCTGCTGGTCTGGCTCTGTGTGGAAGACTAGTGATTTTGTTGTTCTGTTTATAAAGGTGACAACAAATCATAGCCTGCCATACAGCCCAGGCTGCCACGGCCCAGAGACCCCGAGAGCCCTGGACCTGAGAGCTGAGTATGTCTGGAAGTGCTTTGGAGCTCCTGTCCTGGACTTGTCCTGCTCCTCATCCCATCCCTCAAAGTCAACCAAATCCGGGCTCTGAGAGAAGCAAAGGGGGAAGGGAAGTGTCTCCCTCGAAGCCCCCCCAACACACCAGTGCAGGATGAGGGCTCTGCTGGCATTGCAGTGCCTGGCAGGGGTTGTTTGGAGAGCTGAGTCCTCTGCTTCCAACAGGGCTTTAAAATATAAAAAGAACAAATTTCCAACACCACTCAGAGCCTCTATTCTCAAAGGTATTTAGGTGTGAAAATGAAACTCCTGAATCCTGCTGAGGCTGGTGGTAAAAGTACTGAAATGTCTTCACTGATTTGGGTTGTCGGTGCTGTCGAGCACTTCCTTCTTCTCTTTCTTTTTTAACCTACCCAGGATATGCTCAGCATTGCCCACGTCATTGGTACTGTGGAACAAGTGATTCAGGAATCATAGAATCCCAGAAGGTTTTGGGTTGGGAGGGACCTCAAAGCCCATCCAGTCCCACCCCCTGCCATGGGCAGGGACACCTCCCACTAGCCCAGGTTGCTCCAAACCCCGTCCAGCCTGGCCTTGGACACGTCCAGGGATGGGGCAGCCACAAATCCATTGCCAAAACAATTGTAAACCAGTACAAATTGCTGTCCTTTGATGGTGCCTGAAAGAAAAGATCCACGTTTCAGAAGCCCAAATGACTCGCTCTCCCCCTCTCTTTTACTCCCCCACTGACAGATTAAATCCACATAAAATTCCGAGGGCAGCAGTGCAGCCATTAATGCTGGAATGGCTGGGCTCGTGTCTGATGTAAATGAAACTCCGTTGATTTAGTGTTCCCCAACAAGCCTCTCTGGCGTGTTCATCCTCTGCAGTCTGATCAAAACCCTCCCTTCCAGGTACCCATGGCCTCGTGCCCCACATAAGCACAGCAAATAATGTCATCACAGCCCTAATGGGGAAGGCAGTTACAGGACAGAAGCCCCTGCAGCAAGCTGGGGATTGGGTCATCGTTCCTCTTAATGTCATGCTGCCATTTCTCCCTATTTTTAGAATTGTTCCCTTTGTGCAGCAAATTGCTCAACTATAGAGAAAATCTTGTCTTCATTGGCTCTCATAGCCAGGAACCATCTTCCCCTGGCTTCTGGAAATCACACAACCCCCTAAAAGCTGAAGAGATGGATAAAACCTGAGTACACAGCTGCCTGCAAACCTCAATTTAAACTGAAAAACCCAAGAAACTGCTGCAGCCACAGACTGAGCACAAAGACCTCGCAGGAAATTCTGCAGGTGTCTCAATTACCCACTCACCCTTTCAGAAGTAACTCAGGGATTCAGTAAATCAGCCTGGCCTCTGTTCCTAAATTATTTTGATGCTTTTGGAACTCTTAGCACAGTTCTAAACTTCTCCTCATCTTGAGGGAAGAGATGTGGAACGATGGATTAGGAATTCTTGTGCCTTTCATGCTAAGAATGTTCCCAACCATATATCCCAGCCCATTCTTATTATCCATGTTGTGTTTTATGGTGTCCCAGAGACCTCAGCATGGATTGAAGCTCTGGCTTTGGTTGCCCTCAAAGAAGAGAAAACACAAGCTGTAAATTCTGAGTTTGCAGCCTAAATAAGCCAGACAGAGAAAGAACAGTTATTATTCCCTTGTTATTGGCAGGGAATTGAGACACAGGAAGATGAAGCAACTGGCCCAAGGTCACCAAAGGAGCCTTCAGTGAAGGTGAGGGCTCAGCCTGGATTTCTGAAGTCTCTGCCCAGTACTTCAGCCATCCATTCACTTGCTGTTTAAGTACCCTGTCATTATTTCTGTGAGGTAAATTATGCTACTCCTGCAGCAGCCAGCACCGTGTAATTCAGCTTGTCTGCAAGGGAATATGAAATGGCAGTCTCAAAAAAAATTCCCCCTCCTGCCACATGCTCCAGCAGCCCTGTCAAAACCTCATTCTGTGCCTGCTCTTCCTCCCGTGGGTACTGAACTCCCCTCTCTGTTCCCACAGCTCTGGCTGGGCTGGTGGAAAGTGTCCCTGCCCATGGCAGGGGGTGGCACTGGATGAGTTTTAAAGTCCTTCCAACCCAAACTCCTCTGAGATTCCGTGATTCTGGTTCTGTGTGATGTCTCTATCACCCTGGTGCCCTGGTTTGGGACACTTTTGGTGGTGGCCTTGCCCAGAGAAGCCAAGGGGATGCAGGAGAACCAAGGTGACAAAGTGACTCTGGTTTCTGCCACGGTCAAAATCCTGCCCCAGAGCTTTGAGGGTGATGCAGGTACAGCCCATCCACCCCCACCTCCAACTCTCTTTGACCCCCCAGACAGAATTATCCTGGGTTGGGAGCAAGGCCCTGAGGCTCGAGTACATTCCATATTCCCAGATCCGCAGGGAGAGACTGTTGTGACTCTTCTCCTTATGCTCTTTAGTCCCTCATTACTAAGCAATTTATTGATGGAAAAAACATTTCCATCAGCTGCACTTTAGGCCTCTGAGCTCGCCCTGGAATGAGGGGCAGGTTCTGAGGTAAATTTGGGACCTAAAAAGCCTTTGTGGTGTTCCGGTGAATCCCTAATGGATTCTCTGGAGGGGAAATTAATAGGAAGCTTTGGTTAATAGATACTTCAGATAAAAGAGCGAGTGCATCTGGTCACCATGGCAACACCAAGAGCCAGCAGGGAGAGGAAATGTCACCGTGGCTGTGCCTTGACCTGCAGCACAAACAGCCCCAGAGCTGGGGGGTTTGCACGAGGGTGCTCACAGTGGGGACACAGGGACGGGCTGGGCACTCACAGCCAGGGAGCTGCTGCACAGACACACACCAGGGCTCCCGTGTCACCCTGAAAGCAGACCCCGTGTGCCCAAACCAGCTGCTGGCAGCTGTTTATGTGTGAAAACACAAGTAATCTGTGCTCTGAGTTGTGTATTGGCGCACTGGGGGACAGTGAGCAATCCCAGGTATTCCAGTACACACAGAGGAGCAGCTGAGGGAGCTGGGGGGGCTCAGCTGGAGAAAAGGAGGCTCGGGGGGACCTTCTGGATCTGCAACTCCCTGACAGGAAGGGGAGCCAGAGGAGGTCAGGCTCTGCTCCCAGGGAACAGGGACAGGAGGAGAGGGAACAGCCTCAGGCTGGGCCAGGGGAGGGTCTGGTTGGATATTGGGAAAATTCCTTCACTGAAAGGGTTGTTAAACATTGGAAGAAGCTGCCCACAGGCAGTGGTGGAGCCCCCATCCCTGGAGGGATTTAAAGGCTGTGTGGATGTGACATTTATGGACATGGGGCAGTGGCAGTGCTGGGGAACACTTGGACTTGATGACCCTCGAGGGCTTTTCCAAACTTAATGATTCCATGATTCCTCCTGTCCTGACCTGCAGGAGGCTGCCCTTGCACAGCAGGGATGCACCGGAGGTGCTCAAGTGATCTCTGCTCCTTTTCTTCTCCAGCACAAAGTCACTGTATCACAGAATCAGGAGATGGTCTGGGCTGGAAGGGACCTTAAAGCCCATCCAGTGCCACCCCTGCCATGGGCAGGGACACCTCCCACCAGCCCAGGGTGCTCCAACCTGGCCTTGGACACTCCCAGGGCTGGGGCAGCCACAGCTTCTCTGGGAATTCCAGCCCCTCCCCAGCTCCCAGGGAGCAATCCCTGAGCAGTGTCAGCACCCACATCCCAGACCTGCTGTGGGAATTCTGCCACGGCCACTCCCGGGGCACTCTGAGCTGCAAACGGGGCTCTCGCTGCCTGGTGTGCAAAAGCAGTTCCTTAGCAACAAGTGATGTTCTGTGTGAAGGCAACAGGCATTAGTGGGATAATCCACGGTAATTCCAGACACGACCTGAATGCATGGGTGAATGGACTGAATAATAATCATCAGACAGAATAATAATAATGGAAATAATGAGACTAATTTTATGTCCCTGAAAAGGAGAAAAACAGCTATAAATAAAACACAGCGGGAGAAACCCAGTGCCGACTCCCTGTAGAGAAATTAGTGACACCTAAACTCGGTTTGTGCCCCCAAAAGAGGCTCTGGTGAGTTCAGCTTTGCTCACCTGAGCCAGGCTCGAGTGTTTCCCTTACTCTGGGCAGGAATCGCCACCCGGGGGTGGAGGGAACTGGGAACAACCCCATGTGGAGGGAACCTGGGGGAGTAAAGCTGTGTTTGCAGCCGGAGCCGAGCCTTTGCCCCTCCGGAGCGGAGAGCGCTGCACCCCCATGGGCTGCGGGGCAGGGCCGGAGCCGTCCCAGCTCCGGGTGTGCGCGGAACGCAGACGGGTCGCTGCAGTTAAACCACGCCAGGCTAACGCTGTGCAGCCGCTGTGTTTTGAAGTCCAACAACGTCAGGCAATTATAGAATAAAACCTTCACCAAAGGCACGACGCGCCGTATATTACCAGGACGCTGGTGGGGCGCCCGCCCTCACCCCTCACGGCGGGGCCGCGCGGGGCCCGCTGGGAAATGTAGTCCCGGCTGCGGGACGGCCCCGCCGGCGGCGCTACAGCCGGGGGGCGCCGGGACTACAACTCCCATCACACCCCGCGCGCCCCGGGGCGCACGCCCCGCCACCGCCCCCCGCCGCCCGCGCTGCCTGCTGGGAAACCGAGTGCGCGCGGCGCTGCGGCGGGCGCGGCGCGCCGCCCGCCGGACTACACGTCCCGTCGTGCCCCGCGCGGCGCGGCCCGCCCCGCGCGGCGCCATTTTGTCCGGTGGCGCAGCCTGAGATGGCGGCCGGGCCCGGGCGGCGCTGAAGGTCCCGCCGCGCTGAGGGCAGGCCGGGCCCGCCGCCCCCCGGCCCCGGCCCATGGCCAGGGCGCGGCCGCGGGCGCCATGGACCTGCGCACCGCCGTGTACAACGCGGCCCGCGACGGTAAGCTGAAGCTCCTGCAGAAGCTGCTGGGCAGCCGCAGCCGCGAGGAGCTGGAGGCGCTGACGGCGGGGCCCGGCGGCGGCGGCGGCGGGGGCAGCACCCCGCTGCTCATCGCGGCGCGGCACGGCCACCTCGAGGTCGTGGAGTACCTGCTGGACCACTGCGGCGCTCGCGTGGAGGAGGGCGGCTCGGTGAGCTTCGACGGCGAGACGATCGAGGGCGCCCCGCCGCTGTGGGCCGCCTCGGCCGCGGGGCACCTGCGCGTGGTGCGCAGCCTGCTGGAGCACGGCGCCTCGGTGAACCAGACCACGCTCACCAACTCCACCCCGCTGCGCGCAGCCTGCTTCGACGGGCACCTGGACATCGTGCGCTACCTGGTGGGCGAGCGCGGCGCAGACCTGGAGGTGGCCAACAGGCACGGGCACACGTGCCTGATGATCTCCTGCTACAAGGGGCACCGCGAGATCGCCCGCTACCTGCTGGAGAAAGGGGCCGACGTGAAC
The DNA here is from genome assembly GCA_035583185.1 of Anabacerthia variegaticeps. NCBI lineage: Eukaryota > Metazoa > Chordata > Aves > Passeriformes > Furnariidae > Anabacerthia > Anabacerthia variegaticeps. The sequence goes on along the minus strand of JAWWEW010000079.1, from coordinate 638,710 downwards.
CGGCGCAGCGTGAAGGGCAACACGGCCCTGCACGACTGCGCCGAGTCCGGCAGCCTGGAGATCCTGCAGCTGCTGCTCCGCTCCAAGGCGCGCATGGAGAAGGACGGCTACGGAATGACCCCCCTGCTCGCCGCCAGCGTCACCGGGCACACCAACATCGTGGAGTACCTCATCCAGGGCGGGCTGCAGCAGCAGGAGGCGGCGGGGAGCCCGGGCGGGACCTCTGCCTCCAGCGGCAGCCTCGGCGCCGGCAGGGAGGCTCGGGGCTGCCAGGGAGAGGGGGGAGAGGGAGGCGGCGCCTCAGCCTCCAGTCAGGACGAGGTCCCGAGCGTGTTCTGCACCCGAGAGGCGGCCGTGGAAGCGCTGGAGCTGCTGGGGGCCACGTTTGTGGACAAGAAGCGCGACCTGCTGGGAGCCCACAGGTACTGGCGGCGGGCGATGGAGCTGCGCTGCGAGGGCGGCAAGTACCTGCCCAAACCCGAGCCCCGGCAGCTCGTGCTGGCCTATGACTATGCGCGGGAGGTGAGCTCTCTGGAGGAGCTGGAGGCCCTGATCACCGACCCCGACGAGATGCGGATGCAGGCGCTGCTGATCCGGGAGCGCATCCTGGGCCCTTCCCACCCCGACACTTCCTACTACATCCGCTACCGAGGCGCCGTCTACGCCGACTCGGGCAACTTCGAGCGCTGCATCAACCTGTGGAAGTACGCCCTGGACATGCAGCAAGGCAACCTGGAGCCTCTCAGCCCCATGACTGCCAGCAGTTTCCTTTCCTTCGCCGAGCTTTACTCCTACGTGCTCCAGGACCGCTCCAAAGGCACTTTAGCCACCCACCTGGGCTTCTCCGACCTCATCGGGGTGCTGAGCAAAGGGGTGCGGGAGGTGGAGAGGGCGCTGGTGCACGGCAAGGACCCCGTGGCTGACTCGGCGCAGTTCACCAAGACCTTGGCCATCATCCTGCACCTGGTTTTCCTGCTGGAGAAGGTGGAATGCACCCCGGAGCAGGAGCACCAGAAGCGCCAGACCATCTACCGCCTGCTCAAGTGCAGCCCCCGGGCCAAGAACGGCTTCACCCTCCTGCACATGGCCGTGGACAAGGACACCACGACGGTGGGACGTTATCCCGTGGGCAAATTCCCGTCGCTGCACGTGGTGAACTTGCTGCTGGAGTGCGGGGCCGACCCCGACAGCCGCGACTACGACAACAACACCCCTCTGCACGTGGCCGCCCGCAACAACTGCCCGCTGATCATGAGGGCCCTCATGGAGGCCGGGGCACACATGGATGCCACCAACGCCTTCAAGCAGACGGCCTACGAGCTGCTGGACGAGAAGCTGCTCACCAAGAGCACGATGCAGCCCTTCAACTACATCACCCTCCAGTGCCTTGCTGCTCGCGCCCTGGACAAGCACAAGATCCCCTACAAGGGATTCATCCCCGAGGAGCTGGAAGCCTTCATTGAGCTGCACTAGGGCACGAGAGCTGATGTCCCCAGCCTACCCTTCGCCTGTCCCACCCCGTTGTGCAGCTGGAGGTCTCGGGCCGTCCTCAGCGAGGTGCCGAGGGCCGTCGCCGTGCTGAGCTTTGTCCCCATCTGTCACCACAAAGCTGGCGAGTCAGGGCAGGGAGGAGGAGGCTCGAGAGCTCGCGGCTGCCCCTCGTTGTTGCCACCTGCAGGGACCAGCTCTCTCCAGTGCACCGTGTCCGCAGAAGGCCACGGCCCCTGCCCTTTCCTGTCTTGTCCTGAGGAGGAAGGAAAATGGAGCTTCCCTGGGACCTGCTGCCTCTCCCGTTAGTGCTGGATTAACTCAGTGTTCAGCTTTGGAGCAGCTACACATCCCCCACGTGCTCTGGCCCTTCCCAGCCCACACATCCAACAGATAGAAAGCGAGTGAGGAATAAAATACCTTCCAACTAATTTTTTCCCCTCCCTCTTATCAGATTTGGGACAGCACGAGTCCCCCAGCTGAGGGGCTCGTGCTCTGCCGAGGGAGTTCCTTGCATGTCACAGGGCTGGGTGTGCTGAGGATGGGTTTTTTCTCTCTCTTGGTTGGCCAAATGATGTTTTAAGGCCTGAGATTTCCATGATTGTGCATAAAGCTGGGATGTTCTTTCTCTCGTAGAGCCAGGCCCTATCTATGCTGCAAGACTTCTCCAGTCCTGTAAGATAGAGTAAGGTCAGTTCTGCTAATACAGTTTCATCCACAGATGTTGGGGATTATGAATGGGGAGGAAAAAGTACTTTAAAAACAAAATACTGATATGATGTTCAGGCCCTTGGCTTGCCCATTCCACACCTGTTTGCCCCGTTCCCAGTGTGGAAGTGCTTTAGCTCCAGGGGTCACCAGGGGTTGAGCTGTAAGGGTGGATGTGGCCAGGTTTTGGAGCCAAAACAGCACAGTTTGAACCATTTTTGAGGCTGAGCTCTTGCAAGCCCTGTGGGACAGGAGGTACTTGTAGTGTGGGGGCCCTTGGGGGGGTTATTGAGCAAGTGAGTGTTTGTGCCATGTTTGCACCAGGGTGGGCTGAAGGAAGAAGCAAGAAAGGAAAGTTTAAGGTACCTCCTTGTCCTTCTGAGGTTTTAGTGTCAGCTCCTTGGGCTCTGTTAATTGTCCCATTAATTAAACCTCTGTGCAGTGGTTCTTGGGAGCTGGTTTGGGCTTTTGATTATGTTTTTTTCAATTTCTCTGAGGATGGTGCTACTTCAAAGGTGGAATTTGAAATCTCACCTGGCTGCTGTTTGGACAAGCTCCTTCCTTTCCTTAGGATCTGCACACACCTTGGTTTTAAGGCTTAGGGCAGGTTTTTGCCTCCATGAGCAGAACCCTCCGTGGTGGGAAACAAGCAGTTTCCATCAGTTTGTCCTTGTGCAGGGGGGTGACTGGGCTTGGGCAGCCTGGGGCTCATTTCCTGGCCCCGAGCAGGGTGGGCAGCACAGCTGGGGGGAGCAGCTGCCTCGGAGCTTTGGGAAAGGTCCCACTTTTGGGAGAGCAGACCCCTGGCACCACCCGTGCTCTGTGTGCTACTGAAGCTTCTCTACTTGTATTTATCAGCCTCAATAACCAACGCTCTCTGCCCCTTAAAGATATTGTAGATCTGCCATTACATTTTTGCAGTGTTTAACTATAACATTTATTTATAAAGCAAGGAGGTTTAACTTGAATTGAGCTGTAAAGTGCAGAGTTAGTTTAGCTGCCTTCTATTTTTTTGTTTTTTTTTCCTTTTGGCTGAAACCCTGACTAAACTGCAGGAATGGGATTTGTTCCTTTGTGAGCTGATGAGCGCTCTTAACTTTAAATAATAAAACAAAAAATGGCTGCTAGAATGCAAGTGCCTTGGACTTCTTCCAGCTGGTTTCCCAGGGATGGGACACTGGGGTATGGAAATATGTGGTGTTTGCAATCAACAGGTGTGATGGGTTCCTTGTTACTCCTGGGAAGAACTAACCTGTGCTGCAGTGGCAAGTATTTCCCCTGGAAAAGGATACTATTGACACTGAAATGACACCTCTCCTTATATATTTGGCCTTATATTTTGGTGTAAATGAAACAGTGTGAAAGGATCTGTGTTGACTCAGGTATTACCTGCCTTACAAACCTGGGACAGTGGGCACAGCAAGCAGAAAGAGGGATGCAGTGTGGTCATCAATTTATGTTTTTCAACCCCAGATCTGTTGGTGGGAGGGCAAAACCAGAGGAATTAAAGGTACTGGAGTTGGTTCCACGCAAGGATCTGGATTTCCGAAAATGCTTAGCCTTCCCTAGGGAGGGTGGGAGCAGATGGATAAAACACTTGAATGTTTGTCCTGTCTTAAATTGCTCTGTCCTTAAAATAATGCCTTATGTTGTGGTGGATGTTGGTGCCTTCATGGTAGACATGACATTTAAGCAGTGTCTGTGAATCCTTGGGAAGTGCTTCTCCCATCCAAATACTCCTGTGCCCCAGGTGATGTCCAGGTGTGCAGGGGAGCAGGTGCCAGGCAGGTCCAAGGAGCCAGGGGCCTCAGGACAGAGGCAGTGGCTGATCAGTGCAGTTCCATCTGTTCCTGTGGCTGCTGGGAGCACGGAGGTGGGATGGGGATTTATTCCATGCAGAAGCAGCCCTGGAGCTGGGATGCTGTGATCAGGGAGCTGGGGGATCCAGTCATGTACAACAGCCCCAAGGAGAAGAATAGGCTGTGTGGTCGAAAAGGCTTTAATTTTTAGTTTTAACACATAAATAATGTGTAATTACACAGAGGGCCCAGCACTTAAATGTTGATAGTAATTACAGGGTGGGAGAAATCACTGCATGATTATGGGGTAATTACACTGAACAGGCCTCATTTATTGTAGGTGTTTTCTGGGCCAGCTCCATGTGGGGCAAAACAGAGAGTTGTGGGGAGCAGGGCAGTGTTTCAGTGATGATTTTGTTAATTGTATTGGACAGAGAAGGGTTTTTTCCACTCTGGTGGCTGGAGACCCTCCTATAGCCCACACAACCTTCCCTCTCCCTTCCTGTGATCCAGGCACATGGCATGTGGCTGTGCTGAGGTTGTTTACAAGCTGAAGCAGCTTCCAATTGACTGATTTTGTGTAATGTTTATTTATAGCAGGAGAGGGGCTGGGGAAGGAGGGATGTGTGTGTTCTCTCAAGGGACTGTCCTGCACCAACTGCAGAGATACAGGAATTGCAGTGACACAACACCTATTTAACAGAAAGAAGGAAAAAGAGGGAAATAAAAGGAATTTGAGCTGTTGGAGGATTCCAGCAGACCCTGTGAGGGCCCAGCTTGGGCAGTCCCAGGTCCAGGAGGGTTTGTTGGAGTCCTGAGCTTTGGCTGCCAGACCCTGCTGGCTGCTCTGGGCTTGGAGCCTGCTGGGATAGCCCTGGAGTGACACCTGGAGCACACACACACCTGCAGAAATAGCTGGGCTGGGTCCCCTCCCTGTATGGATCACAGGGGCCCTCGGGATCCACTGTGCAGGGATGTGGCTCCTCAGCTCCTTGGAGGTGTTGGGTGAGCACTGCCCTGCTCCCACCACGGGGTGAGCTGCCCTGGGCTCTGCTCCACAGAGGGAACAGCCCTGTTTGCAGTCACTTGGTGGCTTTGGGGTGACCTCTGCTGACGATCAGGAAAATGGCTGTGCCTGGAAGGAGTGAGGAAGAGAGAGGGATCTGGGGCTTGGCTCCAGGTGCCCTCCTGGTGTTAAAGCTCAGTAGGTACCTGCCTGGTACATCCCTCACCCATGGCCTGCAAAATACCCTCCCACCCCCTCGTTCCTGGCTCTCTCCACCCTTCTGAATTGCTCTGCTCAGTGCTTTTGGTTTTGCATCCCTCCTTTTCCTCAAGGACAGTAACAGAAATAGCTGGAATAATCTCAGCAGGGAGCATTGTGCAACAGCCAGTCTGCCAGGGCCTGGTTCCATCGCCAGCCTTTACAGGAGCTGGACACTTGGCTTCTGCCTCCTCAGACTTTGTGCTTCCCTCTCCCATTCCACCTTCATTAAGCATTGTTTTCCCCATTCACAGCTTTGCTGTAAAGATTCTTATACCTGGTGTGTAATCTCAGCTCTCTAAGTTTTCTTAAACACAAAACTACTCCCAGCCATGCCTCGAGGGCACAGGGGAGCTTTGTCTTTCACAGCCAAAAACCTTCGCTCTCTAGTCAGGGGAACTGTGAGTGAACAAGGATCTCTGGTCCCCCAGCCCAGCATCCTCCAGCCTCTTGGGATTGCTGAAGCTGCTTTCCAGAATTTTCCTGGGGCTGATGTGAGGGGGCTAGGGGCTGCTAGAAGAAAATAGTGGGACCTTGTGGTGCTCAGCACCTTGACAAGAGGTCACAGTGTCCCCCCAGAGCACCCCTTGAAGACTGACCTTCAAATGATCAGTGCCATCTCCCAGCCCTCTCCTCCCAACATGCAGAACAGTTTTCTGTATATCCCTGACCGCCCCTTTTCTAATTCTACAGGAAAGAACCAGAGAAACACAAATAAATTAATAAACACTTATTTATAAAATCTTCAAGTAGCCCCAGAAAATCAGGAAAATAGTCTTCTCAGTTTCTTGAAAATAATCATAAGGAAAACAGTCCCAGGAGGTTGCAGCCTCTTTTGTCCAACATACGAAGAGGAGTTTCCTCCTGTGCTTCAGGAAAGCGGCACCCTTGACCCACAGAGAAATAAGATTAGTCCCAGTCCCGGGAGAATCACTGTAATCTAGGATTTGAAATTAATTTTACCTCTAACTGTGGCTGAACCCTGATCAGACATTCTGCCTGGCTTGTCCCTCACCATCCTGTGGCCCAGGTGGGACAGTTTCCACCTGCATCGTGTTGTGGTTCCCGATCTGAACCATCCGCGCGTTCTGGATCACTAGGGGTGGGATCCCCCCGGGGCCTGGCGTTATGTTGTAGTGGCCTGGTGGGAGCTGGGACCTGGGGGGACCCATCTGAGCAGGGGCAGGGTGGGGACACCACTGTTGGGATGGCTCTGGTGGCCATGGCTGTGTCCCTGCTGGAGGCACCTGGGCAGGGGAGCCAAGGCTCAGGCCAGCCAAGTTCTGCTGGGCTTGCTGCTGTTCCCAACACAGCTGGAGTTTCCTCCTCTGCATCTGCTCCCACATGGCTTTCTTCTGACTGATCTTCCTGAGGTTAAAAGTGTTCTGCACAGTCCTGGGGAACACATCAGAGCTCTCGCTCAGGATCACCAGCCCCCTGAGCATCCAGGGGATCTGACTGAACTCCAGGGCGTTCTCCCTGGGTAAGAACGGGATGACTGAGTAGAGCTTGGATGGGTCCAGGATGGACTGCATCAGAGCATTGTCTGCCTGGAACAGACACAGGTTGCATGGGAAGTTCTTGGTCAGCAGGAGGATCGTGAAGGCAGAGTTCTCAATCGCCTCCTGGAAGCAAGTCATGTGGCTGCGTCCCGCAATGGAGAAATCCTCGCAGAGCGTGGCACCGTTGGGCACCCCCATGCTCTCCAGCAGGTTCTTGACCCGATGGGCAACACCCTCATCTTCACTGGCATGCAGGACAACAAACGTGAAGAACCTGCCACCATCTGGCTCTGACAGGGACACTGGATCCACAGCTGGGAGACGAGGAGGAGGCCAGGCTGGAGAGGGGGATGAGCACAGGGGAGGGGGATGTAAGCTGGAAGGAGGTTTATGAAGAGGAGGAAGGGTTGAGGAGAAGGAATAGGTAGGAGGGGGACGAAGGGGACAGGTTGAAGTGGAAGCAGATGTAGAGTTAAAAGAAATGCCTGCTGGAACATAAGAGTCCTCTATGGATATGTGGGTAGGATCAGTACCCACTGCAGCTCTCGGGTCAGGAAGACCAGTAGATAATTGCTTCTCGTCCTGCTTTCCATCCGTGTTTTCTCTGGGAGCAGGAGGTTCTGTCGCTGTGCTGGGAACATCACTGCTTTGGGCAGGCTGGGTCACGGCCCCCTGTGAGGGAGCAGGGAGGGCTGGGTGGCAGGAGCTGCCCTGCAGAGCCTGCTCTGGCCGGGGCACTTGGGCACCCGTGTCGTGCCCGGGTGGGGAGCTGGGGCTGCTGGTCCAGCTCGATTCCTGGGGGCTGTGGCTCTGTCTGTCCCCATCGGGGTGTCCAGCACTGCCGGGCTGGGGGACACACCCGGGGGGAGAGGGCTGGCTGTGGAAAACAACTGTAGGTGATGCACTGATCTCCAAACAGCTGCTGAGAGAGGAGCTCCCCACGGAGCACAAGGTGTGTGGAGCTGAGAGGTCTGAGTTGCCTCCGATCTGCACTGGGGAACTTCTCAGCACGCAGTTTGAGCTGCCCATCTGGGGAAGGGCTGCATCTGTGTTGGATCTCAGCGTCCTAAATCGGTCACTGGGGCCCATGCTGGTAGAAGAGCCTTGTTTGTCCTGGTCCTCAGGTGGGGTGTTGTCAAGTATCCCCTGCTGAGTGTCCTGGCAGGCTTTGGTGGCAGCCTGGCAGGCTTCGTCCCAGGCCTCAGGACTGCACAGTTTTTCCTGTGCCAACACTTTGTACACCTCTGCCAGAAGTGCTGTGGCACCTGTGTCCAGCTGGGGAGGCTGCAAACCCTCCCCGTCCTGCCACGCTCCTGCAGCACCCAGTTTGGTCTGCTGGACATACTGGGCTGCTGGGTTATCCCTCAAGGCATCCAAACAAATTCTTGCATCTGTTTCTTGCCCCAGAGTAAGCAGGACCATGGCTTGCAGTAACCTGCTGCTGGGCCCAGGTATCAGGTGCTTCAGTTTATGTTTCAGGCTCAGCAGTTTATCTGGTGGGACCTGGGATAGAATAGTAAAGATGTCCTCAAAGATTGGCTGGAGCTTGGTGCTCTGTGCCATCTCAGCAGCTGCTGGCCCAGACCATAGAGTGAGGCAGCAGTGGTGGAAAAAGCATCTTATGGCACAGATTTGTTTCCAGGGGGGGCTCTGGGATGTCCTGGCTGCACTTCTTGTACCACACGAGCTCTTTGCTGCTCAGGGCTTGTCTTGGAACTGGGACATCTCTGTCCTGAGGAACCTGTGAGGAGAACAGAGATGGCTCAGAGAGGGTGACTGGGGAGCTAAAGGGATGCTCCTGAGGCTCGTGGAGCTCCCAGACTCTCCCTCACAGCTCTCAAGTATTTTTGCCTCTGTTCCCTGCCTGCAGCTCTGTGCATTATTCCAACTCTGTGATAAGCAAAGAGCACGTTCCTTACACTCATTTCACATTAATGATAACTGGCTTTAAATCATTGCTGCAATAGTGGTGTATTGAGGCAAATCCAAGTGACTGTCTCCTCTGGGCACCTGGTTCCAGGGGCCTCACAGGCTCCTTGTGATGGCAGTTGAGGAATAAAACAGGCTTGGAGGAAACCCTTTCCAAGTGATAACCCATGTGCATCCCTGTCAGGCTGCTGACCATGGAATGGTTTGGGTTGGGAAGGACCTTTAGGATCATCCACTCCCACCCCCTGCTATGGGCAAGGACACCTTCCACCAGCCCAGGGTGCTCCAGCCTGGCCTTGGACACTCCCAGGGCTGGGGCAGCCACAGCTTCTCTGCCCAACCTGTGCCAGGGCCTGCCCACCCTCCCAGCCAGGAATTCCTTCCCAATATCCCATCCATCCCTGCCCTCTGGCAGTGGGAAGCCATTCCCTGTGTCCTGTCCCTCCATCCCTTGTCCCCAGTGCCTCTCCAGCTCTCCTGGAGCCCCTTTAGGCACTGGAAGGGGCTCTCAGGTCTCCCTGGAGCTTTCTCTTCCCCAGGTGAACATTCCCAGCTCTCCCAGCCTGGCTCCAGAGCAGGGGGGCTCCAGCCCTTGGGGCATTTCCATGGCCTCCTCTGGACTCTCCAGCAGCTCCATGTCCTTGTGCTGTTGGGTCCTAGAGCTGTAACTGGGGACATCGTATCTCCATCCACGGCTCAGCCCTGAGCCCCTCACTCACCCAAGGCCCCTGAGCGGGGTTTAATTAAACAGCAGAAGTGTCCGGAGCAGAGCAGCAGATTCCCGATGGGACACACTGGTTCCCGGTGGGACACTGCTCCGGGGCTTCCCTCTATTTAAAGGGAGCCCCAGCAAATGCCCCCAGATAACTTTCAGCTGCGGAAAGTTTTTTACTTTCGATCTGCTTGTTTCCACTCTCACAGAAATCCTCCAATTGCCCAACGAGCGCGGAAGTTGAAGCGGAGGAGGAGGAGGAGGCAGGGAGGGAGGGGGGCAGAGCTGGGGCCCGATCCCCGCCGGAGGGAAGGAGAGGGATGTCCGGGGTGGGAAGGGATGAGCCGGGTGGGAGAAGGGTCGATCCTACCTGCGGTCGGTCCCACGCTCCCGGTGCCCGGGGCGGGCGGAAGAGGCGATGGGCACGGCTGGGGCGGAGCGGGGCGGGACCGGGACGGGGACAGCTCGGGGACTGGGAGTGGGATATCTCGGGGACTGGGACAGATCGGGAATGGGACTAGGACAGCTCGGGGACCGGGACAGCAATAGGTCGGGAACAGGGATAGCTCGGGGACTGGGATAGCTCGGAGACAGGGACAGATCGGGACCGGGACAGCAATAGGTCGGGGGCAGTGACAGCTCGGGGACCGGGATATCTCGGGGACTGGGACAGCTCGTCCAGGGCTCAGGAACAGGGACAGCTCAGACAGTGCCACAGCTCATCCAGGGCTCAGGGACTGGGACAGCTTGGGGACCAGCACATCTTGGGGACCAGGACCAGCCCTGGGAGAGGGACCATAGCAGGAGCATCTCAGCCCCCAGGAGCCACCCCCTCCCTGTCGCGTGTCCCCCACATGAGCACCCAGAGGGGACACCAAAAGATCCAATAAAAAGACCTGGCCAGTTTTGAGCCTCTCTTGAGATGGTTTGAGAACTGAAATAAAATCCTTGGTCAGTACCTTTAAGCAGAGTTAAGGTGGCAATGAGTAAAGGAGCTTGAAAATATCTAATGCAGGGGTCATTCAGCTGCTGGAATGTGTTTGGAGACAGGAGGAGCAGGAGTGGGACAGATGCACCTGAACCTCAGGGGTACAGGCAAAAGCCTTGGGGACAAAATAATTAAGGTATTTTTCTGCTTAAGAGAGCACAGGACCTATTAAAAGCACTTTGTTTTTTCCCCTCCAGCAAGACCAAGCTGGCCAGAGAAGAGATTTGGGAAATGCAAGCTCTGAAGCAGCTCAGGTAAGGGGAGGACTCAACACTGCAGCTTCAGGTACACACAAACCCACAGGTCTTTGAATGCAGGTCACGCTTTATTGTGATGTCTGCTCAGCAGCCCCAGCACAGGGGCCAGGCCAGGACACAGGGTACCAAAATAAATTACAGGAGACGTTGGTACAAAGCATCATTTGCTAGGAAAGAGCCAGCACCTGCCCCCCCTCTTTTAATACCAGCATATCCCAATCCCACAGCAGCTGGGAAAAGCTGCCCTGTTTGCCATCTTACTGGCTGTGGAGGGTTTCAGGCCTGGAGTTACACAGTGATGATCCCTGAATCCAGTCACAGAGCTAGGAAAGATAACGCCCTAAAAACTGTCAGGATTAAAGAAAACCCCACCCTGCTGAGTGTTTCTCCGTGAAGGAAACAGTGTTTGGCTGATGCATGAAGAGAATTGTCTTGTTGAAGAGCACCTTTTTGCCCCAGATGTGCCAGATGTGCCACACCCAGCTGAGCCTCCCCCAAGCACAACAGGCCCAGAGGAAGTCGTGTCTGCACCGGGTACTTTTAAACTTGCAGAAGGTGGGAAATGGTATCAAAAGTCAAGCTCAGCATCTTCTCAAGACTTCCACAGCTCGGGTGAATTAAAAACACACCCAACATTAAAAATAAGTTGAGACCACTTCTTCTCTCCCACAACTTGTCTCAGAGGCAAGAATTAGCCACTGGCACATGTAGCTGGGCTGACTTAGAGCTGAAGTGCAGGTCCCCATCTTCCCTTTCAGCACAGCAGTGATTTAAAAACAGTAAATCAAGATACACAATCACCCCCCCCCCTTGGATATCAAATCTCCTTGCAACTACATCTGGCTGTAAACTCAGAGCGGGAGGCACTCGTGGCAGGACTGGACACTTGACCAAAAGATCAAGTGCTGTTCTGACCAGGGAGCCTTGGCCAGAAGAGCTGGGATTTATCAGAGATCTTCCTCGGCTGCACTAGTTTTTATCTCCCTTGCAGCCAGTGCCACCTCTGTGTCTTTCCCTGTCTTCTCCACCTCCCCTGCCTTCCCCTCCAGCTTCTCTCCCTTCTCCACCTCCCCTGCCTTCCCCTCCAGCTTCTCTGCCTTCTTCACCTTCCCTGTCTTCTCCAGCTTCTCTGCCTTCTTCACCTTCCCTGTCTTCTCCAGCTTCTCTGCCTTCCCTTCTCGCTTCTCTACCTGCTTCACCTTCCCTGTCTTCTCCTCCAGCTTCTCTGCCTTCCCCTCCAGCTTCTCCAGCATTCCACACCCTTCCTCTGGGATCTTGCTGCTTCTCTTGGGCTCTTTGGGTGTTTCAGTCACCTCCTGCAATGACAGAGCCTTTTCCAACATGGGTAATTTTCTATCAGTCACCACGTCTTTCTTCTGCTTTCTGCTGTCCTGTGCCACCTTAGCTATGGCCCTGAAGGGCCCCACAAGCCAGTTCAGAGGGATGTTGTGAGTGACATACTCGAACAGGACATCGAGGGACCCCTGGGCTTCTGCCACATGGTTCTGGCTCTGCATCAGGGTGATGCTGGGGAGGTCCTGGAAAGACATGGCACTGGAAAAAGACCTGTGGAGCTTGTGGATATTTCGAGTGGCCTGATACACAGCTTCTTGGATGCTGCTGGGGAGGCCTTGGATGCTGGTTTTCAGGTTCTCATAGACAGGCTGCAGCTGCTGGGTGATGATCTGCAGCATAGTTAGAGTGCGGGACTCTACCTGCTGGGAGAGAGACAGCTCAGTTACCAGGGCAGGTGGGATGGGCACCAGCCACACGAGGCCTGGCTAAAGGCACCTTCCAGGGATACCTCTGGCTGGCAGGCAGTTTGAACTTGGGGTCCTTTGGGTTGGGTCAGGCACCAGTCCACCCACAGCTGATGGAGCTTCTCCTGCCCTTCCAGCAGCTTCTGGCCAACCTCCTGTTTCACAGATTCAATCTGATGGGAGAAATGATAGGAAGAGCTGTACTGCAAGCACACACAGAGAAGCACGAGGGAGGGATCCCAGGCAGGGATCCAAGGTGACACATAGCTGATGCAGGATGGAGGAGGAGCTTCCAGCGGGATAGCAGGGCAGGAAGGCAACAGACAGGAGGAAAGAAGGGAAAGCATGTTTGTACCAGTTTTATTGCCATCTGTAGTCGTGAGAGGGTGTCCTGGGTGCTTTGCCTGATGCATTGCAGCTTGTTAAGGGAGTGCTGGTAGGCTCTGAGCCTCACTCTGCTGGACAGGGACCCCAGGCGCACAAAGTAACTCCGCTGCTGCTTCTGCTCCTCCACGGACATTATGCCAACCCCCTCCACAGTGGTGGCCAGTCTACCTGGAGGGAACAAGAACAGAGATGCAGCTGGGCTCCACTCCCCCAGCTGGGAGGGGGGCAAGAGGTCATGTCCCCCACTGGGAAACGTGGATGCTGAAGGTTGCTGTGGGAGCAGAAGAGGTTTGTGGTGGCTCAGATGTTACAGGCAGGTTAGTCCCTGCTCACCATGCTCTCTTCAGATAAGCAGACTTGATGGATAGGTTGAAGCGTGAACCCAACGTGTTTATTTACCTTGAGGCCGATGGGCAAGGACAGTAAAGGCTTGAACTCTGTCCCACACCACGTGGCAATTTGGTGTTGAGAGCCAGCCAACTTGGTGGCAGATTCAGAGCTACCTGTCTGCCTCAGAAGCTGAGTCTTGCTCTGTCAGGTGCTCTCTGTCACGTGGGAAAGGATTTGCATTTAGAAGCGCCAGGTAAGTAGTTTTTTACCTAGTTCCTCCTCTGTCACTGGGAGGAAATGATCCACCAGATCTTCTGACATACCCAGGACAGATTCCACACCACCAGCCACTGCCTGGCTCACTGCCTTGGCCTTGCTTATGCTGTTGGACACCACTGAGTTGGTCATCTCCACGCCCTCCTGGAGAGCCTCTCTGCTCTGCTCCAAGGCTGTGCTTAGCTTGCTTGTGATGGTGCCATATGCAGCATCCAGAGCTGTACTGACCGTCGAAGTGACCACGGATTTGGTCTTCTCCACACCATCCTGAACAGCCCCTTTGGTCAGGTCCACTGCCTCGGTCACCTTGTTGGCCACCAGGTCCTTGGCTCCCTGGGCAGCCTCCACAGCATTGACAAATGTAGAAGCAACTGCAGATTTGGTCATGTCAACACTGTCTTCTACAATGTGCTTACTGAGGTCCACTGCTTTGGTCACCTTGTCTGTCACCAGCTCCTTGGCACCCTGGGCAGCCTCCAGAGCACTCACAATAGTGGAAGCAACAGCAGACTTGGTCTTGTCCACCCTGTCCTCCACCATGTGCTTGGTGACATCCACAGCCTCTGTCACCTTGTTGGTCACCAGCTCGTTGGCACCTTGAGCAGCCTCCACAGCATTGACAATTGTAGATCCAAATCCCGACTTGTACTTGACCAGCTTGTCCTCCACCATGTGCTTGGTGACATCCACAGCCTCTGTCACCTTGCTGGTCACCAGCTCCTTGGCTCCCTGGGCAGCCCCTACAGCTACACTGATGGTGGAAGCAACAGCAGACTTGGTCCTGTCCACACTGTCCTCCACAATGTGCTTACTGAGGTCCACAGCCTCCGTCACCTTGTTGGTCACAAGGTTTTTGGCACCTTGAGCAGCCTCCACAGCGTTGACAATTGTAGAAGCAACAGCAGACTTGGTCCTGTCCACACTGTCCTCCACCATGTGCTTGGTGACATCCACAGCCTCTGTCACCTTGCTAGTCACCAGCTCCTTGGCTCCCTGGGCAGCCTCCACAGCACTGTTAACAGTGGAGGTGACCACGGATCTGGTCAGCTTGACACTGTCCCCAACAACATTTTTGGTGAGATCCACAGCTTCAGTGACTTTGTCAGCCACGGCCTCTCTGGCCTCGCAGGCAGCATCCATAGCAGATGTCACCTTGGTGGAAACCAGCTGCTTGGTGTCTGAAATCACCTACAGCAGGGAGAGGCAGAGGAAGATATTCTGTGGGTGAAAATAAAGTGTTTCCCTCCCCCAGAAAACCTTCCCACGTGGGTTAGTTCTCTTGCAGTCTGGGGGGAGCTGGGGAGGGCAGCACACCCATATTCACTCCCACACCTCTCCAGCCTTCCCCAGCTGGCTTGAGCCCTCACATAGCCCTGCTCATGTTTATTCCCCCATGCTCTTCTGTACCCATGGCAGTTCCATCAAGCCACAGCTTCCCCTTTACCTTATCTGCTGGCTGCTGAAGAAAGGGCAAGTTCTCCTCCAGCTGATCCAGTCCTTTACAGGCATATTCATTCACAAGAGCAACTGGAAGAGACAACAGGTACCAGTTTATTCTTCAGTTTGGGGAGGGGTTTTTGACCCTACAATGGCCAGTTCAGGATACACTCATGAAAACAAGGCCAGAAAAGAAAGAAATCACCCATCTAGGGTGGGATGTGTGTGGTTGTCTTGTTAAAAAGTGAACAAACCCTACAATTTGGGAGGTTCAAATAGTCTGTTTTGCCTTCCCAGCTGTCTAGCCACAGAATTTACTGCAGCTGGAGTGTAGCACTTGGCCTTGGTGGGTAAGGCAGTGGGTTTAAAGGGTTCAGGAGTGTTGGGGTGAGCCAGACTGAGCTATAGCCAAGATGGACACTGCTCCTACCAGCTGGGATGGTCAGAACTTGGAGTGATAGAGAAAGAAAAGGGAGTTTCTACTTTGTAACTTAGAGAACCCAAATTGTTCCTGCCAGTAAGAGTTTCATGTCCACGTAATCCACTGTCCATGAAATTCCATGTCCTGGAGCTGCTGAGTAGGACACTCAGGGCTGGAATTAACTAGAACCATGTGCTATAAGAGCTGGGTATCACCCCCCCAGGCACAGGAGAGTCCCCATCCCACCTCTTCCTCTGTTCAAAGGGTCTCTGCAGCCCCTTCACTCACTTTGTGGCTCCAGCTGGGTCAGGATGGGCTGTGCCCCTCCAACCACGCTGCCCACTGCCACAGCAGCCACTGTCTCAGCCACGTTGCAGACACCACTGAGGCAAGGATGGGACTCCTTGGTGTAGTTGTAGGCAGAGGAGACCAGGTTGAATGCAGAGTTGAGCAAGGGCAAGCTGGTCACTCGATTGACAGCACTCTAAAACCCAGGAGAAAGAGTGACATCAGAGCCCAGCCTCAAGCTGGGGGGTGAACACAGCCAGTGTCTGTCCAGAAAGGTCCCAAGGGGACAGCAAACCCATCTCCTCATCCTTCTTAAACCCAGGGTTGACAAGACTCATCCAAAGGCCTCTGCCAAGCCAGGGTTAAAGAGTCTGAGCTCTGAGCTCCTGGAGTGTGAGTCACACTGGTTTCAGCACCGAAGCAGATGTGGAAGTAGGACCTGTACCAGCCCCTGTCTCAGAATCACTTGCATCACTTGAGCCAGTCCAGAAGTTCTCTTGAGCAAAACAGTTACCTCCTGTATTAAGGGAGTTTCAATTTGGCCACAGCATCAGGTGGTTTATCTTCCTGCCCCCCAGCCTGGTTTGGGGGGTTGGCAGAAATTTCCCAGGGCATTGCTGGACTGGAGAGCGTTGCCCTGGCACCTACCGCTTGCTGCTGCTCCTCAGCCTTCAGCAGGTCTGCTTTGGGGGTCTTTCCTGAGGCCATACTGAATTCAGCTGCAGCTGAAAGGGAAAACAAGTGTTTAACAGCATGAGTACAACTTCCTCTCCTCCAGTGAAATAAAGTCCTACCAACACAGGCGAAAAACAGAGGGCACCAAAGCTGGGGTCCATCCTTCAGCTGTGCCAGGGGAGGTACAGGTTGGGCACCAGGAAGAATTGCTTCACAAAAAGGGTAGTTAAACACTGGAAAGGGCTGCCCAGGGGGGTGGTGGAGTCACTGTCCCTGGAGGTGTTCAAGGAACAACTGGACCTGGCACTCTGCTCTGGGCTGGTTGGAGATCACTGAAAGGTTGGGCTCAGTCTTGGAGGTCTTCTCCAACCTCAATGATTCTGTGATTTTATGTCCTAGAAACATTAGTGTGGCATCACTGACCTCCCCTGCAGGCTCACAGCTCTGGGAAGGACATGAAAACCCTGAGGAGTTTTCCCAGGAGGATGAGCCAGGTTTCCCAGCTGCAACATTCCACCTTGAGTCTTCTCTTCCCATCCCACTAAACAGTTAGGCAGGAAGTCTCTCATTTCCTGTGAAACCACGCTCAGAAGCATTCTCATGACACAGGGGGATTAAAGAAGTATAAAGTGATGCAATCATTTAAATGTGCATTGGCTTCCCCAGCACAGGCCTGGGTTGGTATCTGGACACTCCAGTATTGGCAATAAATCCAGGATTACTGCTCAGCCTTAGGCACAGCAGGGATTTGAACACATTTGTTCTTCAGTATGGAGTCTGCTTTTCTCTCCTTTACCATTTAATTCCTATTCTTAGATTTGCTATGGCATTTTCCAATGGAAAACCCTCAAAGCAGAATGCCTCCCAAACTGGGTTCCCAAGCCATGCACTGCTCCAGGCCCCCTGGCAGACTCTACCCTAAAAGAACTTGCCATCTGATTTGTGGCAGAGCCCATTGTCTTGCTTCTTGTGTTCTTTGCCTCATGTAAGGTTTTTATTTTACTGAGAAACAGGAACAGAGAGCTGCGGAGAAGCAGTGAAACCAGCCCTGGACTGGGCTCTGACACCAGCCAGAGACATCTCAGGAGGTCACTTGGCAAAACATCAAATATTGCTGCATTAGCCACTCCATTAGTCAGAATGCAGTGACAGTTGAGCAGAGCAGGGGTGCAGAGTGGTGCAGCACAAGTTGTCACCTCCAGCCCCTCCACTGAGAGCTCAGGAGCCAACACTCCTCTGGGAATCCCACCTAACTTAACTGCACAGCAAACCCAGCTTGAACTTCAGCAGGCTGGGAGAACGTGTAGAAAACTCCAAACAAAGCAGGGCTGGAATGTAAAATCTCCATCCCAAAGTCCACAGGGTTTGCTGTCAGTGGTTGTTCCTCTTGCTTTGCTTTAGGGCAACTTTGTTGTTTCCTTGAACCCAAGCAGGCTGGCTCAGGGGCAAAGCACAGCTCTTTCAACACCATCACAAACAACCCTTTGGCTCAGTTATTTTACTGCAGGACAGGTGGGAAAAGCTCAAAGTGTGGAGTTTGACACCATGGTCTTGGTGTCAGGGTCAGCACAGACAGGCAGCAAGAGGGAGAGGAGAGGATGGAGGTCAGCAGTAAGTCCTTGGCTGTTGTAGAACCTGGTATAAGGTTGGAATCCTTTTCTGAAGTACAGAGATCCCATGTTAATTATGGCTAATCCTTTAGCACAGTCATGTTAGAACAAGGTTTGCTCTCTGTGTAGGAGAAATCCGTGTGTTGCAACACCAGGATTTGCAGTGTGGGCAAATCTCCACAAACCCACAGCATGGTTTTATTTTCTCTTTCCCCTGCAAAAGTGCTGAGCAGCCCTTGTTTTACTTCAGAGGCTGCAGGAAAACACAGTGCTTGGCAACTCCAGATCAGCTGGTCCAGAACCCTTTGGAGAGGGCCCAGCCAAGCCAGGATTGCTGTGAGTGGAAGTCCCAGTGGACAGAGGAACAGGAACAGCATCCCTGGTTGCCTTGGTTGTGGTTTGCTTTGCATGACAGTGATGACCAGATGATTTCATACCATTGCTACATCAGAAATATTAGCTCACTGCTGGAGAAAGTTCTTGAAACAAGTGGCTTCAGAACAAGGAAACTCTTCCATGCACTTTTCCAGGATCAAGAGCTGAACTGCTGTTTGTTGCCCAGTTGAGCATGAGTCTGAAGTCCCACAAACAGCAGGACAGTGGCACCAAACCCACCCAGCTGCTCCATTTCTGTGCCTTGGTCAGGCTCATCCCAACTGGCCTGGCAGAAGAGCCAGAAACTTTCCTGCTGGGCTCAGCACCTCCCTGATTTCTCTCACTCTGGCAGTGACCAGTGAACACAGAGCCGGTTCTTTAACTCCCCTTGGCTGGAAGGTTCTTATTTTCCTTGTGCAAAGCAGCTCTGCTCTATGAAAACTGGTGTGTTGTCCTGCAGACACCAGTAGGATCTTCACAGTCAGGAAGCTTTTCTGCCTTCCAAAGGGATTTTATGTTGGGAGGACAGAGCCACAGCCAGGGTGGCTGGTTCAGTAGCTTAACTGTGGACTCCTCATTGACCATTGAGGAAAACAAAGCTAAATTTAGTGCTTTAGCTCTGAGCAGGGAGAGTTAATCAGGGCAGAGGTATTTGTGGTTAAAGCACTTATCTACATTCTTTTCGAGATTTGCCACTGATACCCCAGTTCCCAAAAATGCAGAACTAGGTCACAGGATGCCTGTGGGGAATGGGCTGCAAATGCCCCCGGGGCAGAGGCTCTTTTAGGAGGAGCATCAGAGGATTTCCAGCTTTAACCTCAGGACATTAGTTCCAGGGTGGCTGCAGAGGTGCCCATCTCACCTTTCTGGATAAACCAGCAGCATTAGGAACCTCGAAGATCAAAGCCACCTCTGCAGGTCAGGCAGGGCTTCCCACACACCCTTCCAGCAGAAATTAAACACCACAACCAGTGGCTGTCACTGGGTCAGTAACTCTTTGGAACAGAGATATTTTAGGGAAGAGGAGAAGAAGTTTTAATGAAAACAGCCTCTCAGCACTTCCCGTGTTCCAGTTTTTCCACAGGGACAGACCTCTCAGTTTCAGCTGGAAGCTGCAACTTGCAGAGCAAGCAGCTCAAGACATTTCCATCTGGAAGTTTCAGCAGAACCAGCTCCAGTAACGGAAGTCCTTCCCAGCCATCCACAGCTCCAGGTAATCACCACCACATCCAAAACCCTGTTAGTCTTGAGAAACATCACTCCAGTTTGCCAGAGATCCCTGCACGCCTGCAGGGACAGGGGCTCTTGAGCAAGAGGTCCCCTTGTCACTCGGCCACCCCCTCCCAGGCACCATTATCATGCCTGCAGCACAGGGTCATGTGGAACAGCCACGGGCAGGTCTGTCACAGGAAGGGAATGCCCCACTGATCACCTGTCCCCTGGAGCATCTGCTGCTTCCCCCTCCAGCAGCACAGGGTGACACCTCACGTGCTGTCCCCAGGTGGGAGTCACCTCCTGTGGGCACAGCCCGGACCTTCGGCACACAACAGCCAGGACAGAGCTTTTAAACCTAAAACTTCTGCTACAGATCCTCAGAGTTACCAAGGAGTTATCTCAGAGCTAGGAAGGAGCCTTTAGAGAAGGATTTGAATCCCAGAATGGTTTGGGTTGGAAAGGACCTTAAGGACCATCTCGTTCCAACCCCCAAGCCTTTCAGCCCTTCCCCAAGACACATCATGACACCGTAAAACACCCCCTTTGGCCTCAAAAGGCCAGGACAGCCCAGCCAGAGGGGCAGCAGGGATGCAGCACCCGGCTCCCTGATTTCCCAGGGGAATGGCAAAGCCCCTGGGCACACACAGCCCCCCGAGAAAAGGGCTGCAGAGCCCCTGGGACAGCAGGGGCAGCTGTGGGGAGTCCCCCCAGCCCCAAGACAAGTCACAAAACCCCCACACATCCCACACCCGCCCCCCCTTCCCCTCCAGCCCAGCCTTACCTGGCTCAGCCAAACCTCACCCAGCTCCTCCGGTCCCAGCACTGGCACAACTGGGAGCACTGGGCGTCGGCCCTATAAATACCCCAAAGGGCTGATGGGCAGCAGAGAGAGCCAATTGGGAGGGTGCAGGTGCCGGCCTGGCCAATGGGGAGGGGTGGAGAGGGAGGGCTGGGGTGGGGGGGCGACAGGTGAGGGGCTGGGGGGCCTCAGGTGGGTGGGAGCTGCTCTGTCCCCCCAGGAGGGGCACACCAGGCAGGGGGTCCTGTCAGGGGGGTCCATGCCCTGGAGCTCTGGCCCTGGGGTCATGGAATCCCGGAATAGCCTTAGTTGGGAAGGACCTCCAAAGATCATCAGTGCAGCTCCTGGCCCTGCCCAGACACCCCAACAATCCCCCCAGAGCATCATCCAAACCGTCCTGGAGCTCTGGCAGCCTTGGGGCTGTGCCCACTGCCCTGGGGAGCCTGGTCAGTGCCCACCACCCTCTGGGGGAAGAACCTTTCCCTGAGATCCATCCCATCCCTCCCCTGTGGATAGGGATGTGCCCCTGCCTGGCAGGGTGCTGAGGGATACAGGCACTGTTTCCCCAGTTTGCTGTGATTTTCCCAGATAGGAGCTGATTTTTATTTTTATACTTGCAGAGGGCCCAGCAATACAGGACTCTGGGGAGTTTTAATAGCTATAACAAATACCAAAAACTCCAGGTAATGCTTTTCTTTTCCACTTGTGCCCTTTCATCTTCAGCTCTCAGAAACTGGTTTGAAAACATCAATTAAGCTTCCTGTTGTCTGTTTTCAAGATCAGTGGGGGAGGAAACTGAGGCACAGGTAAGAATTATCTGAAGTCTTCTAAAGCTATTAAACTGATTGAGTCACCTTGTTTTTGGGCAGTGAATGCAGGAGACCTTGGGTCTGTTACTGTATTGCCATGAAGGCAGTGGATCAGGAGGGGTTGTGGAAATGTGCTGTTAAGCAGACAAAAATGTAGACAATTATCACTCCCGAGCTTTGAGGTTGGAAGGAATCCCCATCCTGTCAGACTTAGCATGAAGTTGTTGGCTGAAAAGGCCTCTGGAGGTCAGGAATTCCAGCCTGCTGCCAGGCCAGGTGGGCTGTGGGTTCTGGCTGAGTCTTTGAAACCTCCAGGATGGAGATCTCCCACGGCCTCTCTGGGTATGGGATCCATTGGATCTAAGTATGACATTGTGCTCCTAAAGAAGCAGCAGTTCCCAATGTCCACTCTGAGCTTCCCCAGCTACAAATTGTAGTTTTTGCCTCTTGTTCCTGGGTATGAAGTGTCCAAGTGGGCCAGTTGTGATGGTGATGGTGAAAGTCTCATGAGACAGGTTGTATTTCATCACCTGAGTGATACATGATACACCTTCATGTGGCTGCAGTGGGGCACAGAGGAATGCCAGCAGAAGTGGCAGCTGCCACATTAACACAAGTGTTAATTATAATTAACTAGGCAGTGTTTAATATCTAATGTGTGGCTTTGGTAGCAGGGTAAAATACTGATGCTCAGAGCTGCTGCTTGGTGGTAGAACAGGGTCAGAGCACTGAATTTGGGGGATTACAGAGCAAAGGTTTGCACCATCATCTCTGTGGGCCCTGTTACTGTTATAAAAGCCACAGATTTAAATCCGAGATAAAACCAGCACTTAAAGCTTTGGTGGGCGTGGGAAGGGCGTAGGAGGGAGTGGAGAAACACGTCTGGGGAAGGGAAGGGAAGGGAAGGGAAGGGGAGCTGTGTGGGCTGGAGTGCACTGGCCCCGGGCAGCATCGTGTCAGGAGCTGCAGCCCCGTGTTGGGACACGGAGCAGGATCCTCCAGGTGATGCCCAGGTGGACCCCCCCTCCCCTGTACCTGTGAGGAGCCAGGAGATGCCCTCCTCCTGCAGCTGCTTTACAGCTCTCCTCGCAGCTGCCTCCTGGCTCTGCTTGGGGACAAGACCCGCCCAGCCTTGTGCCCAGTCCTGCTTGGGTTTCTGTCGAGCAGAAAACCTGCAGGCATGTGGAGGATGTGGAGGATCAGGCCCTTCTGTTGGGCCCCCACTGCTGGAAGCAGCTCCTTTCCCTGCCCTGTGCTGTGTCACAGCTCAACATTGTCCCTTTGGGGACCAGAGGCCACACGTGACCCCCGAGCTCCCCACCTGTCCCTGTTCACCTGCTGCTACGGAAATGGTGTCCCTGGTCCCCCTGGCAGTCACTGCACGAGTCCCTGCCATTCCTGCTCACCTGGCCCGGGGCAGCAACAGGCACGAGGGGTGCTGATTCAGGGCTCAGGCATGTGCTGCTTTGCTTCTGCTCCTGGGTTAAGCCAAGCAGAGCCCTTGGGCTCCCAGCAACCTGTCTGAGCAACTCTGCACCCCTGAGCTCCAGGAGCTGCAGCACAGGCTGGTCTGGAGCCCTCTGAGGGGACAGGTTTGGGCCATGCTGAGCCCTCACAGCCCATCTCTTCACTGCCCAGAGAATCAGCATCCTCATGTTCCTGTTTTCCTCTCCTGCACCATTTTCCTGTGTGGTCCCTGGGGAAGTGGTGGCAGAAATAGTTTCAGCTGCTCACATCACCTCAAAGAACTTCTCTTGCCCCTCGTGCTCCACCTTCCTGCACCACAGGGGTTGTTGGTGCTCGTTGGAGCAGCCCTGTCCGAGCCCCCATGGGAAGGAATGTTGAGGAGGTCCAGCAGTGCTGGCTGTCGGGGTCCAGAGCAGAGTGATGGAGGGAGGCAGGAGGAGATTCCCTGCAGGATCCTGCCCTGCCCAGTCTCTCTCAACAGTCTGTGCCTGACGATCTCTGAAGGCAACAGCCCTCAAAGTGCTTTGGCCTTCTGAAAACAACCCTCCATGGACTACCAAAAGCTTCAGCCCAGCTCCTGGCTCCCAACCAACCCTCCTGGCCCCTCCTGGTGCTTCAGAGCATTCTTCTGATTCAGGACACGCTGCAGCTCTCTGCTGCCCTCCCTCTGCAGGAGTCCCAACAGGACTCTCCTGTCTCCTGTGCCTGAATTCCTGGCTCCCCTGGAGGGTTCTCCAGCCCTTCTTCCCTTCCAGCAGCTCCCCTGGAGGGTTCTCCAGCCCTTCTTCCCTTCCAGCAGCTCCCCTGGAGGGTTCTCCAGCCCTTCTTCCTCTCAGCAGCTTCCCTGGGTTCCTCCACCCCTGCTACCCTTCCAGCTGCTCTGCCTCATGGAAGGGAACAGCCTGATGGTTCCTGGCTGCTCTCCCAATATTCCACTTCACCTTTCTGCTGCTTTTCAGCCTGCAGGATGGTTTCCTACATGCCCAGCTGCTCCTCCCTCTGCTCCTGCTCTTGTACCTGGGGCAGAGGTGAGGTGGGGTAATGTAGTGCTGGTTGGTTTGGTAGATGAGGGAGGGCTCCTCACCTGGGCCTGCTAAATGTGTCCCCTCCATCTCGGGCCATTGCAGAGATCCCTTCTCTTCCTTCCCCAGAGACACAGGCCTGCTTTGCATTCCCCAGGCTTGGAGTCTGGCCAGCTTTACCCCAGTTACTTTGGAAGCTGTAAGAGCATTAAGGAGGGCAGCATTTGCCCAGGACTCCAGCATCATCTGCTTCATTTTGGTCTTTGGAGAAGTGCTGAAGGTCTCACACAGGACAAGTGAGTGTTAAACAAATTATATGTTTTAAATGTATTTTTTTAATCTGTTGTCAATGAGTGGTTTCACCAACAATCAAAGAATCACAAAATATGCTGGGTGGGAAGGGACCCCCAAGGATCATCAGTCCAACCCCTGGCGCTGCACAGACACCCCAACAATCCCACCCTGTGTCCCAAACCCTCCTGGAGCTCTGGCAGCCTCGGGGCCGTGCCCACTGCCCTGGGGAGCCTGCTCAGTGCCCACCACCCTCTGGGGGAAGAACCTTTCCCTGAGATCCAACCTAAACCTCAAACAAATATGTTTTTCTCTCAGGAATCCAAAGAATTCCAGAACCTCTTTGCTGAAGCAGCAGTGGGAAAATGCTTCTTGTTCAGCTTCCATCAGCACAGGGCCTTGAATGGAGGGAGGGAAATGTGGAATCCGGGGAGTTCCTGGGTGACTCTCTATCATCCCAGAGCACGTGGGCACTGGAACACACCTGCTCTGCTTCCCCTTCTCTTCCCTTCCCTTCCCTTCCCTTCCCTTCCTTGTGGGCCCCTCTGCTTCCCCTGGGGGAGGGCTCCTCGCTGTGCTGTGTGTGACACGACTGAATCATCCCTTGGCCTTGGGAACGTGTATTTACATATGTAAAAGCATTAATGTCACTGCCTGTGTCCTGGTTTTGGCTGGGATAGAGTTAATTTTCTTCCCAGTAGCTGGTCCAGGGCTGTGTTTTGGATTTGGTATGGGAATAGTGTTGATAACACACCGATGTTGGAGTTGTTGCTGAGTTGTGCTTACTCTGAATCAAGGACTTTTCAGTTTCCCAGGCTCTGCCAGTGAGCAGAGGCACAAGGAGCTGGGGGGGCACAGCCAGGACAACTGACCTGAACTGGTCAGATGGATATTCCATTCCATAAACATCCTGCCCAGCACAGAAACTGGGAAGGGGCCAGTTGCTGCTGTGGGACGAGCTGGGCACTGGCCAGTGGGTGCTGAGCAACTGTTGTGCAGCTCATGTTTCTCTTGGGGTTCATTCCTCTCTTTCTCCTTTTCACTACTATTATTAGTATTATTATCATTACTATTACTACTTTTATAATTCTTCTTCACCCAAGACTTGTTTTAATCATCTGGTCATTCTTGTGTGCAGGCCTGGACTTTGGTTTCTCCTCAAACTTCACTGTGACCAATAGTCCCATGGGCTGGGAGACTGCTACAACTTTGCCTTGCTAAGTGCATCTCTTGGGAAATGAATTCAACAATTCTTTAAGTTTCCCTAAACTGAACTGGATCTCCCTGCTGGCAGAACCCATATTGTTTCCTCACAGCATGGGGCACTTACCAGATGGCAAGACAGTGTTTTCAATCAGAATTGGAACTCCAAAGGAAAGAAAAGCCTAAAATGATTCGAGAGGGAGGAAAATAAAACTCATCACTGCAGCATAACCAATGTTCTTTATTCTGACAGTTCGTGGACACCTGATGCTCCCAGGGCTTTATCTCACTGACACTGAGCTCTGTGTAAGCTACTAAAGCATTAGTGCAAGAGGGGACCTTAAAGGCAGAGCATAAATAATTTAACCTCTGATGAAATCAATGTTCCACTACCAGAATGATCTAGAAATGAGCCTTATTTTAAGTGATTTGGGGCCCCAGCTGAAGTGTGTAGGATGCAGCACTGTGTTTGCAGTGTGGGGATTCACTGAATGAGTAAAGGTTTCTCTGGAAAGTGGGGGCTGCCTGTTTCCTGACTCTGGTGGTTCCAGGGATGCTCCTTTCCTTAGAACTGGCTGGAGCTTGAACAGTCCGTGTCTCACAGTAAGACCATGTTCCCCTGCTGTGATGGGAAAGAGAATGTGTGGGGATTACACACATGGAGATGTGTGTGGTGGTTAAATGGGCATGAGATGGGACCCTAACAGGGGTCTCTGGTGACACCCCACCTACAGAGCTGCCTCCAGCCCTGGGGAACAACATCAGGAGGATGTGGAGCTGCTGGAATGAGTCCAGAGGAGGCCACGGAGATGCCCCAAGGGCTGGAGCCCCCCTGCTCTGGAGCCAGGCTGGGAGAGCTGGGGGGTGTTCACCTGGAGAAGAGAAGGCTCCAGGGAGACCTGAGAGCCCCTTCCAGTGCCTGAAGGAGCTCCAGGAGAGCTGGAGAGGGACTTGGGACAAGGCATGGAGGGGCAGGACACAGGGAATGGCTTCCTACTGCCAGAGGGCAGGGATGGATGGGATATTGGGAAGATATCCTCCCTGCCAGGTCTGTAACATCCCAGAGCCCTCTCAGGCCATGGTAGGTCAAGGTTAAGCCTCCAGTGCATCTCCAAGGGATAAAAATGACTTTGCGGCAAGGCAGAGCCTTGGGCTGCGGGAGGAAATGAAGCCTGACTGCTGCAGGTCACAGGTCAGAGCCACGGCTTTGTGCACTGACACAACCAAACCTTCGGCTCCGACCTGATCTAGGCCAGCCTCTGCCAAGCTGGGCTCGGTGGGATGCCCAGCAGGTCCCGGGAAGCAGCGGAGCACGGCAGAGGCGCCGCCGTGTGTGTGCTCCGCAGGCGCCGGCGGCCCTGGGGCTGGGCAGGCTCCCCATCCCGCCCAATTTCGGTGTTTGTGGTGCCCGAGGTGAGCTCTGTGGGCGTGCTGGGGGGGAGAACACGGCAAACACGGGCCTGGGTTTGCTCCCGCGCGCCTCGTGTTCCCTTTGTCCGGCCGGCGGCTCCGGAGCTGTTCCGGCAGCGCCATTGCCGCGTCCCCAGCCCGGCGTCTCCCCCCACCCCGACCACCAATTTTCCTGCTTTTGTCCCTCTGTCCAACCCAACCCTTCTCAGGGCCTCTTGGCTCACGCTTCGCCCCATCCAGTGGGGGTTTGGAGCAAACGTTTTCGGTTTTGATTTCCTCGTATCATCAGTTTTGGGGACAAACATCCTCCCGGAGCAGCCCTTTGTCAGCTCACGCGGCCCTGGCCGTGTCACCCAGGCCCTGCCGTGTCGCCCTGGCCACGTTTTCAGGAGCAGGGCCCTGCACGAGCCCCAGAAGGCCCCTGGAGCTCTGGGCCCGGGGAGTTAGAGTCCTTTTGTGGATCATTTGGATTATTCCGATTATTCGGTTTATTCGGATTCGGATTATTCGGTTTATTCGCACCATTACCGGGATTATTCGGTTCATTCACATCAGGGTAGGGCCTGGAGCCCCCCAGGGCTCGGTAGGGCCCGGAGCCCCCTGGGGGGACAGGACCCTTTGGGTGGGAGCACAGGGGGGTCCTTGGGGTCTGCCCTTCCCCCGGGGCTCTCCGGGGGCCAGTTTTTGGGACAATAACCGGCCCCGTGTCCCGGGGGGACCGGGGGGCGATGGATCCCAGCGCTTGGGGCTCTTGGGGGGGTTTGTGCCCTGCCACCCCCGCGCATTGGGGCGGGGGGCGCCGGGCCGGGTGCGGGCGGGGAGACCCCGGGAGCCGCGGCCGGGAGCGCCGGTCCCAGCGGGTGTTGTCCCGTGTCCCAGCGGGTGTTATCCCGTGTCCCATGTCCCGTGTCCCGTGTCCCATGTCCCCCCTCCCGCCCCCTCGGTGCCCCCCCGGCCCCGCCCCGCCCCGCGCGCGTTCCCGCCACCCGCGGCCAATGGGCGCGCGCTCGGCGCCTTCCCGCGCCAAACTCCAAAGCGCGCGCAGAGCGCGGCAGCACCGGGGACCCCCCGGACACCCCGAGACCCCCGGACACCCCCCCGACACCGGCACCGCCGCCACGGTGAGTCCGCCGGGACCCCCGCCCGGCACACCCCGACCCCTGCGGGGCGGCACCGCCACCGGGGGCACCGCTGGGACCCTAACCCAAACCCCGCACCGGGACCTCCCAAACCCAAACCCCGGCACCGCTACCCGGGGGGGAGACCGCGGGGATCCCCCAAACCCCGCCCCGGGACCCCCCAAACCCAGACCCCGCCCCGGGACCCCCCCAAACTCAGACCCCGCCTCGGGACCCCCCCGCCCCGGGACCCCCGCCCGGTCCCCCCGGGCAGCCGTGACAGCTGCCGGGGCCGCTGCCCGGGGGATCCCCCGTCGCGCGGGGGCTGCGGCAGCGGGACCGACCGACCCCCCCAAACCGGCCCGGGGGTCGCTCGGAGGGGGCGGCTCCGGGGCCGGGGAGCAGCCGGGGGGGGGGGCTGACACGGGGGGGCTCTGCAAGGGGGGAACCGAGGAGGTTCCTGTCCCGGGGGGTCCTGGTGTATCCCGGTATATCCCGTGGGTGTCCCGGGGGGTCCCGCGGGGGTCCCGGGGGTGTCCCGGTATATCCTGTGGGTATCCCGGGGGTGTCCCGGGGGGTCCCGAGGGGTCCTGGTGTATCCCGGTATATCCCGGGGGTATCCCGGTATATCCCGGTGTATCCTGGGGATATCCCGGTATGTCCCGGGGGTATCCTGGGGGTATCCCGGGGGTGTCCCAGGGGTGTCCCGGTATATCTCGGGTATGTCCCGGGGCTATCCCGGTTTGTCCCGGGTGTGTCCTGGGTGTGTCCTGGGAGTGTCCCGGGGGTGTTCGGGTATATCCCGGTATGTCCCGGTGTATCCCGGGGGTATGCCGGTATGTCCCGGTGCACCCCGGGCTGTCCCTCCCGGTGACGGCCCCTTTAAGACCACGCGCTGCCCCCGCCGCTCATTTGCATGGTCTCGCGAGACCCGGCGCGTGGGCGCGGCGGGCGCGTTTCAATTGTGGCGCGAGCCGCGGCCGGCGCGAGCGGAGCCGTTGGGCTCCCGCGTGGGGCGGGGGGGGCGGGGGGG
>JAWWEW010000079.1:596433-610037 GCA_035583185.1 Anabacerthia variegaticeps | reverse complement strand
GGGGCGCGCGCCGCGCCCGGGGCGCGCGGAGCCGTTGGGCTCCGGCGTGGGGCGGGGGGGGGGGGGCCGGCCCCGCCGCGGCCAATCAGCGCGCGAGCCGGCCGGGCCGCCGGCCAATGGCGTGCGGGCAGCGCGTGAGGGCGGCGGGGCCGGGGGAGCCGCCCGGGCCGGGCCGGGGCCGGGGCTGGGGCCGAGCTGGGGCTGGGGCTGGGCCGGCCCCGCCGCCTCCGCCACCGCCACCGCCGGGGCCGCAAACCCCCTGCACTGCCATCCCTTCATCCCCTCATCCCTGCACTGCCATCCCTCCATCCCCTCACTCCATCTCCTCACTACCATTCCTTCATCCCTCCATCCTCTCATTCCCATCCCTCCATCCCTTCATTCCTGTCCCCTCACTGCCATCCCCTCACTCCCGTCCCGCCGCCCTCACCGCCCGCTCCCCGCAGTGCCCCCGCCATGTGGATCCAGGTGCGCACCATGGACGGCAGCGAGACGCGCCGCGTGGACTCGCTCTCCAAGCTCACCAAGGTGCAGGAGCTGCGCCTGCGGATCCACGAGGTGTTCGCCGTGGAGCCCCAGCAGCAGCGCCTCTTCTACCGCGGAAAGCAGGTACTGCCGGGGCCGGGGCTGCGGCTCCTCCTCTGGCTGTCTGCACTCATTTCCCCTCGGAAATTCATTCATTCTTTTCAAAAATTCATTAATTCCTTCTTAATTCATTCATTCCTTTCAAAAATTCATTAATTCCTTTCAAAAATTCTTTAATTCCTTTCTAATTCATTCATTCTTTTCAAAAATTCATTAATTCCTTCCTAATTCATTCATTCCTTTCAAAAATTCTTTAATTCCTTTCTAATTCATTCATTCTTTTCAAAAATTCTTTAATTCCTTTCTAATTCATTCATTCCTTTCAAAAATTCATTAATTCCTTTTTAATTCATTCATTCCTTTCAAAAATTCATTAATTCCTTTCTAATTCATTCATTCCTTTCAAAAATTCTTTAATTCCTTTCAAAAATTCATTCATTCCTTCCTGATCCGTTAATTCCTTTCTAATTCGTCAATTCCTTCCTAATTCGTCACTGCCTTTTTAATTCGTCAATATCTTTTTGATTGATTTGGTTTTAACTCGTTTGTTTTTTTGAAATTCATTCATTTATTTGTGTTCGGGGTGTTTATTTATTTTTAAATCGG
Source organism: Anabacerthia variegaticeps (assembly GCA_035583185.1). Classification (NCBI taxonomy): domain Eukaryota; kingdom Metazoa; phylum Chordata; class Aves; order Passeriformes; family Furnariidae; genus Anabacerthia; species Anabacerthia variegaticeps. The sequence goes on along the minus strand of JAWWEW010000079.1, from coordinate 608,846 downwards.
TTCCTCTGCCATCGCGTGGAAAGGGCGTGTTCTGCTGCCATCTGGTGACCCCGCGTGGGTTTGCACCACATTCTGTACTTTTCCCCTGTTGTTTTCCATCAAAAGTGTTGCTTTTCTGCCCTGACTTCGCCTTTGCAAAGTGTCTGAGAATTGCCAGGGCTTTTTGTGGTCTTTGAAGTGCTTAAAGTGTTTGAGTCTCGGAAGTTTTGCTGTAAAATCCCATTTTCCCGTGTGAGTTGGGGTAAGCAGCTCGTGGTTTTGAAGTTCTTCAGCCCTGACATCAAAATGTCTTTGGGTATAGGATACTGAGTAGCTCAGTGGTGCTTTGTGTTCTCAACAGTGTATTTATGGTCGCTGATGTACAACTGTTTTCCTCCTGTGAGTTAAACAGTACCCAGCTCAGCATTAAAGTTAACTGAAGCTGCTTTCAAATACATTTTCCATATCCTGTTTAATCCTATGCTGCAACACCTTCATGCTGGAGAAACTCCTGAGCTGGTGCTTGGCTGACCAAAGGGTTGAATTTCATAGAGAATACTGAGTTGGCTGGAGAGGGACAGTTTCTCTGAGTTGCTTTTTCCACCTTTCCCTCCATCTTTAGGCAGGCTCTAGATCATAACTGTGTGTTATAATTAGCAGTGTGAATGTAGGATGTGGAAATACATCTGGCTTAGCTTCCATTGAACAAGTTCAGGTACCAATTGCAGTACAGAAAGAGGCTTGTGGGAAGGTGTAACATCTCTGAAGGACACCTTTGTTGGGTTAATGCACCTTTGGGTGCATTAATTGCCTGTTTGTGTTGTGAATCAAGTGATAAGGGGGGATTGGTCCAGGGCAGGTGCCAGCTGTCAGCCTTGCCCTCGAGGCAGTGCAGATAAAGAGATTTTCAGTGGAAGTGATGAGTTTCAGTCAGGATGCACTTACCCTCCAAAGGTAATTCCTCCTCGTGCAGCTCCAGTAGCTCTTAGTTCAGGCAGAAACATTTACCCAGCATGGTCCAACCTCCCTCAGTCCTCATTTCTGCCGTGCTCACTGTGCTTTGGCTGGTTTTTGGAATCCCTGGAAATGTTCAATTTCTTATTAAAGTTTGCAAACGGGGTTGGAACATGAGTTGTCAGTTGAAACCTGTCTCCTTTGTTCGAGGGTTCTCTTCAGTCCTTGGCGCTTTCCCGTGTCCTTTGAGCTCCTGCGGTTTCCTGCCCCAATCCTGTGTGTGCTCCCATTTCAGTTTGCACCTGTTGTCACTGTGTCCTGTGCTGATGCTGTTCCCATGTTTGGGACACGTCTCTTGGTTAAGGAGAAACAACCCATTCCTGGGGTGTTCTTGTGTATCTCGAGGAGTTTTCATCTCTGAACCAGAAAAAGCCCAGATCGCTTCCTGTGCAGTCAGATTTCCAGGGATTGTTCCATAGGCATTTGATGCTATAAATCAGAATTGAATTATCAGAGTGATTCCTGTAAAGTGTAAATTTTTGTGGTTTTGCTCTGCTTCCCCCTGATAGAGAACAAAGCTCCAGGGATTGCTTTTTCTCGTGGTTTGGGCTGGAAGGGGATGATCATTTCCTGTATAATTTCTTAGTCAGGCCTTAAATATGTGGGGAAGCTTGTCTGAACTTCTGACTGCTCCATGGGCTCCACTCTTACATGTTAACCCTAAAATGGTTGTGCTCCTGAGAGGTGACTGAGAGCCCCATTTGTGCCTCTGTACTTCTCTTTTTGCAGGGGCACGGTCTTGATCTGACTACATACGGTGCCACACTTGCCAAATAAACTCTTAGAATTAGAGAGGTTCTAAAATTAGGACACGCCTGGCTACGCTAAAGAGAGATCTGGCAGTTTCAAGTTGAATTGGATCTTTTTTGATTTTACTTTCAATGGAAAAATTGTGTCTTTGCTCTGAGAAAGTGGGTGATTAACTCTTTGGCTTCTACTCAAAGCCACAATTAGTGGAGATGGGGTAACAATAGCATGGATCATACACAGTTGCAATATAAAGACCAGTCTGTGTCAGCGCTCAGGATGGGTCTGAATTAAGGAGGAAATTATTTCTTTTTGAGTTTGTGGGTAACATAGAATTACCTTCAAATCCTGATGGGAATGTTGAGGGTTTGTAGTTCTTTAAGTTCTTCTTCCCCAGAATTGCTGTTTCTAGAGAATGTGCTGCAAAACTTCTCAGATCAATTAGTGACCGTGGCTTAGTCTGGTAACAAGTCCGTGGCAGCATGGAAGCCTTGTCCTTGTAGCTTGTGGGGTCATTGAAAAAAAGTAAGGAAATAATGAGAATAGGAATGTAACAGTAACTGTGCTGGGGAAGGACTGCCCAGTTAGTGACTGTGAGTGGTTTTGAAGCCGTGTGGTGTTTCTTGGCACGTGGAGACCGTCTGGGCAGGCCGGGCGGTTGGGCCCGGCGGAGCTGCGGGGAAGGGAATAACCAGCTGGTTTGGTGCTTTCCTGCAGATGGAAGATGGTCACTCCCTTTTCGATTACAGCGTGGGGCTGAACGACATCGTTCAGCTGCTGGTGAGACAAAGCCCGGCCGTGCCCCCCGCTGCGGGCAAGGAGAAGGACCCCGAGCTCTCGGACACCGACTCGGGCTGTGGCTCCGGCCACAGCGACTCCGACAAGAGCTCCCACAACGGGGAGGCTGCCCTGGAGCTGGAGGGACAGCCCAGCACGGCAGCACAGCCCCACTGGACTGACCCCTGCTTCGGCCTCTATAAGGTGAGCCAGCACAAAACTAGGGCTCCTTAAATCTCCCCTGGGAGAGGAGTTGTTCCTCTGTGCCTGAGAATTCATGGAAATCTTTTATGCCCCAATTGTGTGGGTAGTTCCTTTTTCTTTTCTCTTAAACCCTCCAACAACAAAGACAAGGATGCCAACTAACCCACAAACCAATTAAACGCAATATGTTGTAGGTCAAAATGCTTAATTTCTTCATTTTATCCTTTGAACTAAAGCTACAATACATTAATTGATTTTAAAAAAAAGCGGCATTCAGAGTGCCTGGTTTGATTTTAAAAATTTTCCCAATGTTTTTGCTTGGAGTCGCTATATTTGTCAAAGCTGAAACTTTCTTGAATGAACAAAAGAAAATCTCAAGCAGCTGTTCAGAGTCATTTTACTTGTCTGTTTCAATGGATTTTATTACAGACCTAGTGATGTCTTTGGCAGACTGAGCAAGACAGTTTGAAAGTCTGTTACAGACTAACCAAGAATGGTTTTTGCTTGCTGAGAAGCCTGGTTATATGTGTGGTGGTGTAAAATGCATTTATAACCTTTTAAGTTCAACCTGGGCACACTAGGGTTGCACAAAGGAGGAAAGAATGCAAAGGAAATCTTAATTCTTAGGCTGATCTATTAAACATCTTGATAGTGGTGAAGTTCTTGAGATGTTCAAGTCTTCAAGTAGGTGTGGAAGTGAATGGTTGATTTGAAAATGCCCTTTGGTGAGCTGCAGTCTTTGCTCTGTGTAGATCAATGACTTGGTCGATGCCCGGGACACGGACATGGGAGCGTGGTTTGAAGCCACAGTCGTGAATGTAACCAGGAAAAAACCTCCCAGTGAAGCAGCTGACAGTTGCCCAGATCCTGACCAGCCCACAGCTGTCCCTGAGGAAGATGTCATTTATCATGTGAAATATGACGAGTGAGTTTCTTGCCCTCTTGGCTAATAAAGTCATCTTTGTCATGATGTTGATGGGGAATTTTTGGATAGAGATCCACAAGGTAAAGCAGTTATTATGTCACTAAGCCCTGGGAACTGTAAGGTTGTGTTACAATTGGAGTTCTGGGGGTCTGGAACCGTGATTTTGGAAATATGGAATGCTATTATCCAAGTGTTAATTGGGGTGCATTAGTAGCAATGTTAGAATGGTTGGTTCTGGCTGTGTCTGTGGAGGAGAAGGAGATTTTATTCTTCTTGTTATTCTTGTGTTGCACAACCAAATCAGCCTGTCTGGATAAAATCTCTCACTTATGAAACTGATGTTGAATCTAGTTTTTCTTTTCTGTCCCTCCCTCCAAGTTACCCAGAGAATGGAGTTGTGCAAATGAGCTCCTGTAACGTTCGGACTCGGGCACGGACTATTTTGAAGTGGCACCAGCTGGAAGTTGGGCAGGTGGTGATGGTCAACTACAACCCTGATGAACCAAAAGAGAGAGGCTTCTGGTACGATGCTGAGATTCTGCAAAAAAGGGAGACAAAAATGACCAGGGAGATCGATGCCAAGATACTACTTGGGTAAGCTAAGCCATAACGTGGAATAAACTGAATTCCCCCACTGTTCTTAAGCTTTCAGGAGGTCTGAGTGCTGAAAGAAATGGTGCAACAGGAGTGCTGACGATCTGTTTTACTTGTCCCAACTGCTTACAGGGAAGCTGGTGACTCCTTGAACGACTGCACCATTACATTAGTGGATGAAATCTATAAAATTGAGGAACCAGGCACGGCTTCCCCTATCAGTGCTGGTACACCAAAACGTGAGTCTTGGGTCTATTACGTGGCTCTATTACCTTGTGATTTTCTGCTGACTGACTGTGTGAGCATCAAAGGTCTAAGAGTCTCAAGACACATTTAGTTGTACCTCCTTCAACCATTTCCATTGGATGTTGGCGCTTTGTGAGTCTGATTTCTGTTTGCTCACAGGACAGAGTGGACCTGTGTGTAAAGCCTGCAAGGACAACCCAAACAAGACCTGCAGAGTCTGTGCTTGTCACATCTGTGGGGGGAAACAAGATCCAGACAAACAGCTCATGTGTGACGAGTGTGACATGGCTTTCCACATCTACTGCCTCAACCCTCCCCTTAGCAGCATTCCAGATGATGAGGACTGGTAAGTTTTGAGAATGTGCTAATTAGGAGCAGAAAGCGAGGTCATTACAGGCAGCCCCCAGGCCACATCATCAGATTAGGTTGGTGATAGATGCTGGTTTGTGTATGAAATACATACAGTGATACCCATCTTTCAATACACATGTAGACAGTGAAATACAGTTTTATTCCTTCTGCCCTGTTCATTATTTTATACAGTGATTTTATGATACTGCTGATTTCCTGACACGTTGTCTGTAGTGGCTTAGCAGGTGGTGCCTGGACAGTAGCTGATACAGGTCTAATTCCATATGAGAGTGTTTCCATGTCCTTCCTAGTTTCACATGGGGAAATTGTAACATAACTCAGTATGTTTGGGGGAAATTCTCTTTTAATTTAAGGCTTTGCTACTTGTTAATTTTCATTGACTTTAGGTATTGCCCCGAGTGTCGAAATGATGCAAGTGAGGTGGTTTTAGCAGGAGAGAAATTAAAAGAAAGTAAAAAGAAACAAAAGATGGCATCTGCCAACTCGTCCTCACGGAGAGACTGGGGCAAGGTCAGTGCAGAGCTGGGTTACCCTGTGTGTGTTGGTACCTTTGCATTCTTGGCTGATTGGTCTTGCTCTTTGAACCAGGGCATGGCATGTGTTGGTCGCACCAAGGAATGCACCATTGTCCCCTCGAACCACTATGGCCCAATTCCTGGGATTCCCGTTGGCACCATGTGGAAGTTCAGAGTTCAGGTATGAAGCTGAATCCCAGCCTGGCTCACTGTAGGGAAAACTGGGAATGATCCAGCTCTTAGAACAAACAGTTAATCTCAGAGTGTGTGTCACTGGATATGTAAGTGCAGAAGGGAAAGAATTCTGGCTTTGTCTGGATCAAGTGTTCCATAAGTAACGCTGCATTATCCAGCCCTATCAAGTGCTGATTAATTTTTCTTTAGTGCTCTTTTTGGTAACTCAAAAAACCCAAAGCAAACATTCGTTTCCAGGAGTTTGTCCTGGGCATCTGTGGTATCTCCCAGTATTCCCCTGGAAAGGATCTCTCAAATATCTACATATATTAAAGAGAAGGTTTCTCATCCTGTTAGAAAGCTGGGGAACTAAAAAGCACTGAGCTATCCAGATCTTGTTTTCAGGTGTTAGGTGAAGGTTGCTGTTACAGGTCTCCCAGAGCAGGGTGGTGCTGTTGTTTGGGCCCTGTTGGCAGCAGTTCCATGCCAGGGCTGCTCTGTGTTGCAGGTGAGTGAATCTGGAGTGCACAGGCCCCACGTGGCCGGGATACACGGCAGGAGCAACGATGGGGCCTACTCCTTGGTCCTGGCTGGGGGCTATGAAGATGACATAGTAAGTGGATTTTGGTTATTTATGCCCAGAACCAAACTTAACTTGTTAAAGACTTGGCCTTAGTTATTTTTCACACCCTATATCAGACACTTGCCCATCGTTGCTTATTCAGAAGCAAATTAGGCAAGGAAAAACTACAGTAATATGTGCCAACCTGAGCAGCATCTAAACTAAGTTTATTATTCCTGTGTCAGCTTTTAATCTCAGAATCCTTAGCTACCTTTTCAGGGTCTCCATTGCACCCACAGTGTGAGCAGAGTCTCATGGTCTGTGCTGCCAGGTCTTCACTTCCAGCAGATCCTGTGTGGTCCATGTGCTGCCCAGCGGCCCTCGGCACTGCTCAGGGGTGGGACAAGACAGCAGTTGTCACCCTGACCACTGTCACCCTGACACCCTCTGCTGGCAGTGTCAGGGAGAACCTCAGGCTCAATCTGGGAGTTTAAGCACAGGCAGCATCTTTCCTTGTTTTGAGAATACCCTGCTGAATCTGCTTGATTTTGCTCTTTTGCTTTTATTGAATTCTTGGGGTGAATGTGTCAAAACCGTCCCTGTATGTTTCAGGATCATGGAAATTCCTTCACGTACACGGGGAGCGGAGGGCGGGACCTCTCTGGGAACAAACGCACGGCAGAGCAGTCTTGTGATCAAAAACTCACCAACATGAACAGGTTGGCAACACTTGTGCTCCATTGCAACCCCGGGACCTGGCAGTCTGTCACCATGGGGGGTTGTTTGGCATGTTTGTATCCAAGGGAAAACTGTGCTGGGGGCTGCAGACCCGTTGGACAATGGAAGTGCTTCTCTCAGTGCACTGTAATGGAACAGAACTGTAAATGGTGTCACGTGTAATATTGGCTGAAACTTGAGGAAGAGAGCAGCAAATTGCTGTAGGAGTTGTCATGCTGTCTCCTGAAGGCTTTTGCAGCCCCTGGTCACCTTGGGAGAGCAGATCTTATGGAAGTCTGAAAATAAGCATGGCCTTGAGTGGAGGGGGTGGTCTGTGCTGCTGCGTGAGGCTGATGTTGTGAATGCTCAGCATGGTCAAACTGTGCCCCCATCAGGAGGTTCAGTTACTGTCTGTGCAGTTCGAGGTGTTACACAGGCTGTGACAAAGTGTAGTTGTTTAAGACAGGCTGGTAAATGCACTGAAGTGACTGGTGTGTGTTGCAGAGCTCTGGCTCTGAACTGCAGTGCCCCCATCAACGACAAACACGGGGCTGAGGCCAAGGACTGGAGAGCTGGGAAACCAGTGCGAGTGGTGAGGAACGTCAAGGGAGGCAAGCACAGCAAGTATGCCCCTGTGGAGGGGAACAGATATGATGGCATTTATAAGGTGAGCAGGGTTGGAGTGGGCTGACTCAGTGAGGAAAAGATCATTTGGCCACGGGGTCTTACAGTGTGTGATGGACTCGCTGTGACTCTTCCAGGTTGTGAAATACTGGCCCGAGACAGGGAAATCTGGATTTTTAGTGTGGCGTTACCTGCTTAGGAGGGATGATGAAGAACCTGCTCCTTGGACCAAAGAGGGAAAGGACAGGATGAAAAAGCTTGGCCTGACAATGCAGGTATTCCCCTGGGCATCGCCTGGACACTAAACCTGATGGATGCTCTTTTTGAGGGTGATCTTTATGTAACAATTGACACTGAGGGGGACACAAGTGCCTCCAGTCTTGCAAGTTGTTTATTTTCTTTATACATCAGGAGGCTAAAAGGACAAAACTCATTTTTTTTAATAGAATTTCTGTAGTCTGCATAAATGCTTCAACAAGAACAGGGATTTGTTGCTTAAAATAGATTAAAACTGCCCCTGGAGCAGTTCTCCAGAGGTCAGTCTTGTTAAGTCTGAACTGGTGTGTCTGCATTGGATGCTCTTTGGTTTTTTCCCTTTTAGTATCCTGAAGGATATTTGGAAGCTGTTGCAAATAAAGATAAGGAAAAAGAAAATAACGGGGATGATGAGTTTGATACCCCGGGGAAAGGAAAGAGGAAAAGGAAATCAGCAGGTTTGTGGAGTAGGCAAGTGGATACAGAAAGCCTTGTAGATTTTTGTGCATTTTACTTAGTTACTCTTTTCTGCTGGGTTTTTATTGGTTTGTTCAAAAAATTACTGTGTTTTCTTTCAGGTGGGGAGGAAAAACTCGTCCCCTCTCCAGCAGGGACTCCAAAGAAAACTAAAGTTGAGCCATACAAGCTGACAGCCCAGCAAAAATCTCTTATAAAAAGTGATGAAGCCAATGAAAAACTGTGGAATGAAGTACTAGAGGCTCTCAAAGATGGACCGGTATATCCTGCTTTTATCCCCAGAAATAAAGGGCCAGCTGTAGTTGTGCTGTCCCTGGACACAAACCTCTTGGCTGCATTAAAGAAACAGCCCCAGACCTATAGTGGTTTTATTTCAGTGGAGACATCCCCAGCATGGTTAATGTGACTGCTTTTACATGTTAAGATTTGTGGAAAAACCTTCTATGACCAAAGCAATCCCTTGCATCTAACGTGGGCTGGGGCTTTGGGTTGGTTTTGTGTATCTTTCAGAGGGTAGTAGCAATAAGTTGATTCAAATGTTGTCTTTGCAGAAATTTCTAAACAAGGTGGAGGAGGCCTTCCTGTGTATCTGCTGCCAGGAGGTCGTGTTCCGGCCCGTCACAACCGTGTGCCAGCACAACGTGTGCAAGGTGAGGGCTCCGGGGCTCTGCTGGGCTGCCCCACACCTGCCTCGGACTGGGGAGGGCATTTAGGGTTGGGCATGGAGTGCCAGGAGTTAGTCCTTTAGATTTAGAGGGACTTTGGACACGGGCATGGAGTGCCAGGACACAGGGAATGGCTTCCCACTGCCAGAGGGCAGGGATAGATGGGACATTGGGAAGGAATTCCTGGCTGGGAGGGTGGTGATGCCCTGGCACAGGGTGGGCAGAGAAGCTGTGGCTGCCCCTGAATCCCTGGGAGTGTCCAAGGCCAGGTTGGAGCACCCTGGGCTGGTGGAAAGTGTCCCTGCCCATGGCACGGGTGGCACTGGATGGGCTTTGAGGTCCCTCCAAGCCAAACCACTCTGGAATTCCCTGATCCCGTTCACCCCAACGCTGCCCCCAGGATTGCTGTCAGCTGAGCTGCACGTGCTGTTGCACTGAGCAAAGGAGGTTTCCTGCCCACGTTGGCCTTTGCCAGCTGCAAAGCCCAAGTGCCATCCCTCAGGCAGCACGTGTTGTGCCCCTCAGGACTGCCTGGACAGGTCCTTCCGTGCTGACGTGTACAGCTGCCCTGCCTGTCGCTACGACCTGGGCAAGACCTACAGCATGGAGGTGAACGAGCCCCTGCAGGACATCCTCGCCCAGCTCTTCCCTGGCTACGGCAACGGCCGGTGATTCTGTAAAGCACTTCTCATCTCCCTGGGTTCAAACTTACCGTGGGCTTAATTTAAAGGAGAAAAAATCCAGTAGTCTGTGTTGTCCCAGACCCCTAAAAAGGTTCTAAGTCTTCCTTGTTTTTAAAAAAACTATAAACTCCAAGGACTATCCTTTTGTATGTTTGTGGATTTTGTTTTTTGTTCTAAATGTTGAATTTTGCGTTGTTTTTTTTCCTCCCCTCAAACCTGCCATTCATCAGCACAGAATTATTTGTTTCTAATGGACTGAAAGTGCTTCCGGTGAGGCTGCTAATGATGAGGAAAGTTCTCAGAGTGCCCCCCGTGCCCCCTTTATTTTTATTTTTTATTCCAAAAATGGCTTGGTTGCTAGAACAATCTTCACTGTCTGGGGATTTGGCCATCAAGGTAGACTTGTGCATCACCTTGGCAGCATTTTGATACTCAATTTGTACAAAATGATTTCTGGCTTTGTATCATGAGTGGGTATTTGCTACTTTTTTGTAAGAACTGGGTTTTATACATTTGACAAAAAGCCATTTCCTGCTAATTTTGTATATCAAAACCATAAAGCTGCTTGCTTAGAGCCAAGTAGTTGGAGCAATATGAAGTACTACCTCACTGGACTTGTTTTAGGGAAGGATTTGTTCAGCCAGGCGCTGTCCTCTAACCCGAAATGCCATTGTGGAATATCCTAAAGCCATTCTTAAGTGCCTTTTGTCCTTTGCTGGAAGACTGGGCTCTGAATCACCATGTAGATCTTTTTCCTAAGCACTGACTTGTTTTCCTTGCCAGCCGGACCTTGGGGAACACGGAACGCCGTAGCTGTGTGTGACTAGTGTGCATTTGCAGAGGATCAGGTTTCCTAGACATAGGTGTGTTGAGGGTTTTTTGTCTTTGTTTTACTGCATTTCTACCTGGAAATCAAAAATAACCTATTCTGGCTTTTCTATGAACCATATTGTATTGGACGTGCCATCGAGAAGGCTCTCTTTGTATTTTTCTACCATCACCAAAGTTTGCAGTTTGATACCTCAACAAGACAGGGATGTTTTTAACCACACTTTACTGCAGACAGACTGGAACAAATGTGCCTATTTTTGGTTTTCTTAACTCTTACCCTTTGGAAAATAATTATGTTAATATGTTAGGGAAACCCCCCCCCCAGCATTTTATAGATTTTTTTTGCCGAATTACTCGAATTTTTGTACAATGTGCAAGTTGAAGTTCTCAAAATAAATAACTTTTCAAATTAAATGTTGACTGTTTTTCTTTAAGTCTTTGGATCTGAAGAAGGTTTCCAGATGTAGTTGCTTGTGCAGGAATTTGTATTTATGTCCCATTAAGCAAAGGCTTTTATCTTTCTGAGGGCTGTGATTTTCATTATGACTTTTCACTACACATTTGGAAAATACTCATTTGATATTCTTTAACATGTTTGCTTCTAGGCACCAATGAAAGGCTTATGTTACATTCAGCTTAAAACCCAAAGATTCACCAAATCTTTCCAAACTTAGGTTAGATTTCCACTGCTCTAAAATCCAGTATCAACTGGCAATTGGAATTGTTTGCACATTTTGTGGATAACCCCCCAAACTGGTGGAAGTGCTGTGTTGTGCTTCCCCTTGGGTGTGTTACAGGAACCTGTGAGAGCATCTCCATCAAACCAGAGCAACAAATCCAACCACGGAGCTTTTCACAAAGGCAGATGAAGGAAATGAAGAAAACATGAAGGTGTGGGAAACAAGCTGTGAAACTGAGCAGCAGTAGCACCACCTGCCCTCTCTGAAATAAGTTTAAGGTCAGTGTTAACATTAAACAGTGTCAGGTATTGAGATTGCATTGAAAATGCCCTTCCACTTTTTATTCTGCGTTGTGATGGGAAGAACTGGGGGCGAGGGAGTGAAATTGATGAAGAGTTTTTGTGTTTAAATTTGAAGAACTTACTGCAATGACTTCCTTAGGTCATTGCTTTTGTTGTTATTTGGAATTTGGGAAACAAGCTTTGTTTTCCTATGTAAGTGTCAGGGGTTTTTGGCATGAATTAGTCTGCAAATCAGACACTTTATTGTGAGATCTGCAAGTCCCAAATCCTAAAGCCCCTCTTGGAAAATTCCTGTGCTCCAGAGGGAGCTGTTGTGTGGATGGGGACACGAGGGAATTGTTTTAATGCTGGAGGTGATTAATGGGATGGTGTTTCATTCCCTCTCCCCTCTGGGGTGAATTTCTGGAGGTAAAATCCAACATGTGAGTTGGTAACAAAGTATTTTGTGGATAAGGAATGGGAAAGGAAGAGTGACAATGTTACAAAAAACTAACCCAGCATCTTGCTTCTATTTTGGGAATTCCCAGGGAATGCACGAAATGGATGCTCGGTAGGGCTTAATTGAACTCAAATTAAAAAGTGCCCCTGATGGTTCTTTGTCCTGGCAGCCTTCCACGGTCCTGGAAGTGCAGACAGCCTGGGAAGAGGCTCCTGTGGAGGTGGTGCTGCGGGAGGGGTGTGTGGGGTGCTCTTGGGGCCCCTCCACAGCCCACAGGAGCCGGTCGGGCTCTGCTCCCGGGACCAGCAGGGCAGGGGGCACCGGCCTGGAGCTGCCCCGGGGGAGATACCGGGACATCTCCTCCTGGGGAGGGGGCTCAGGAAGGGTGGAGGTGTCCAAAGGCTGTGGGTGTGGCACTGTGGCCGTGGTGGTCTTGGGTCAAAGCTTGGACTGGATGCCCTCGGAGGGCTTTTCCTATTCCATGTCTGTGTTCTCTGTAACACCTTCACAGGAGCCTGGGATCCCTGAGGCTGGAAAAGCCCTCCCAGCCCACGGAGCCCCCCCTGTGCCCGATGCCCACCTTGTCCCCCAGCCCAGAGCTCTGAGTGCCACGGCCAGTCCTGCCTTGGGC
>JAWWEW010000079.1:582085-595921 GCA_035583185.1 Anabacerthia variegaticeps | reverse complement strand
CCCAAAGGCCTGGCCCGGCACGGGCCCCGCCGCCCCGGCCCCGCCGCCGCTTTGTGTGGGGAGCCCCCGGCTGTCCCGGGACACCCCCGGTCCCTGTCCCTGTCCCCGGCCGTGCGGGGGGGCCGGGGCAGGGCCGGGCACGGGCGCGGGTCCGGCTCGTGTGTCGCTGGTTTCGTGGTGCCCCGCCGTGGCCCTGCAGGTGTCGGTGTCAGCCGCACACACCCCGCGGCCCGGCGGGCCGGGCGGGCCGGGCCGGGCTCGGTGCTGGCGGGGAAAGCCCCGCGGGGAGCCCTTCCCGGGGCAGCCGGGCCGGGGGGCGCTCGGGGCCCTCGGCGTGCCCCGGGGAGCACAGACAGCGCCGTCCCCGTCGGGGTCTGCGGCGCCGGTCGGTGCCCGGAGTGACAGGGACAGCACCCCGAGCGCTGGGGCTGTCAGGGGCTGGGTGGGTATTGGGAAAGGTCCTTCCCCCAGAGGGTGGTGGGCACTGACCGGGCTCCCCAGGGCAGTGGGCACGGCCCCGAGGCTGCCAGAGCTCCAGGGCGGTCAGGATGATGCTCTGGGGGGATTGTTGGGGTGTCTGTGCAGGGCCAGGGGTTGGGCTGATGGTCCTTGGGGGTCCCTTCCAGCTCAGGATGTTCCGGGATTCTGTGATTCATCCAAAGGTGAAAGGGGCCTTTCCTTGGGTTCTTGTCTTGGAGCACCTTAGGGTGCAGGTGTGCTGCAGAAAGACTGGTCTGGACCCCTTTGTGCTGAGGAAAGAACGTCCCCAGTAGGACTGGGGTTTGTGTGTGTCCCTCCCCTTGTGCTCCAGCGGAGCTGCTGCGGGCCGGGCACTGCGGGGCACACCCGGGGCTGAGCTGCTGCTCTGGCCTCTCATGGAGGGGCTGGGCTCGCTCACTCAGCTGTCCTGGGGCTGGGCCACTCGAAATCTGTGTTATATCAAGCTTGGCCCTTCCAAAATGAAGTTTCCTTTGACCAAAAGGAGTTGATTTTAAGGAGCTCTGCTCATCCAAAACCTAATAGCGTTTCCCCTCATTTTCACCCACAACATCACTCGTTTCCTTTTCCCGTTTTATTAAAATCCACAGAATCAGAGAAATCTTAAGCCTAAAATTTAAACCTTACAGTTACATTTCAGCAATTACATGAAGTAACTGTTGGAGGGTAATTGCTTTTTGACAGCAAGTTCCTAATTTTTGGGGTTCCCTGTAATAAGAGAAGTTGGGGCAGGTCGAGTGACTGCTCTGGTGCCCAAAGGAATCCAGGAGGAATCCAGGGCTGTTCTGTTCCCATTAGCGGTAGGAGTTCCTCCTATGCAAAGGAGGTGTAGGTGGATGTACGTGATTCCTTGTTCCAGAGCTGATGTTCATGCATGAGACACTCACTGGAACATCTTCTGACAGGAAAATTCTGTCCAGGCTCAGGCAAAGGAGTCTCCTTTATTTCATTCCTTGAAAAGAAATAATTCCCTTGACTGGTCCAGTGGGACCAGAATATAAATGGTTCTATATATTTATATATTTTGGTCCCACTGGACTATAATTTCTTTTCTATAAATAAATAAATAAATACATGTATAGAGAGGAAAAGTTAGTTTTCTCAGCACACAGGGATGAAAGCCCAAAGTCCCCAGGTCTGGCATTCAGGTTTGGCTTTAGAATGAACATGGGCTTTTATAAGTAAGACCATACCCCCATTAGAGGTTTCACCTCACTTTCGGGGGAATCCCACCCATTTCCTCTGGCTAATTGTGGTTATTTGAACATGGAAACTCCAGTTCTGGGAAGTACTTCCCTGTTAACCTGAGCTGGAAGTAGTTTTCCCTTCAGCTCTGTCCTTTACCAGCTGAGGTTTAACAGTGAGTGTTCCCCAGCTCTGTGGGCACCAGGTGTTTTAAATCACCAAAAACACAGACAGCTCCCGAAAACTTGGAACTATTTCCATATAAAAGGTCATGAGAAATTTGATGTGAGTTGGGCAAACCAGTCTGGCCAGCTGTGCTGGATGGGCATGTTGGCTGTGTGGGGTTATTTTACATTTATTTATCCACAGTTCTGTGTCCTTATTTTCTCCTGGGATGTCCAGCTGCAATACAGGGAACTATGTGTTGGCATCAGGTGGCTGGAATTCACCTTCAGAGTCAAAATCTGGTTTTTAAGGACAGGGAGGTTCACCTGTAAGCAGAAATAATCTGTCTCCTGCAGAATGAGCCACTCCTGCAGCGAGGCAAAAAAGAAAGGAGAAGCCCTTTGCAGTCAGAGGAAACTTGGTTTTTCTTAATTAATTCGGGGGAATGTGGAAGGAGTGTGGGATTTCCCTAGTCTTTGAGCCTCCCTTTGATGTGCAGTGTGTGCTCAGTGTCCCTTGCACTGGAGCATCTGCTCACAGCAAAGAGGGGTGGCAGCTAAATATGTCCCCACAAGTGAAGGATTCACCAAATGGGTTTGGATCCACCGGGGTCCTCCGGGGCTGCTCAAGGCACTGGTTGTATTCAGTATTTGTCATCTGGTAAGGAATTAAAGAGGGTTGGAAGTCCTTGGGCACTGCAGAAGGTTGGCAGAAATCTTGTTGTTTCCCAGGGGTTTGGTGGGGTTCGTGTCTCACCATTGTGGGGTAAGGGAGGTGTTTGTCTGTTTTGGGGATTTTTACTGAACTCATCATTGCTTATTAAGATTTTCTCTTTTTAACCTTTGTTTTGGACCAAATATGTTCTAGCTTGTCACAATTTATGGATAGAGTCATTTACTACCGTGGCTTAATTAAGGTACTTACTTTCTTTGGTATTTTCATGGAGTAAATTATTTTCTTTTATAAATTGGGCAGTTCCTCAGTACTGTTGTTGCTGGATTACACAGGAGAACACATTTGTATTCTGTGTGATATAAAGTCCTTCCTTAGTCTGTGTGTGCCTCAGTCATGGCTAAAGGGACCCAAAACTGAAGTAATTTTATATTTTTTGCCATTTCAGAAGGATTGTGAACAAGCCATAATTCCCAGATTCTTAGAAAATACAGGATGGTCCTTTTGTTCCCTAAATTGTTAGAAATCCTGTATTTTAATGTGGCCTAAGAAATGAGTGTTGCAAGTTGGTTAAGATGATTTGTGAGGTTTTCTGATACTCCTTTGCAGTTTTTGATGCTCGTTCAGGGCAATGGGGAGGATTTTGGTGGGGTTTTTTTTGCAGATGAGAAGTTTCTGTAAAGTTTCCCATATTTGTTCTCGGTTCTGTGTTGGCAGGACAAGCAGCACAGCTTTGGCCCTGTCAAGGTTTGGGAGCTGCAGCTTCCAGAGAGACCTGGATCAAACTGAGCTGGGAGAGATTAAATGGTCTAATTTTACCTGGGAGGCTTGGCTTTAATTTAGGTTTTAAATGGTCACTCCCTCCAGTTGCAGCGTTGGTTAAAAGCCCTGGGGGCTGCCCCGTGTCTGTGCAGAGGAGGAGCTGCAGTATTGCAGGTGCACCCGAGGCCAGGGATTGCAGCTGAAGGGGACTGTGCAGCTCCTTGAGCTGTCACCGTGCTGGGAGCTGCTCCTCCCCTGGCCCTGCCCCTCGCTCCTGGGCAGGCTGCAATGTGGGTCAGTGTGTCACACCTGCCCAGGCAGCACCCACAGCCCCCGCTGCCAAAACACACCCTGGCGTGGGGCTTGGGCTGGCACCAACACCACACACAGCCCAGTCTGCTGAGCGGGGGTGTTAGAGAAATCTCAAGGGACCCAAAGAAGTCGAGCAAGTTACTGAGAACACCCTGCAGGCTTGTGGTTCTGGGAGGTTTGTTGAAGGAAGACTGGGAATTAGGCCTTATTAAGGTATTAATGTGGTACAGGAATTAACTTTCTGGATAAAGCTGTGCAGGAATGGAGGTTTCTGGTGTTCTTTCCTATAGGAATGATGGACCCTGATTATTTTAAAGGGTTTATTTTAAGGTTTGCAGTGCTGCTGCATTGGCTCAAGGTGTCATGGGTTAAAGCTTGGAAATCTTGTTCACATTTGACAGGAATATGTAAAAAATAGGTACTTTTTTAACCTCCTTTGCTCCAGGTCTGGGTTTCTCCTGTCACTCACAGCTGGGAATGGTGGGCTCACATTCCTGCTATTCCTGCAAAGGGAACCCAAAGGAGTTTTCTGGAGCTGGCATTGAAGCTCCAGGGCACAGCAGAGCTGCTGGGAAGGCTCAGTTCATCTTAAATGCCTTTTTTGAAATGAGTTTTTGAATGTGTTTTCGAAATACTCCTCCAGCCTTGCAGTAAATACAGTGAAGACCATAAAATGCAGCAGAGACAACCTGTATCATGCAGCAGACTGGAGGCTGGGAGAGCTCTGGTTACAGATTGTGCCTCAGTAGTGGTTTGGGAACTGATTTCTGTGGTTTGAGTCTGAGTCTATCTCGCCTGTTCAGTAAAACAGCAGAGTTTTTGGGTTTCTGATCTGGATTTAGTCAGAAATAACCATTACGTGTTAACTACCTTGCCTCAGGCAATAATAAACTGGTTTAATGTCTTACAGATTTACTGCATTTTAACCACTTTTTGCTTTTAAAAACTGTTTGTGACTAAATAATTTTGCTGCAGTTGAAAGAAATGTGTGAGTGTGCACTTGTACAGCAAAGAGGGGGCTGTGAGGGAAAAGTTCATTTTCCTTTAATGAGCTGCATGTGCTGTTTGATTTCAAGTACAGGAGGATCTGGAGTTCTGGAGGAGCTTGTGAAGTGTAAAATTTAAGAGAAAATAACTCTAATTTGTCAAATCCCAAGCACTGTAAATGTTTATCTGGGTGCCTGGATGGGAATGTTTTCTCTGCTCCTCTTTCCCAAATATTTCCTCTGTGGTGTTTACTTAGCCTTTATGAAGGATATACAAAACTCAAAGCAATTTGGAGGCTAAAAAATAATAAATTGGATATAACTATTTTTGGGGAAAAGGTGTTACTTTAAATTCTTGCTGTAATTGTGCAGTCCTTTAAAACAGGGCTGAACAACAGGGAACTGCAAACTTAGAAATTTCCACTTTTTTTGTCTAAATGCTGGAATCTGATTCTTGGGAATAAACGGGAGGGAAGGAAAGTTGTCTCAGATATCCTTACACCACATAACTCTGCTCTGAAACTATGATGTATAAATGACTACTGTATTTGCAGACCTGATGTCTTGCAAAAGTGTGTCTCTTGATCGGCTGAGAAACTTTTGATAGAGCCTGATCTGTGTGAACTGATGGAAATTGGAGTGTAATTTGTTGGCTTAGAGAGAAAGGAAGTTGATGGAAACAGAAGAATCTGCCCTCTGTGTTCCAGCCTAATTCATCAGAAAAATGCCATTTCAAATAAGCACATGAGGTTCCCATTAATATTTGTGCCTCTGTGTAGTAATTAAATAACTAGTGGAGAGTGAATTTAAAGAATTTTTTCATGACCAGGGTTGTTGCCTTGTTGTAGGGAAATGCCTCAAGTACTAAGTGAGTCAGATGTTAATTCAGGCACACTTAAAATCTGTGTTTGGTTGGCTTCATTTTGTACCTTTACAGTATTTTCAATTTAGGATCGTGTAACCCTGACCCTTCTGTGACTCAGGGAGTTTGCAAGGAAAGTGCCAGCAAGGCCAGAAAACAGAGGGCTGAACAATTTGGGTGTTGAAACAAAGTTATAAAATTGTGTTACCATTGAAACAGTTTCCCTGACATGTCCGGGGGGTTTTAATGAGCATGGAGGGCAAGGGAGGTTTTAAGATTTTGTTTTCATGATTTAAAATCCTTGTTTAAGATATGGCATTTCTCAATCTTTCTACACTATTAAAACTATAAATTGTTTTCTTGCCAGCTGCCTTTTGCACTGAGGAGTAGGATGCACTCAGAATTTCTTCCCCGAAGAACGAACTGCTCTGTTTTCAGCATTGAAATGAATAATTTGCTGCATATTAATGATTTTTGTGCTTCTTGCTGAAAACGACATCTTCTTTATGTCTTCAATTATCGAAGCTGTTTAGATGTGCCTCATTTAGATCTCATTATCTCTCCTCCTTTTTTCCCCCCCTCTTCAATATCTGGGACTTATTACACTTTCTGCCTTGGTTTGGTGTTGTCCTTCAGTGGGTTCCTGTATAATTCACTGTCCTCTTGGAGCATAATGAGCTGTGGAACTTAATTTTCTTACCATCCACCAGAAGATTCAGTGATGTTTGTTGTCTGCATTGATTAGATTAAGAGTTTGTGGGTTCAGTATTCTGTGAGAAAAGGGCAATTCCACTGAGTGCCCCAGGAACCTTCAGTGTTACAAACTCCGGTTCACCTGGGGGTAACAGGGTCTCCTGTTTGGGGGAGAGAGATGATGCTGAGGAGAATTTGCTGAAAGAGCCTCCTAGGAAAGTTTAATCCTCCCAGAGTTTTCCTACAGCTGGGTCAGATGTTTAGTTTCTGGGAGTGTGATTGGAGCTGGTGGCTTTGCCCCATTGTCCTGCAAGTCCTGCCCCTGTAAGCCCAGCCTTGTTCTAAAGCACAGCCCTGGAACCAGAGTCACTCCCGGATGATTTTGTGTGGTGGCACCACAAATCATCCCGTTTGGCACAGGAGAGGAACAAATGGCCATGGGCAGGGGCTCGGGCACTATCCAGGTGGTGACTGCTGGGACATTTCCTCTTGTGCAAACTGTGGCCAGAGCTTTGTTTATTCTATGAAATTTTGATGTCTGGGATTCTGTTTCCTTCAGCAGGGTGTGATACCCCTGCCACCCTCTGTGCCCACCTCTATTGCAGGCTCACATGTGTGTTCTTGCTCTGAGCTGGCAGGAGGTTGCAGGGTGCACTTGGGAGGATATTTCCCTGTGCCTTTTAGCTTTTTCCAACACAAAGCAAGGGAAACCTTGTGGTATCTTGTTGGAATGCTGACAAGAACTCCCCATGAACCATCAGTGTGTGCTGACAGCTCAGAAAGCCAACTGTGTCCTGGGCTGCCTCCAAAGGACAGTGGCAAAGGAGGGGGTTCTCCCCTTCTCCTGGGCTCTCGTGAGACCCCACCTGGATCACTGCATCCAGTGGGGAAACTTTTCCTTCTTTGTTTTATATTTTGGCTTCAAGGCCTTTAGGAAGAAGCTGAAAGGAATTTTGGTGGGATTGATGGTGGAAACCTGCAGCTTTGGAGAGGCAGGAGGCGGTTCAGAAGTGGGTTTGCCCCTTGCTCACAGTGTAATGCAGGGTGTTCTTCACCTGGGGAGAGCTTTACCTTTAGACCTGGGGCCTTGTTCAGTGGGCTCTGCAGGTACCCCTGTTGTGGGATAATCCCAGTGAGCATATTAGCTTCATTTAGCAAGTTTAAAGATGGTTTTCTTGTGTTCCTGTGTGAACAGAGTGCCTGCTCTGTGATCAATTCTGCTGCCTTTCACTGTTCCAGGCGGGATCAATAGCAGAGGGTTTGTAGCCAACCAGCAGGACCAGTTTGCTGAGTGTTGTCCTGGGTGTGGGGACAGGATTTGGCTCCAGTGCTGCTGCCTAAAGGCAGGTTTGTTTCCACCAATAGTCACAACTTGAATCAAAGTCCTCCTGGAGTCAAAGGCAGAGCTGGCATTATCTGCTCCTCCGAGCTCACAGTGGGGGAGCAGTGGGAACTACTTGAAAGTCCCAAGCCTTTTCCTGGAGGAAGGATTCCCAGCCCTGGAAGTCCTTTAGCAAGCACAAGGCATTGATCTCGCCTGGATGTCTTGCACTTTTTCTCTGCCTTACAAAGGTTTCCTTCAACAGGTGCAGAATTTCAGTCACAAAAGTATCTTGGTTCACTTCAGTTCTGGAGGGAAAAGTCTCCCATAAAAGTCACTGATATTAAAAACTCAATTCTTTGTGTGCACTGAGATCATCCCTCTGGAGACGAGTTTCAGTGTTTCCTCACAATGGTTGAAAATTAGAAGGTTTTCATAATATTTCAGGTTGTTACAAAGAACCAGAATGCACCCAGCTGAGAAAAATACCTTCACGTTTCTTGTCAGGGACTAATGGGGGCTCTGGCTGTGCAGAATCCTTTTCAGTGTTGGCAGTGCCGAGGGCAGAGCTGGTTCCCCTCGGCACCCTCGTGCTCAGAGAGGCTTTCGGGGTGCTGGGGACACCCGGGCTGTGCTGGGAAAGCTCCCTCAGGGCTGCTGAGGAGCTGCTTGTGGCACTGCTGAGGATCCCCAGGGAAGCAGCACCACTGCCCTGGCCCTGTGTGACACCCGGGGGTGACAGGAAATGCTGCTGCTGTTGATCCCAAACTCTTCAGGAGCTGGGAAAGAAATTCTCCTTCCCAAAGCTTTCCCCGTGGCCTGGGTGTTCCCAGGGGCTGGCGGGGAAGGGCCTGCAGGAAACGGCTTTGGATGTGTCTCACTGCAATGCTTGAACTGATTCTCCCTTCCCAGGAGCTCCATGGACATTTTTTGTAATACCTTAATTAGTTTAATTAGATGAACATGCATGATCTAGGGTAGGTGTTAAAATGCCCTTTTGATGGGATTAAACATGGGAAAATCGTGTGCTTTGCTGTCCCTGCTCTACAGAATTCCAGAGATCCGGGTGATGCTGCTTGTTTTGGGGGAAAAGACCCTTTCATTAACTGATTAAGCTTTGCATGAAACAGTTTTTGATATCCCCCTCCCCTGCCAAATGCAGCATGGATTTGGATTCTTTGCTCTCAGTTCATTGAATAAAAATTGGAATTGCTGGGGACAGTGTTGAGGAAAAGATGGGATAAAATCTTGAGGAAAAGATGGGATAAAACATGGCTTTGATTGTTTTTTTCCCTGGGCGTGAGTAAAGCTGCAATCCCGGGAAGGGCTCCCTGGAGCAGATGGTGCTGGCACGGCTCCTCCTCAGGACGGAATTGGGTTCCTTTCCTGAGCCAGAGCCTCCCGAGAACCGGCGTGTCCTGCTGCTGCCGAGCCTGGCCCGGCTCTGGGGGCATTTCTAGACCCAGTTTAAAAAGAGCTGAAATATCCCCAGGGAGATTGTGGTGGGGGAGAAGCTCAGGAATGGTTTCTGTCCATGTCCCACTTCTCCAACAGCAGCTTTCACTTTTCCTCGGGTCTCCAGCCCCGTTTTCCCGGTGAACAATGTGTTTGGGGTGATTTAGGGAAAGCTCTGGCACAGGGATGCCCAGCTCCTGGGGTTCATCCCAGGGCTGGGATGTGCTCTTGCCTTTTTGCATCCCGGTAAAACCTCTCTGGAGTAAATTGTTCCTGTGGGTTTGGATCAACCTGTGACTTCTCTGAAAGTATTGACCCCGAAGGGGCAGTGTTTGTTCTGGGTGCCAGGGCTGGGGCTCTCCTCGGGCAGGGCCACCCTGAGGTGGAGGGTTTGCTTCAAGGGCCTTTTTGTTTTTAGAGCTGCTGGAAATGCAGCTCTTGGAAGGATCTCTTGGGGTGAGGGGGGTGAAATGGAGGCTTTTCCCCTCAGTTGGTTTTGCTCTGGGATATTTTGCAATATCGGGGTTTATAGGTGGATTTTATTCTGGACTGGACCTTGGGAAGAGCTTCTCTGCCTGTGGGAGGCTGCAATTTTATGCATAAAACTACCTTAAAGACTCCTTGGGGAAGAGCTCAAGATTTGCAGCTCATTGTTTTGAAACAAATTTACATAAAAGTTACTCTGAAAAATTGTAAGACTTTCTAGTTCCTAAGATTTCAAGTCAAAACTGTTCATTTGCCTCTGAAATGAAAAATGTTCTCCCCAGTTAGAATGGTGCCCTGGGTGTGGAATCTGCCCAAATTCCTGGCTTTAATTCCAGAAGGGGAGAGCACTTGCTGTCTCTGAAGGGACTTCCTTGCCACCCTCCCCCATTAAAACACCCATCAGGCAGTGTTTTTACTGGTAATTTTCACTTTTCTTCTCCCGGTTTGATTTTGTTTTCCCTAACACAGTGAGTACTTCTGGGAGCATCTGGAATAATGCTTGGCTAGTTTGACAGGAGTTTAAATCCAAACACATATTTTGCTTGGATTTCAGAGTCACATTGGATTGTGTTGCTGCACTTCTTATTCCTTCCCAGCCCAGCACTGCCATCTCCTGAGGGTCTGGGATACTGGCTCTGCTGCAGCTGCTTCTCTGACATGCACAATATTGTCAGTCATATTTGCAACTGAAATGCCATTAAAACCTTTTATTTCGCTTACAAATTTCCAGCATAACCTTTAAAAAGTCCATTTTAAGAATTGTGATTTCATCCTGATTTGGTTGGGACTTTTCGTCCCCTTCAAATTGTGAAGTAAATTGAGCAATTTGCCTTTTCACACTGAAATGTTTTGAAATTATGCCTCAGTATTTCTTTTAAGACTTGCCTGATGCTTTGTTTTATCTATATACATATATACATGGTCAGAAGTTTTTCATACCCCTATTCAAGGCCAGTACTTACAAATGTCCTCTTGGGGGAACAGAAGGGAGAAAATGTGAAATCCCCCCACCTTTTCTGTGACATTCATGAAAGCCGGTCGAAACCCCCCAACATTTTTAACCAATGCTTGTTTTCTGCCCCTCTTCTCTCCTCGTGCCCTGCCGTGTGCCCTGCCGTGTGCCCTGCTCAGCAGCCCCACTGGCACGATGGGGTCGGAGACGGTGAGCCCGCAGAACCCCGGCTGTAAGATCATGACCTTCCGCCCCAGCCTGGAGGAGTTCCGGCACTTTGGCAAGTACATTGCCTACATGGAATCGCAGGGAGCCCACCGGGCAGGGCTGGCCAAGGTGAGTTGTGCTGCCTCGGGGCCTTGGGGGCTGCCTGGAGCTGCCTTCCCGAGGCTCTGGGGGTGCAGGGGGTGAGGTTCTGTCACTCAGGAGCGGTTTGAGTCCTTGCAGTGTCCTTGGAATCAGTTACGGTTAGGGGAAAGGCAGAGGACCTTTGTAGAGTCGTGGAGCACCCTCAGCTGAAAGGGACCCCCAAGGATCATCAGCCCAACCCTGACCCTGCACAGACACCCCAACAATCCCACCCTGTCCCTGTCCCATTGTCCAAACCCTCCTGGAGCTCTGGCAGCCTTGGGGCCGTGCCCACTGCCCTGGGGAGCCTGGGCAGTGCCCACCACCCTCTGGGGGATCCATCCCAACCCCCTGGCACAGCCCCAGCTGTTCCCTCAGATCCTGTAAAGAAGTGTCCATTTGCAGGATGTCTTTTCCTGATACCTAAATGGAAAACGAGGATATTCCTATCCCTTTCTGACATGGGCTAAGGGTATTTCTATGTCCTGATTCTTTTGTTGAGAACACACATTGTGGTGACCATGGTCCTTCAGGGCTGGAGGTGGGAGGTTTTCAGCTCCCCCTGAGTGTAGGATAAAGAAAGATCTCTTAGGTTTGGGTGTCTGAGTAGTGCCAGGGCAAGGGGAATGGCTTCCCACTGCCAGAGGGCAGGGTTAGATGGGATATTGGAAGGGATTCTTCCCTGTGAGAGCAGTGAGGCCCTGGCACAGTTTCCTTCCCACCCTCATTTTTACACTGAAAGTAATGAAACATTGTGAGAACTTTTCATGTGAAGCTTCTAAATTCCAGTACTTGACATAAAACTGCTTGGAATAACCCAGGACTGAGTGGTTGGAAAGAGTATTTCTGTGGCCCTGTCACCACAGGCTGTTGGGATCGTTTGTTCTGACAAGGAGCTGTTAGGTGTGGTATTTAGCAGGACTTAATAAAGCACAGAGGAGAAATAAAGCTGTTAGGCATGAAATAATTCTTATTTCTTCTAAAACATAGGTCAATTACTGGGTTTATTACAGTTCTAAGGAGAGCTGGCTATTGATGAAGGGCTCCCATGAAATGTTTCCCTGTCCACTCAAGTGTACAAGCAATTACCTTCCAGGAGGCTGCCAGGGAGATTATTTTAATAAAGGTTGTTGGTGAATTCCAGATGTTGTAAAGAAATTACTTTTCTTGTAGGATTAATCTGAGCATTTCAGGTTAGTTTTGTGTCTCTCTTGTAACTGCAGTTCAGAGCCTTGTAAGGGAAGTCGAGCTTATCCTTCCCTGGAGAAACCATTACCTGGAACTTGGCCTCCAGTTTCTGCAACTTTTTTTGGTCAACCCTTTATTCAAATTAGTTTGCAAATGTTTTATTTTTTCATCCCTCATGCCCACTGAATATCCTACTGATGGCTCTCTGCTTGAGCTTCAGATTGTTGGCTGCTCTTTGGTTTAAAATTACAGCTTTTTCTTCCACATTTGGCCCTGCTTTGCAGCAGTTTTTTTGTGCAGCCTCCAAGACTGAGGAAACAGTTCTGGGCATGTTCCCCATGGTTTTCTGGTGTTCTTCTGCACCCTTTGCCCCTCTTTATTTAAGGAATTGAGGCTTAATTTGTCACATACAAATACAGAAATGTCAACAGTAGTAATGCAACAGGATTTCTGTAGAATCCTGGAATATCCTGAGTGGGAAGGGACCCCAGGGATCATCAGTCCAACCCCCCTGGCCCTGCACAGACACCCCAACAATCCCACCCTGTCCCTGTCCCCCAAACCGTCCTGGAGCTCTGGCAGCCTCAGGGCCGTGCCCACTGCCCTGGGGAGCCTGGTCAGAACCCACCACCCTCTGGGGGAAGGACCTTTCCCTGAGATCCATCCCAACCCCCAGCTGTTCCCTCAGATCCTTTGAGCCTTTCTAGTTAGAAAACCTCCTCCTGTCCTCAAGAAACCCCCATTGTCAGTGATCTTCTACTGGAACAGTGGTGAGGCCAGTATAAAAGGTTATGGACTTGCAGAGATGCCACATACTGCTCAGGGGCCCATGCAGCTGTGTGGGATGGCAGCTGAGGGAGGGATCTGGTGTGGAGGGAGGGCACGTGCAGCCTCTCTGGCACACGGCACATTTCCTTGGGATAACTCTGTATCTGACATCACTACTGGCCATCCTCTGCGAGCCTGTACTGGTGGGACTGGGCTGGGAGGGCTGGGAGCCCCACCTCCAGCTCTGTCAGCCTGGCCTGCCCCAGAACCTGCAGCACTGAGGGAAATCCCTTCCCCTCAAACACCGCCCTCCTCAGCACTTGTGTTTGCCTGTCGCGAACGTCAAGGGTCCTTTGTCTCTTTCCCCCACTTGCAGGTGATTCCTCCCAAGGAGTGGAAGCCGCGGAGAACCTACGATGACATCGATGACATGGTGATCCCAGCGCCCATCCAGCAGGTGGTCACTGGGCAGTCAGGGCTCTTCACCCAGTACAATATCCAGAAGAAGCCCATGACGGTGGGCGAGTACCGGCGCCTGGCCAACAGCGAGAAGTGCGTTGGTGTCCAGAGGCTGCTTGAAATGAGGGATGGGGCAGTCCCAGGGAAAGCTTCCCTTCCCAGGAACGAGCTGGAAAGAAAATGCAGCTTGTTACATTTGAAGTATTTTGGAGGAAGCTGCTTTTTCTTGAACGCTTGCAGCCAGGGTCTCAGGTTTGGAACTTGGTGGCTTTTGGTGTGTCTCAGATCTTTTTCTGGGGGTTGGTATAGAAGAATTTTTCAAGGTCGGTGTTTGCCTGGGAATCTTTCTGAGAACAGTGGCTTAGGACTGGGAAAGGAGCTCTGGGTGTCCCAAGGGTTGCTCAGGAACAATGTGTTCCATTGCTGAGGTAGAAATACAAATATCTTGGAGTGTCTGAGCTCATGCTGATGACATGAGTGTTGTCTGAGAGCCCTGGGACTCTGCACAGCACTCCAGTCAGCTGGGATGAGCCAACTGGTGCAATTGCATCCTGTTCCCAGAGTCACTTTTCCAGAGCTCTGGAGTACCCTGGGTTTTATTCAATACTGACATGCAATCCTGGCTCCAAACTTAAAGAGGGGAAATTTAGATGGGATATTGGGAAGGAATTCCTGGCTGGGAGGGTGGGCAGGCCCTGGCACAGGGTGGGCAGAGAAGCTGTGG
>JAWWEW010000079.1:561113-578932 GCA_035583185.1 Anabacerthia variegaticeps | reverse complement strand
CTCAGGATATTCCAGGATTCTCCCAGTTGAGATCCTGTCAGTTTTTCCTCTACAGTCAGCTCATTCCAACCCTTTTCCCGGTCCCGTCTCCACCAGGTGGTGCCACAGCACACGGGAAGCTCCTCATCCCCTTCACCCACACAACACAGGGACAGCAGCACAGTGTCCCCTCCAGCGTGGTGCTCCCACACCTGCAGGTCCCCACCAGGACCTGGCTGCTCCAGGAGCTGCAGGGGCAGCTGAGCTGAGCTTTGGGTTGGGTTCTTCCCTCCTGGCTCTCCCTGCCCTTCCATCCCTGTGTGCTGATGGCTCTGACTCACCCGTGCTCTGCCTGTCCTTTGTTCCGAGCCTGGAATAAAAGGTTGACACTTTCCAAAAGTAGAAATAAGAACGAATTTACCTTAAACCAGAAGCTGGTTACAGCAGGAAAGTACTGGCTGTTCCACAAACTCTTAGTGTGAGTAAAACTTGGAGAACAGATGGAGTACACGTGAAGTATTTGTAGCCTGATTTAAACTGGTTTTCTTCTTGCACATACCTGAGAACTTCATGCTGTTTGATTTCTTTTGTTTTGTGGTTTTTGTTGTTTTGCTTTTTTGTCCTTTGGGTTTGATGGCAGTTTTTGGTGTTTTGTGGGGGGTTTTGAGTATTGTAGCTATGATATGTGACTATCATAAGGATGAGAGACTCTTTGTGTGAAGCTGTTGCCTCATCTTTACTAAACAGTGGTTTTTCACAGAATCCCAGAATGGTTTGGATTGGAAAGGGCCTTAAGGATCAAGTTCCCACTTCCTGCCATGCCCTTATATTTGCTCTTGTTTCTGTGGGAAATAGGGATTGTACAGAGAAACAAAACAAACCTCCAAGCACTGAAACCCAAAGCACCTTTGTGTAACATGTTTGTGTGAAGAGGTTCAAAATCAGAAAGAACTGGAAATTGTAGATGGAAAATTGTATCTGACAAATACCAGATTTCAGAAAATCTTGGAGCTTTTATTTTCATCTGATCTGCTGAGGATTTTGGGGGAAGCTGGGGAACAGCTAAAATCCCCCTGAGAGGAGTTACACTTGTGTAGAGTTCAATCACTGCTGCTTATAATTGGAACAGAAAAGAGACATCATGAAATCTACTCAAAATTTTTACCAAGGAGCTCAGATGTTGCTGTGAAACATCCAAACAGGACCCTGCTCTGCACCTGGTTGGTTTGTTGGTTATTAGATGTACTTTTGCCCTATTTAAAAAGGAGAGGAGGGTTTTTAGGCAGCCATTCTGTGCTTGCACAGGTCTCGGATAGTCCCTGGTTCTACAGCCTTCCCCCAGCTGGGGCACGAGGAGGGTTTTGAGGACAGACCATGTTTTTAGCAAAGTGTTCTCCTGTTCAGTGGAGTTTTCTTGCATAAATGCCAGTGTGTGACACAGAACTAGATGGGCTGTGACAAGATGCCACTGCTGCTTTGGCAGGGCCTCCCTGCTGTTCCCTTAAGCATAGGGAAAGAGTTTGCCACTTGCCCAAGTCATTTCTTCCTTGCTCTTCACTGTGACAGCTCCTGTTAATGAATTCTCAAGTTCTTCCCTGAACAAGCATTGGCTTCCAAAAGTGAATCTGAATACCCTTGGAGCACATCTGGAACTTTCCAGGTGCCTGAGCAGTCCCCGTGCTGTGGAAGGGATTGCAGCCATCCCGGAGCTCGGCTGGGGGAGCTCTTGGGCCGCACTGGTGCATTCCAGTGGTGCAGCCTGGCTTTACTCAAGGCTGGCTGAAATGCTCGCTCTGTGTTGCTGGCACCACCTCTGTGGAAATTTCCCATCTTCCTTCATCCTTTTTATAGACTCTGTGACTCTGACAGTGATCATCTTGGAAACACCTCAGGGAATAGCAGGAGTGAGGAGAGTTACGGAGTCTACCAGTTTGGGGTTGAGCTCTAAAATAAGAGGCAGAGTTATTGTTTGGCTGTCAGAGATATTTATACAGTGAAACCAAGGACTCTGTATATTGGTAGTATTCTGCTTCAAAATTGCCTGTTAAAACCCATAACTCTCTCTTGGTGTCTCTCATAAATTATCTTGGGCTGTTTTAATCCAGGCTGTCTCCCAGAGCCCAGCTCTGTAGGGCAGGGTGTGGGAGGGCTGAGGAGCCACCAGCCCTGTCTCCTTCCAAGGGGAAGAGGGCAAAGGAGTTGGGCTGCTTGAGGTTCCCTCACAGATCTCATTCAAGTGGGTCCTACAAAAAAATCTGTTTATTTCACAGAAACATGCAATTTTTAGGATTGGGAGGGACCTCTGGGAATGATCCAGTCCAATCCCACCTGCCTAGAGCAGGTGACACTGGAACATGTCCAGATGGGTTTGGAATGTGTCCAGGGAGGGAGGCTCCACACCCTCCCTGGGCACCTGTTCCAGGGCTCTGCCACCCTCCATGCAAAGAATTCCTTCCTCATGCTGAGGCTGAACTTCTTGTGTTTTAATCTGTGGCCACTGCTCCTTGTCCTGTTGCTGGGCACCACTGGGAAGAGTCTGGCACAATCCTGTTGATGCCCCTGGGAGATATTTGAGTCTTCTCTTCTCCAGACTAACCAGGCCCAGCTCCCCAGTCCCTCCTCACAGGAGAGATGCTGAAGTACCTTCTCATGGGTGGTATTTTGGACCATGAGGATTCTTCTCCTGGGTCAGGGAGGATCATTACAGACTATTTTGTGTCTTTAATTTTTATCTTTGCGCTGTTACAAAAAAAACAGGTGCTTTGGGGCCTGTTGGGATTGCAGGTAAAATAAATGTCTGTGGCTCAACAACTGGGAAGTGGCTTCTTTGCACGACCTAATGAGCATCTGCTTGGTGGTGCAGCTCCTTGATTAATGTGTGTCTGTCACTGCAGAGAAGTGCTGCTGCCAACACTGGTGGTGCTGTTCCTTCCCCCAGCAGGGCAGGCTGGGCTGCAGCAGCTGGAGGTGTCTGTGCAGGGCCGTGTCACTGCCGTGCAGCTGCAGAGTTACCCGGCACAAAGCGAGGTGCCCGAGCACTGCAGGCTCACCCAGCGAGGAGGGAGAGGCGAGGGGCAATGGCACACAGCCCTTCTGGGGCTCGCAGTCCCCCCCAGAAGTGAGCTGTGCCTGCAGTGCAGTGCTGGGGCTGTGCAGCCTGGGGTGCTGCAGCAGGAGGAGGCAGCACTGCTGGGGCTCCCCTGCTCCCAGAGACGGTGATCTCTTGTGATGTGCTGTTCCCAGGCACATGCTCTGGTCCACATTGTGCTCTCACTGTTGGTGTTTTAAACTGGGAAATCAGTCTGACAGGCTGAGGAGATATCATGGAAGGTGTGGGCACTTCCCATCAAACACCCCAGGAATGGGAGCTGTTGTGTAACTTCATGTGAGGCCCCTCAGGCAGCTGCCACATCGAGCCTTTTACTTGCTTTTTTCTCAAATTACAATAAATTGTCCCTCTCCCATTAGGAATTTAATTACAACCTTTTCACAGTCTCCGACTTTTGAAAAACCCGAAGTATATTTGATTTTGCAGCCCTCTATTAAACCTCTTGTGGCAGGGATTTTTGCTGTATCAATTATACATATTATATATAATCACCTCGTGCCTTCCTGTGCCGAGATCTAAAACTGAGACTGTTGTCAAGTGATGCGAGTGGGAACTGATTTTTGTACTGACAGAAGCAGCAAAACTGAGTGCCAGGCCTCATTCTTCATGGTTATGATGGCATTTTCTTGGGGAATTGTGTGGCTCAGCCCTTGCAGTTCCAAAAGCACGTTTCTAAACGCTGGGATGCTCCGGGTCACTTTGTTTCACCTTGATAAAGATGTACAATCCCTATCTGGAGGCTTCCTGGGGGGGAAGATCTGGAGGAAACTTGAATCTCAATATTGTGAATTTGATGATACTCTTTAAAGTGTAAGGTCTTGTTTTGTCAACAGTGTAGCACCTGACTGGGTAATCAAGTTATTTTTCCTGGTTATTTTGTGGCCGCTCGTGCCGTACAGGAACAGTGTTTAATTTACCTCTAAGTACTAGCGGGATGTTACACTCTCTCTCAGAAACTGCAGGTGTTAAACCAGACTGACACTGAGGAAGGTAATTGATTTTTATAAAATGTCCCTTTTTCCTTATCATGATGGATGTTTAATCCCCTTTAATTAAAACAGGGAGCCAGCTTTAGCTCTTAAGTTATATCGTCTGCTCTCCAAAACACTCCCTCGCTGGAAGTGGATCATGGCTAATCTGTTTGACTTTGATATCACAAAGTACACTTTATGCCAGAGCAGCAGTTTATGTGGAATTAAGGACAAATTACCAAAGGAACTTTAAAATAATATGATTAGTTGAAAGCACTGGTCACAGATACAATTACATTGGAGTTGTATCTTGTGAAAGTCTGAAGGCTGCAAACGTGGAGGGGCAGAGTTACCCCAGAGCTTTGTTGGTTCAAGTGGTTTAGAATGTCTCCTTTCTTCCCTCCAGGTGCCCCGTGAGGTTCCCTGTATGGGGTAAGTGTGTCTTTAGCTGTCCAGGAGGACAAGGCCATGGCAGGACTTGTCCAAAGATATTCTGGCTGCCCCATCCCTGGGAGTGTCCAAGACCAGGCTGGACAGGGCTTGGAACAACCTGGGATGGTGGGAGGTGTCCCTGCCCATGGCAGGGCTGGGAATGGAGGGGCTTTAAGATCCTTCCCACCCAAACTGTTCTGTGATTCCATGACTTCCTTGTAACATCTACAGCTTAATAAGTCTGTGGTATCTGCTACTGATGTAACAGCACCAGGGAAGCCTCATGTTTTCTGACAGCGACACGATGGGGAGATTTAAAGCAAGACATGGTTGTTCCCTTGGGAGAGGATTGTCAAAGGAGCCCTCCCTGTCCTTGCCTAAAAGCATCTTCTGAAGCAGCTGCAGGTCTGAGTTGCTGAGGGTCTCCCTCTGATTTTATGTCTCACTGTTGTCTTGAACAGCTGCAGTGCTCCCTTAGCAGGACTCTTGTCCTTTCCTCCCCCCAGGATAGAACATGTTAATCCCTGGAAAACTCTCTTGGAGAAAGAAAATGACCTAATGCAGTCATGGAGCTTAACTTCCAGCTTCTCTGTGTTCATTTTCCATGCAGGATGCTGGGCCCTCATCCCCATTTCCTCTGTGTGATGTTGTGCACTGGCCCTGTGCTTTCACACACCCTCACATATGTTGCAGTTCCTCGTGAGCTCGCTGTAATCTCATTTAAAGCAGCTGGTTTAATGTTTCATACGGAATTCTGTGGCAGCAGGGGGGAGGGCACTTGTCCCTTGTGTCATTTATTGCCTCCTAACTCCTCCAGTTCCTCAGGAGGGCATTGTCCAGGCTGGTGGAGTTGCTGAATGGGTCAGATGTGACTGGAAGTGTCGACTGTTGGGATCTCAGTAACCCGTGCACCTGGAGATCCTGACTTTCTTAATGCTGGCTTGGCTGGAATCACAAATGAGTTTTGCCCTGAGGGAGATGATACTGAGAACTTTTATTTTTCCAAGTGTCACTTTTCCTATTTCTTGGTGTTACAGAACTGAGAGGAAGATTGTGCAGCCTTTCCTGCCTCAGTCCCCAAGGTCTGCTCAGCCTTCCCTGTGGGGTGTGTGAGGTTGCCTTGCTCTCAGATACGTGTGCACATGGGCTGTTTGTGTGTCCCAGTGCTGCCAGCAGGGATTTATAGGCTTGTTGGGTGGAGTGGGGAGGCAGGAGGGGCAGGGAAGGCCATTTGGCCATGATGGCTCCTCACAGCTCACAAATTTCCTTCCTGCCTCTGCTATCCCATGTAATCTGTTTTACAGCTCTGCAGTTTTGGATGGAGAAAGAGTGGAATTTATGGTGATGGTTGATTTATGGATTAACTGCAACACCATTTGCTCCCAGGCAGATTTGGCAAAGCAAGACCCTTTTCTGTTGATAAAAGGGAGAGAGGAAGGAACAGTGATATTCATTAAAAGGAATAAAAGGAAAGTGAGATAACGTATGGCCAGACAGACCAGCTTTTCACTCTCCCAGCTCTTCCAAAACAGAGGTGAAAGCTGCTTTCTGCATTGAGAATCCAAGTGCATGTTGATTTGCTGGGAGATCCATGGAAGGAGGGGTGTATTGAGATGCAGAGTTGCATCCCCCTGTAATTCCCTGATAACTGAGAACAGGGAGTTATTAATACAGCCCTGCAAGCTTCGTGCACTGCAGTCATTAGTTAATCAATACCAACCACACTCCACTGCTGATAGCCAGCCCAGCCCCTCATCCTGGAGCTGGGAATGTGGGGCAGAGGTGAATCCCACCAGGAAGGGACAGTGCTATGGGTGGTTTGCTTTGAGCATCCTGGTATCAGTGTGTTGTCCACAACCTGAATGAGCTCTGACTTGTGTGTGTGGATTATCTTCCCAGTCAGGTGCTGCAATTGGAATAATTGGAGATTTTTCCTCTTAATAGGCTTAGGGCTTTGTGCTCTTTTATTAGGCTGTTGTAGATCATTAAAAGGCCATTTCTCTGCTGCAGAGCAGGCACAGTATTTTGGGGAGGCAGGGCTTGTGTTGCCTTTTTTCATCCACCCTCACCTAACTGTGAGAGAAAATGCCATGAGATCAAGCCAGACTCTGGGACTGATGGAATCAACTATGGAATTTGGCTGAGGAGAGTCTGTTGCTCTGTAAGAGCACAGGGGAAACAACCCCGGGTGCTCAAACCCCCTTCCACACAGCTCTGTGCTGTTTGTGCTTCCCCTCCAGAGTCCTCTTTGGGTTTTATTCCCATCTAAATCCACTGCAAAAGGCATGGAATTAGTATGTACTTTGCTGCCATTTTAGTGTTCAGTCTGTGCATTTTAGTCCATCTTTACTGGGCCTGTTTAGTTTGTTGAAATGACGAATCTCAGAGGTTGGGGTTCAGCTGGGCATGGTTGTGCCTGACCCAGCAAAGTGGAGACCCTTCCCATCTATGGCTCCCCTTTGTGCCTTCCATGATGGTCTTGGAAGGTGGGGATGATGATCTGGGACCACATCCTGGTTTTTGAAGGTGGGGCTGTAGTGTCTGGTCACATCCTCCTTCTCTCAGCAGTGTTTCAGGGAGGCTCCTGCCCCTGCCCTGGTGTTGTGTGTCTGCAGCACTCAGTTCATCACAGCTCAGGAGCCCAGTGTGCATGGAGGTGTTTGATGCATCTCATTCTTGCATTTTAGAAGTGTCTGCTCAGAGCTGGGGCCTGCTTTGAAATGAAAATGTGTGGAAGTCTGACAGGATCCCAGATTGGTTTTAATAGCCGAGGCTTTTGAGCAGTTTGCTCTGCCCCTGAGACAGGAGGGGAGGGAGAGGTCCTTCCATGCTCCATCTCCCTCTTTCAGCCTGATCTGGCTTGGACCCTGTGGGAGAATGAGCTTGCAAATTGTGCCTTGGCCTGGTGCTGGAGGCAAGGCCTGGGAAGGCCGGGAGGAACCAGAGTGGTGCTGCAGAGCGTTGTCTTTATTCACATTTTGTTACCGTGCTGGCAAAAGTCAGCGGGGATTTTTTTCCTCTGCTCAGCAGAGAGAATTGTCGTTGGGTGATGCCAAGTGCAGCACAAGTGTGGTTTAAAATAAGAGAAGCCTGTGGTAATGACAGCACTTAAATAGCACTCGGGGTGTCTGAGGGCTGTGCAGCTGTTAACTCTGAAGGCTCTGAGCCATAAACGTGCTGGCTTTGCTTCCCCTGCCTTTCCCACTGCCCAGGCCGTGAGACGGGGGATCAGGGGGAAGAAATAAAGGAAACTTTACAAAGTGTGTCAGTGATCTCTATTAAATCTCAGCTGCAACACCCCTGGCTTTGATGCTGATGAGAACACAGGCACTCACTTCAAAGCAGATGGAGTTGGAAATGGTGCAGTTGATGGATGAGGAGCATTAAACCTTTGGAATGTGGGGGTTTTTTCTCCTTATAAAAGAAAAAAGTGTGTGTAGAGGCATTGCACCTCTAGCACCAGGGGTTTCCTAATCTAAAAATATCTTTCATTACAGGTGAGCAGATTTCTTTTGTTCTGCTGTAGGCAATTTTCCCTGTGTGTCAGGAATATGTGTTGCTGTGCCTGTGAAGGAGGCAGCTCACACAGGTCACTTGGTACGAGGCACAGATCTGTGATCTCCCTTGGTCACCTTTTCTCTCCTTGTTTCTGGAGCTGAAACAAGTATTATTTTAGAATACAAGGTCTTTGAAGCATAATCTTTGCTTTTCTCTCTTTGTACAGTAGCCACTTCAAAAAGCAACCAATAATTAATAATCTGATTGCCAGTTTAGGGAAATAAATCTGTTGTGAACAGGTTCTTCAAAACAAATAATGAGGAATGGCAAGGGGATGAATATTGGAGTCATTCATCTCTGTTGAATTGTATACTAATTATCTTCTTGGCTAAACTGAATGAATAAATGACTTCATAATGTTTTTCCCCAAACACCTTTTCTTAGTCAAATGCCTCCTTCATGCTGCTCATTCACTGCAGGCAGAGCCTGACTGGGTTTATTTTTACAAGTGCAAGGAGAGTCACTGCAATGTGGTCTGTAATTTTGTGCTTTGTGCCTGGCATTTGTAGCTGACTGGACTGGGACACTGAGTGTCTTTCCAAGAGCAGATGGTTGTTCACATGAAATGCTCTGCTTTAAAATAGTATTTAAAAACTGCCTTTGGAGTTCTGGAAAAATCTCCTTTTGGTATTCATTGAGTTGGGGGTTAGTGACTCGCTGTGAAAGTAGCCCATTGCTCAGTTCTGTGCAAAGCTTGGAATTCAGTTGCACCTCTTAGAAAATTAATGTTGCTTTAAAATCAGAATTTTAAAATGCTCCTGTCTAGTGTCACTTCTTGAAATGAATGGCTCCTTAATGCTATTTCCAGCTCGTGGCAGCTTTAAGGGTTGAAGAGTCTTAGAAGTACATGATTGGCACAAGTCAGGCTTGACTTAATCTTGCGACAGGCAATCCCAAAGGATTCGATCCCAACTCCAGAGTGACCTGAGACGTTCTGCCCATTGTTACTGGAAAACAAACGCAGAGTTTGCAGGTGCAGCTCGAGTTGCTCCCAGGAGGGAGGCAGTTTCTCCTCTCACTGGGCAGGGTTTGCCCCATGCCCTCCCTGTGCTGTCCCCCAGGGCTGGACGTGGCCAGCTCTGTGTGCAGGGCTCTTGGTCTCCAGCTGTCAAAGGGCAGGTCCATGTGCTGTGTTTGGGGCTGCAGTCTTGTCCTGCCATTACCTATTTACTCCTCATTATGGCTTTTGGAGCTGATACTCCCCAACCTCTGTGTTTATCTTTCTCCCTGTGTGTATTTCAATAAAAATGTCATTATTTGAAATCATTGACACTGCTGGTTAAAGATACTGAATTCCATCATCTGCTGTCCTGTGAAATGATCCATTAAAGATAAAGCTGCAGGCACTTGATAAAGGTCCTTTCCTAGGAACAAGGAGCATTCTGATCCATGTGTGATCTTATCTCCAGAGCACGTGTTTGCATTCCTGATGGAAAGCAGCCACAACTGAAGGGAATAGGAGAGGGAGGCCAGAGATTTTCCTTTCCTAACCATGACCTTGAGAAGGGAAATTGGATATTTCCAGCCAATTCAGTGTGGTCTAAACACAGGTTGGATGAGAAGAAAGGGAGTTAATTTCTGTACTTTAGAAATGCTGGGAGAGAGGGATGAAGGAAGGTTAAATATGGAGGAAAGTGAAGGTGAGGAAAAGAGAGGTGACAGTGCTACCAACAGAGGAACAACCTGTTCCTGTTGAAATACCTTTTTTTTATTCATACAGGCTGCAAAACAGCTGAAACCCAGTGTGGTACAGTAGCTGGACTCTGGTCCTTGTGGGTCCCTTCCAGCTCAGGATATTCTGTGGGGTTTAACCCTGAGCTTTGTTTGACATAGCGAGGAGATGGACTATAATAAGTGTTTTACCTTCTAGAAAAATAAGGCCTTAGAAGCAGGGTCTGAACTTTGCAGTGAGGGACCAACCCTGTGTTAATGGTGGTTCTTAATGGCTTTTACTGGGTGATAAATATTCTTAATGGGCTCAGGAGTTTTCTTTGGAGGCTTTGCTGTCGTGGGGGCTAAAGATGTTGAAGGTCAGGGTTCAGATTCTGCGTTTTTGGACTCACTTTGCCTTCCAGAGATCGAAATAGCAGCTTTTCGTTGTGTCTGTCATGGCTGAGAGAAGGTTGGCATTTGAATCCTCAGAGGGTCAGTGTTCTTGGCACAATTAAATCTGCTTTGAAGACCAGTAACTAACCCCAGCTTGACACACAGGCCGTTCCTGCTCTGTTTCTGTTCCTTATTTCAGAAATTGTGGCACATTCTCTGTGTGGGGCCTGTTTGGGCCAACCTTGTGCACACACTGTGAAATTAACTTTCTTACCTTCTCACATGGATGGGACTGAAGTGACATTTCCAAAGTCTTGTGGTTGATCCTCCTGCCCAAGGAGCCCCAGCTCCAGCAGAGAGGGGGCTGTGAGGTTTGGTGAATTAATCACTGCTTAATTGCTCTGTGTTGGTGTAGGAGGGCTGGTGTGTGATGAGGTGGAGACAAGGAGTAACCATCAAAAACTGTGTGTGACAACTGTGGCAAGGAAAGGTCTTGGAAGCCTTTGGGGGTTTGGATGAAGGGCCAGGTTGGGCTGGTCCTCTGCCAAAGGCAGGGGTGGCTTCAGGTGAGAATTCCTCTTAAGAGAAGAAACCGGGTATGAGCAGGCCTTTGTTATGGGGCAAGATTTTAATTTCTTCTTGGCCACTGAAAGCTACAATTGAATTTGCCCCACTTTGAAGAAGCAGCAATGAGGAGAGTCTGGGGTTGGAAGGTCCCTGAGGAGCACCTGATGCTGGAAGCTGCCCTGGTGGATTCCCTCTTTCATCATTCCTGAGTGGCCTCCAAGCTGGTCCCTGTGCCCCAGCATGGCCTGTCAGCTCGCTTTTACTGACACACTTGTTTAATTCTTAACTCACAAGACATTTGCTTATTTATTTTCATTGTTCCTGATAATAATTCTAAGCCATTAGAGGGGAAAATTGTATTCAGAAATGCTGTTTCACACTTTATTTGTTTGATGATTTAGAGCGATAGAAAATAGCACATTTGCTGGCTTTTATAGTCTGATAATTATCCACATCCATCAAGCCCCATTCCAGGGGAATAAACAAAACACCAAGAAAATTACACTATTAATGACATCCTATCATGGCAAATAGGAAGGATCTTTCTTTTGTGTTAAGGATGAAGAGGGGACTGACCAGTTCAACTTATGTTTGGGAGAAATCCCTCCCTGGGAGGGTGGGCAGGCCCTGGCACAGGGTGGGCAGAGAGGCTGTGGCTGCCCCTGGATCCCTGGGAGTGCCAAAGGCCAGGTTGGGGCACCCTGGGACAGTGGGAGGTGTCCCTGCCCATGTCAGGGGGTGACAGTGGATGGGCTTTGAGGTCCTCCCAACCCAAACCATTCCAGGATTCTGTATTAACAAAAGGAAATTGCCGCTACAGGGAGATGATTTTTCTAACACATTTGTGCCTTTGGGGCAAAACCTTCTGTCCCTGTGACCCTGAGTGAGGAACTCAGGCCTTTGTGGAGGTGGGGATCAGAAAGGCTGGAATTAAAGTGTCACAGCACAGGTTTGGAAGCTGAGAGTCTTTCAGGTAGAGCAGTAAGTTCTGTTTGTGTACAAGTGATACTTGATCCACTTCAGGGGCTTGGTGAGGTTCTGGGAGGAAGCAGAAAAATGTAATTGAAAAGGCTCAGCATATTCCAGTGAGTTTGGGGACTTCAGGGTAAGGTGACATTTGAGTCGGGGAGCTCTAACTTTTTTTATCTTGAGCTGTTCTTTCCTTTCCCCATTCTGTAAATGTGCTGTTCCCTGGCACAGCAGCAGCACATTATTGGTGCTGTAATCCCACAGATTGCTGAGTGGCAGCTTTTGGGGTGAGGCTTGGCCCTCTGTCCTGGTCAAGCACTGCAGGGCTGACCCTTGAACAGGGGCTGAAGGAATTAGTCTCTTGGTTTGGTTGCAAGCAATTCTGAGCCTGGCACAGCCCAGGCTCTTTGAGCCAGCTGATATCAAAGTGGTATTTTGCTTGTTTTGAAGTTGTTTTCCTTCTCTCTCCTTGTCTTTGTGGAAATCATTTGTCTGGGATCTGAATGGGACAGAGAAAGGAAGGAGTTTGTGTTTTAACTTTTTAGTTTCGTTTTTCAGGATGTTTATGGGGTGGAGTGTTTTTTTGGGTGTCTTTTTCTAGAGAAAACCTGCATTTAGTATTTGGACTGGGAGATTTAAAGGAAAATAACTATGGTATTTGTAAAAAAAAAATGGTGAAAGCATTCAGAGTGATGCATCTAGAAAGGGAAATGAGTGGGTGTGCTTTGCCCTGCACCAACCTGCTGGTTGCCCCTGGAGGGGCTGTTTTCCACAGTGGGAGCAGGAGGGCACCCAAAGCCCAGCCCTCCTGGGTGTTTATTGCTCAGGGACTTCACTGCTTTGATTGCAGCAATTTCGAGTCTCCCCATTGTTGTTGTGCCTCGTAATGAGGCAGTTCCTGTGTGGAGGGAGCTCAGTCTGTGCCATCCCTTCAGAGCCTTCTGTTTCTCGTGCTGGTTCTAAATAGCAGCCCAAATC
The DNA here is from genome assembly GCA_035583185.1 of Anabacerthia variegaticeps. Classification (NCBI taxonomy): domain Eukaryota; kingdom Metazoa; phylum Chordata; class Aves; order Passeriformes; family Furnariidae; genus Anabacerthia; species Anabacerthia variegaticeps. Next base: position 566,323 of record JAWWEW010000079.1, on the reverse strand, counting down.
CTGTCTTTATTGCCTCTCTTTATGTAAATGGCTCAGATCTGTGAGCAGAAGTGAAAGCAGAATTTGACCTACTTTGAATTCTCTCCTGCAGTTAATTTTTTGAATTCCTGAGAAGAAATGCAGAGGGGTGTGTGGGCTCTGCTTCCTAAAACCTGGCCCAAACAAAAAAGTTAATTTCTAAAATTGGACTCAGCTATTACCACTCTGTGCTGGGGTATTTTGATTTGTGTGTTATTACATATAGTTCTTTTTTATAAGCTGGAAATTCCTCCTCTCTGGTTGGTTTCTCTCCAAGCAAGTCCTTTTTCTTTGTCTCTCCACGGGCTGTTCTCTAAAGCCTTGCTTGGCTTTTTGCAGGCTGCAGTTTCAGATAACACAATAACCATGTTCCAATGTATTAAACTTTTAACATCCTCAAGATTCAATTAATCTTATCTTTACAACTCCCAATTACAGGCACTAATTAAGTGAAGGTTGCATTGTAGACTGGGGATATTACATTAATCATCAGCAGCCTTGTAGCCATAAATTAGTTCTTTCCCAATCCTTCAACATTTTTCCCAGAAGGAATGGAATGTCTCATTTCCCTGTTTTAAGGGACATTAATCCCACAAAGGAGCTTTGGATCGGGATTAGTTTTATCACATTTATGTAAGTGATGAATGGTCTTTGTAAAATAAAAGCCACCAGCTTTGTCCCACACAAACGGAATGGAATTGTTTGATAATTATGCAATTTAAGGCCCTGTCAAACTTTGGTCAGGGGATGTTGGGATTGGTTCTTTTGCAAGATCAGGTGCTACTGAGTGTTTTGCCTTAAATGTTGTTTTAAGCCATCAGATGAAATCAGATTAGTGTCTAAATCTTGAAGCCCCTGTGTGTGATTTCTGCCCTGAGTTGTCCTTCCATCCTGCCAGGCCACAACAGGTACACTTGGGTTTTGGAATACAGGACATGACTTTGATCTGCTCCTCCTTACGTCGTAGACTTGAGTTTTAGCCTTGAAAAGGGAGAAGTTGACTGAAATCCTTCCAAAATGCGATGTATTTTGAGCTCTATCCTGAGCAGAGCAATATGTGCACCTGCTGGTGAGATGGTGCATCCCCCCTGCAATATCCTGTTCTCAGCTTCTGGTAATGAGACCTGATGGGTTTGACATCTTTATTGGAAATAGCAAAAATAATGCATTTTTTATTGTTCTCTTTGCAGAGAACTTATAGCTGGCAATAAATGCCACTCTCACACATGTAAATTCTCAGGGTTCTCTGTCACCAAAAGCAGGTTTCCTTTGCTGCAGTGTGTACCCAGTGATTCACACGTTTCCAGGGGCAGTGTTTGGGGTGGCAGCTTGTTAAACACGCCGAGTATTTATCACTTGTCAGTGTTTAGTTCCCTCCTTACAACCTGAACACAAATCTGAGTCACCTGCCTTTTGCCCCTGTGAATGTTGGGAACCTGAGAGTGCTGAGGGAAGCAAAAGAACCCTCAGAAACTTCCCTGGTTTCATTCATGGTGGTCACACACAGCTCTGTGACTTCAGGCAGTTAATTGGTTTTCCAGAGTTGTGTTCAATAACTTGCCCTCAAAAAAAACCCCTCAATCAAATTCGTTTGCACTCTTTTTTACCCCTAATCTTACAAAACTGTCATTAAGAACTGTAGAACTTGTTGTTTTTCTTCAGCAGACCCTGCATTTTCATTCACCTCATCAAGAAAATTATTGAATAGTTTCATTCCATTATTTCACATCAGCCAGTAAAATCCAGCAGAGACTTAAGGACTGAGCCATGACTGCTTCAGCCATGCTGAAGAGTATTTACTTTTTGGAATAAGTTGAAAACTGTGTGCACAGAAACAGGTCATATTCCTTTGCTGTAGGTATTGCAGAGCGCACAGCCCCTCCTTCACACCTCTTCAGCCCACCCAGCATTTCTTGCTTGTTCATCTTTGCACAATTTGACTTTGCAGATCCCTTTCCAACTGCAAACACACCTGCTGTTCCCTGCACTGGTTTATTTCTGGTTTTCCAGTGCTGTATCATCACTTTGTCTTCTCGATTTCCCTTCTTCCTTGTGGAATCTTGTGAGGCTGTTTTAGAAAATGGCAGAAAATAACACCCTTGATATAATGTGTCTGAGGTGTTTTACTGCAGTCCTGGGTCTCTCCCATGGATTTTGTGTCACTGATGCCTTCCCAGGCTGTAACATCTGGGTTTGTTTGCAGGCCTTGTGTGCTGTGCTGAAGGGGATTGCCCCCCTTGTTTCTGGCTCTCTTCTGTTGCTGTTTTTCCACTGTAGATGCTTGTCTTGGTGTTTAATTCCCTGTTGCTCTCTCCCAGGTATGCCATTCCTCCGGAGCACGGCAAGCGGCTGGAACGCCTGGCAAAAGGTGAGCCTGGGGCTTTGCAGGGCTTGGCAGAGAGGTGACACTGCACTGACCATTGTCATCTGCTCTGGCAAGAGCTCTTTGAGGAACCTGGTGGGAGAGCAGCTCCAGAGCCAAAAAACTGGTCAGGGAGCTTTCCCGACTAAAATTACTTGGAAAACCTGTGCATTTTGGGGCATTGAGACAAAACCCATCCATGGCTGGGCAATGGGTTTAGTCATAGAATTCCAGGGTGGTTTGGGTTGGAAGAACCTCAAAGCCCATCCAGTGTCACCCCTGCCATGGGCAGGGACACCTCCCACTAGCCCAGGGTGCTCCAGCCTGGCCTTGGACACTTGCAGGGCTGGGGCAGCCACAGCTTCTCTGGGATTTCCATTCCAGGGCCTGCCCACCCTCACAATAAAACATTTCCTAATACCAACCTAAAGTTCCCCTCTTTTCAGTTGGTACCTGGTACTCCTTCACCCTTTAACAATACATTGTGTATTTGGTGAATTTTATTTTAGCCTCATCCTCTTTTATTTTTAGTGCAATAAAGACCATATAAAAAAAATGAAAGGGAAGGAGGCAAAAGCAGGCACATGTGGGAGTGGGGGAAAGGCAGAATTAGTGTGAGCTGTGGGGAACTCCCACCTCTCGAGCTTCAGGGAAGGTGTCTGGCTGCAGAAGTCCAAATTTTTGAATTTGTTGATGTTGTTGCTATTTTTGTTCACTTGCAAATGTTCCTGGAGCTGCCCAGCTAAAAAAAGCTCCTGGCCCAGAATAATTAACTCCCAATCTCTGGTTCATCTCCAGCGAGGTGTAATGGTTTAAATCTGGGGGTGAAGTTAAAAGCAGGCAGGAAAATCTGGAGGACTCTATTCTGATGCAAAAGAAAAGAAGTTCTGACACTGATTTTCCAGAAAACAGGCAAATTCAGTGTAATGCCATTTCCTGCTGGCAGTCTGACACTCAATTGAATAAAATTGAATTAAAAATAATAAATAGAATAAAAATAGAATAATAATGAAGAAGAATAATCAGAGAAAGGTGGCAACGGGATCAAGTGATTGTGTGGGATAAATGTAGAATAAATGGGGATGAATGCCCTAGGGCAAACTAGTGTTGCTTTCCTGTGCACTGAGCCCCATATCCCAAAGTACAGAGTATTAGAAATTACTCGAAAATGTTGCATTTCAAAGGTGCAGTTCAGTCCAGGCATTTGCCAGGTTTTAATAGATGAAAAAGTCATTTTTCTAGGAAGCCAGTCAATCCAGATGACTTGTGTTTTGCAGGCTCTGAAATCCCACCCCAAGGCTGACAGAAATAATAAGTTCCTGCTGTTTGTAACTAATTTTTACAGATGATCAGTTTTGGGTGTTTTGTGACGTAAAAGCAGCAGATTGTTGTTGGTGATCTGGTCTCTAGTTTAGTTTTCTGCTGCCCTGGAAGGGGGGATAGGGATGTTTGGCAGCTCCCAGGAGCCAGTTTTGCTGCCTGGCCTTTCCCCCTGTCCTGCACATCCATGGGCTGCGCCAGGGACGAGGTCACTGTGGAGAAATGAGTGTGCAATTAATATGGAAAATGAATAGCTGAGCTGTAAATGGGCTCACTGGGAGAGCTGGGGAGCCCATGGAGAGAATGTTAATGTGTTGCCATGTTATTGGTGCTAATCACTTAAAATGTGCTTCTTTATTAGTGGCTTTAATGAGAGCCACTTAAACTGTGCATTAAAGAGGGGGACTGCAGAGAGGAATGGCAGAGCGGGCAGCAGACAGTCATAATTTTAATTGAAATGCTTTTAGTACAAAAATGTAAGAAAACCTGGAATCCAGTAATCCTTTTCACTTTCTGAAACCCCTTCCATTGTGTCTCATCCATTACTTTTGTTTCCAGAGCTGGGGTTATTTATTTTCCTAAGTGCTGATGGGTTTGTCTCTGCCTAACAAACACACTGGCTCTGATACCCCGGTGGTGACTGTGCTCCTTTGGTGTCTCCCCAGGCTTTTTCCCAGGCAGCTCTCAGGGATGTGATGCTTTCCTGCGGCACAAGATGACCCTCATCTCTCCCTCCATCCTCAAGAAGTACGGCATTCCCTTCGACCGGGTACGTGCAGCGCTGCAGGGAGCAGGGGGCAGCTCCTCGAGGGGCACAGAGGGCAGAATTCCCCTCCAGGCACTGGGGACAAATTGGCTTCCTTTCTAGGGGCTAAATTAATGTGCTGAATGTGTCCTGTGGGCTCAAAGCAGGAAATGGGGATTAGGGGGTTGGCTGAGACACTGGGAAAGGAGGAAAAGCTTCCCCTGAACAAACTCTGGCAATTGAGGAGCCTCTCAGGTAGAGAGGGCCAAGCCAATGCAGATGTTGTGGCTTATCAACAGGCAGCAAAGCTCACTGGTGAGCCAGAAACAGTTATTCTTCTCCTGGGGATCCAGCATGAGCCACTAGTGGAGCTGGCTGTGCTGGCTCCCTGTTGGGTAAGTGTTGGTGCTGCTCTAAGCCTGGAAGGATCCCTGAGTCTTTAAACCCTCTTACTGGAGCTGAGGGGTCATGTTTGTTTGGTGTGATCGTTTTAATGTGCTTATTCTTAAAGTCTTCTGGCAAGAAGTAAATCTCCTCAGCCAGGCTTACAGGGATTTGTATCTGTGCACAATCAGTCAAACCTCTGCTGCTGCTGCTGCCTCCTCCCAGCACAGGAACCTGGCCTGCCTTGGCATGTGGGAAGGGTCAAGGAATTCCTGGTCCAAACTGATCTCACAGAATCCCAGAGTGGAAGGGACCTCAAAGCCCACCCAGTGCCACCCCTGCCATGGGCAGGGACACCTCCCACCAGCCCAGGGTGCTCCA
>JAWWEW010000079.1:526053-558063 GCA_035583185.1 Anabacerthia variegaticeps | reverse complement strand
CACCCCCTGCCATGGGCAGGGACACCTTCCACTAGCCCAGGTTGCTCCAAGCCCTGTCCAGCCTGGCCTTGGACACTCCCAAGGCTGGGGCAGCCACAGCTTCTCTGGGCAACTCCCAAAGCACACAGAGGGTGGGCTGTGATTTTGAGGGTGTTTGGGTGAACAGATGTGAGTGGGGGAATAAATCCAGTGAAGGGCAGGAGGTGCTTCAGAAGGACCCTGCTGTGTAAGGCCGTGTTGGGAGGGAAATCCCAGCAGAGCTCTTGCCTGGAGGTGGGAGTGTAGGGTTGGACGTGCCATGAACCAGAGTGGTCACAAGCAGAGGATTTCTTGAGCTTTTGGAATGCTGCAGCCTGAGACCCTTTTGGGGGATTTTTTAATAGGTCTCTGTGCATTGACTGACCTGTGGGGTGTCTCCTTTTGCCTTTCCAGATCACCCAGGAAGCTGGAGAGTTCATGATCACATTTCCTTATGGATACCACGCTGGCTTCAATCACGGCTTCAACTGTGCCGAGTCCACCAACTTTGCCACCTTGAGATGGATTGACTATGGGAAAATGGCAACCCAAGTAGGTGTCTGTTGGGATGGAGGTTGTTGAAAAGCACCAGTTCATGAAATACAGAGAAATGGGAGAGGGAGACTTAAGGTCAGAATGGAAATGCCCTTGTGGTGTGCTCTGCTTTGTCCCGTGTGGCTGTTGCATTCCTGTGGTAGTTCCTGCCATTCTGAGGGCGTAGCAATGACTTTCTCAAGTGCTGGGTGTTACATACACCTTGTGAACAGGTTTGAGTTCAGTGTTCTGATGCAGCCAAATGCATTTCACAGTGAGTAAGGTGACTGATGTAACTGAGTACAACTCGTTAGGTGCACACTGGAGGGGAAGGAATAAGCTGGAAATACTTTTAAGCTTTAATAAGACTATGGCAATAACATTCTGAAAATACCTGAATTCTTCTAATCTGTGCCCTCAGTTCCATTTGGAGAGGAGAGTCAGGCTGAAATGAGTGTGTGTGGTTATTTCTCATGAGGGCAAATTTCTGGGAGGTTTTATTCCTTTGGTTTTGCAACAACACACCTCATCCATTCTGCTCTTTGGAAGTCCGGAGAGTAACTGATCAGCAAAGCTCATTCAAGGAATCTTGGAATTTTTCAATTGGGCATCAGTTCTCCACAGTCTTTGGGCAAAAAAGAAATGAATATAGAGAGGGTAGCACTTGAAAATTGCCTCAGATGTTCCTTTGCAGAAAGACAGACTTGGTTTTCCCTGTGGAATGGCATTTGTAATATCTCCTTCACTTGTTTTTCTTCTATCATCTCAGCTTGAGTCTGTAGCTTTTGTAATGCAGCCTAATGCTTTCTTCTGGACATTCAGCATTTGAGATCTCTCCTTTTCTGAAATAAGGAGATTTTATTATTTCATTGGGTCCTCAAAGCCCATCCAGTCCCATCCCTGCCATGGGCAGGGACTCCTCCCACTAGCCCAGGTTGCTCCAAGTCCCCTCCAGCCTGGCCTTGGACACTCCCAGGGATGGGCTGTGCATCTGAATTTGTTCTGGAGTTAAAGGAAGGGTAAGAAAAGCCTTAAACCACAAGAGGCTTCAAATCAGTGCTGAGTGTCTTAAAAATAGCCAAGCAAACTTGGTTTAAAAGGCAAAGAATGGTTTTTGTGTGCTGTGACCTCGTGTAGCAGGTCTGTCTGTGCCAAATGGTCCTGGTGTTACACCCCAGAAAATGGGGTTTGTCGTGGAAATCTGGGCAGCCCCTGAACTGCAGCAGTGCCAGCAGGCCCCACTCAAATATTAACAGCAATTTTGGGTTCAGCCATGTGTTCCCAAACAAGTGACATTTGGGAAGTGCAGCTTTGGCTTGAGCCTCGGTGCTCCCATTGTCAAGCAGCATAGCGTGAAATTACCGACCAAGCGCCGGGGAGACTCGAGCTGGTCTGGGCAGAGCAGGGGGAGCTGTGCAGGGGATGCCCAAGTTCTTCCCACTGCACTCAGTGCCACTTGTCTGCTCTGAGCCGGCTGGCTGATGTGGCTTAAACCACGTGTTAACTAACCCTTGGATACCTGAGGGTCGGGCTCCTGGAGACGTGGGAGTGTTGTTGCACTGTAAGGGCAAAAGGTTTGGTTAAATCTCATTTGAAGTTAAGCAGGGACTTAATGAAGTACCAGTCAAGAGTGGGAACTGGAGCTGCCTGCATGTTTGTGGGGAGAGAAATTCTTCCCTGGGAGGGGAGTGAGGCACTGGAACACCAGAGAGGCTGTGGGTCCCCACCTCTGGAAGTGTCCAAGGCCAGGCTGGAGCAACGTGGGACAGGGGAAGGTGTCCCTGCCCATGGCAGGGGTGGCACTGGATGGGCTTTAAGGTCCTTTCTGACCCAAACCAGTCTGTGATTTTGTGATCCTCAAGTGTGTGATTTCTGTGCTCTCAGACACAATTAGATTATTCTTGCCCACATCCAGCAGGTCTGAGGTCTTTCTCATCATATGCTCCTTTATAAGTTCCTGGGGACTCTGAGCTGGGCAAAGCTCTGCAGAACCTGCACTGAACTGGGCTAGAGGTGATTCCCTCCCCCTCTTGGGTCATCAGCTTGGCTCTCTTGTCCTCCCAGCACTGGTGAGGTTGGTGACAAGGCAAGGCTCATCATTAGCCACTTGTACTGTTCTCCTGGCCATTATCCTGGGGAGGGCATTTGGGTCCTGCTCGCTGCGAGTGCTGCATGTCAGTGGTGTGGTGAAAGAGGCAGGAATGGCTCACCTTGGGGGAACACAGGCAGGGCTGTGCTAATGCCCTGCCAGATGGGGGCTGGTCTGACCACAGAGAACCTGCCCAGGCTGTGAAAAATGCACAGTAACCAGCCTGGAGTGGGAAGATCAGCTGCTGAGACACTGGTTCTGCTCTGGTTGTGGAACAAGTGTCAGGATTAGCTAAAGAATGGCAGGGACCTTTTGGACCTCAGCCTATGCTCTGTCACATGGCTTATTGCTGCTAAACCTTCTCCTTGCTTGTTTTTTTTTAATATATATATAATATTGAAATAACCTCACATTTACACGTGGAATATCTGTGGTTTGAAGTTGTCTGGCATAGGATTTTCCATGGTAAATTGAAACTATCATGTTACTATTCAGATCTTAGTAGGTTTCCCCTTAATACATCTGTCTTTCCAAGGAAAATGAAATCTCTGAGGCTTTTGGCAGGAACTGTTGGGTAATACTGTAAAATTCCTCCCCAAAATAAGGGAAATCAGAATTGTATTTTTGCATTACTTTGTGTCTGTGCCTTAACTGACTCTAATTAGACCTTTTAAGCTTAGAGCACATAAAAAATCTATTATGAAATAGCATTTCTATAGTTTGTCAGACATTCAGAATTGCTCTTTTACTCTAATTAGACCTTTTAAGCTTAGAATACATTAAAAAAAAATCTATTATGGAGTAACATTTCCACGGTTTATTTTTGTCAGACAGATTCAAAGTTGCTTTTGTACAAAATCTTCCACCTTTTGTTGTATTTATTTTCTTGTGTTATTTGTAAACACCCCTAACACCTTGCTCTTGGCAAGGCACGGGTTCTGTGCAATGAAAAGGAGTTTTTACAGGGTTTTTCCTGCTGAGGTGGAAAGGAGGTGGTTATTTTTTAGGAACTGTCTTGAAGCTTTGTTTTATCAGCTCTTTCCCAAGCTTCTCTTCTGAAGGACTGATGGGGAGGTTCTTGTCATAATTTTTGTTAATGAAGGAGGAACACTGAGGGTTCTGTCAGCACCATAAATACCTGGAGGGTTCCAGGCTCCCAGTCCTTGGGCTGCTGCTGCAGCAGATGGATGGCTGTCAGCAGGTACCTGGCCCTTCTGGGTGTCCTGCCCTTGAGAAGGGGAGCTGAGAGACTGGGTTTCAATCCAGACTGGAATTATAAACTGTCCAAGCCTTTATTCACAGGAAGTGGGACAGGGATGGGGACAGTGGTGACTTCCTCCTGCTCAGTGCCTGGCTAACCCTGAGCACTGAGCTGGGGGCTTTTGAACACATTTTTTTAGCAGACTAGATCAGTTTTCAATGCTCCTCAGCCTAATTTCCTTGAGCTTAATTACTGCAAGGTGTAAAGGATGCTCTTCCTGAATGCTGCTTAGTCCCAGCTTTTCCAGCCCAGGGTGACTCTGGGAGGCTGCAGTGGGAACTGCTGGTGTCTGGGGTGGAAACCTGGGATGAAACCCCTGGAAGCTGATGTTGCAGGGGCAAGAACCTTTTCCTGATATCCATCCCAACCCTAACACAGCTCCAGCCCTTCCCAGGGATCCTGTCCCTGCTCACAAAGCCCAGCTTAGTGCCTGCCCCTCTGCTGCTTCTAATGAGGGAAGTTGTAGACTTGAGGGAAGCTCAGAAGGATGTTCACTCCAGACTGTGTCATCAGCACTGGATAAACGTCTTCATTTGTTTATCCTTGGCACTGAGATGAGTCTGCCAAAGCAGGAGGGAGCTGGGGCTTTGTTGCATTCTCATCTTGCAGTGCTGCTGGGAGCTCTGGGTCTCCTCCTGGGCTCTTTCAGCCACGCCAGAGACACATAAGTCAGGACCCCCGGGGGTGATCCTGCCCCTCTGTCCTGCAGGAATGGGGACTGGGCACACTGGAGGGGGATTCAGGAGCATCCTGCCACGTGCAGTCTGTGGAATAGATCAGGGATTCTGGCAGAGGTTGCAAACAGGGAAAAGAGGAAATCTCCATGTCCCCTCTGAGCACTGGGATGGGTTGCTGTTTCATTTGCCCACGATGAACAAGTCACAGAGCATTCCTATCATATCTTAAACCAGAATGCTCTTCTTGGGAGGGGATGAGTCTGACTCCCCACTTGCCACTTGCCTGACTCCTGTGCCCACAGGAATCCTCCTGAAAGCAGGCTAGGGCACAGGCAGGCAGAAAGTGTGCCCTGCAGCCAGGGACGGGGGGAGTCCGTGGCAAGCTTTGCCTAATTGTTTTGTTTATGAAACTGGGAAGGGTTTCCAGTGGGTTTCCTAATGAACTGGTTTGTTGTTGAGACTTCCGGCGATGCCGGTAATTACGCTGGAAACAGGGGGTCAAGACTCAGCCTCCTTCCCACAAGCTTCCAACTACCAACCATTAAATACCCCAGCCCAGCAGTTTGGGTTTTTCCTTCCTCTGCTCAACGTTTAACTCCTTGTTTTCTGCCAGAATACATGCCAGTCACCTTTCAGGCTGAGTGGAAGGAACATGAAACTGGAGCCCAAACTGGTTTGTTCTGTCCTGTTGGCTGAGTCTGAACTGGATCTCAGTAACACACCTGTAATGTGGTAACAAACTGCATTCCTGCTGAAGTGGGTTATTCTGGGAGGTCTCTGTTTCTCCCCAAAGCTGAAACTCTGTATTTTGCCCTGGAAATTCATGGGGAGAGGCTCAGGAGTGTTGCAGTGTGTGCTCTGTAGTACACAGCGAGAGTTCTCAGCTGCCTTTGAACAGAACCTTCTCTCCTTCCCAGGAACCTGCTCTTAGGCTTCATTGTTATGAAAAGCAGATAGAAAAGCTTCAAGCAAAGATTTTGCTCTGGCATTTAATAGCTGAAAGAACTTCAACTCTGAGCCTGTTGGGGTTCTTTATATTCAAATTTCCATTAAGGCAAAAAAGACTCAGCTGAGTTTTATCAACTGATTTCATCTCAATAGGAAGGGTTTTTATCCAGAAGAACCAGAGGTACCACTTTAAATGTATAATTTTGGAGACTATTTCTACATAAGGAAAAGGCTTATTTTACATTAACTTTTTATATGTTATGGAAGTGCTGAGGTTCAGTTTAGTGTTAATAGCTGGGAATTGAGGGAAATATCCTCACAAAACTAATGCTGAAGATTGAGGTTGAATTAGTGCATTTCCCCACATATCATTTGGTTTTATTACTTCAAGGAGCCAGTAGTTTTATGTCACTGTTATTTTATGTAATTTTTTCTGTTTTATTTGTGTCTTTATGTTAAAAAATACTGCAAATAAGATAATGGTTGTGCATTCAACAGCCACAAATTTCCCACTATCAGTCTTGGAGTTAGAATGGATGGGACAGGTCTCCTGGTGTGGTCACATATTTTACCACAGGCTCCAAATTCGAGTAGCAGGTAATAAAATAATGAGAGGAAGAATGTTGGTTTTCTGGGTTGGAAAAGGGCTTAATTGTGCATTTCCTCATACGATTTTTCCATGTGCTTGGATTGCAAGTTGCCTTTGCTTAAGGTTAACAGAGGCATTAACTCCTGGAACAGGAGGGGGGAGACTGGGAAAAGCCTTCAGAAGGTGGGACAAGTGAAGTTCCTGCAGGTTTGGTGAATATGGAAACCCTTGTCTCGTGGCTCTTGTAGTTCCCCTGTAACTGAAGGCCAAGAGTTGCCTCTAAAACTGGTTGATTTTTGGTTTGGGGTTTTTTCCACTCCCATTTTGAGGACTTGCAGCTGGTCCTTGGAGATGCCAGCATATTCTTTGTTTTTTCTATACAGTTTAACTATAGAGGGATATACAAGTGTTAGAATTTGAGGGAATAGGGAAAGATTTGTTCTGCAGAACTTGGGATAGGGATAGACAGAGATGAGGGGTTAGTATGTGTTAGGAAATACAGATGTTTATGACCACAATTAAATAATTTGAAAGAAATATAACTCTGTGTATATGGAAGGGGGAAGGCAATAAGTGCAATTGGATATCCGTGCCAGAAACCACAGCCTTGCCATTTTTGTCCTGCTCCAGTGCAATGGGGCAGGTAATTCATTGCAAAGGCAATTTCTTGCCCTTCTCTGCCCACATCTCCTTCCCTCCCAGCCCTCACTCCCCCAGGCACGTCCCCTTTTCCAGCTGTCTCTGGAGCATGTGCTGCTCTGAGCAGGATTTCAGTGCTGCCCGACGGGAGGGTCTGGGCAAAGCTGCCCATGGTGGGAACGTGGATGTGACACAACTGCAGCAGCTGAGGAAATAAAACTGCACGGTCCAGGAGGAGCCCCAGAGGAAAGAGGCTTTGTAAATGATTCATGCCTGCTAGAGTGAAAGCAGTGGAATGAAATTAAAATGGAAATGTAAACATACATCACGGTAGATTTGGGTAAAGGAGGGGGCTTGGCTGCTGCAGAGGCTGCTGGGGGTGGCAGTCGGTGTGTAGGGGGCTCTCCCTGATCCTGTCTACACTTCTGGGAGACTCCAAAGCTGCTGCTGGTTGGAAACTGCTCTGCAGACCTTCAGGCCCACGAGCCTCAGGATTTGCTGGGCTGCCTTGGAAGCCACGACGTGTGTGAACCTCTTGGTTCTGGGTCAGCATCACAGAGTGGCCCGTTCCCCTTTGAAGCCATTTTGCATCCTCTGGGGAGGTCAATCCCCAGAGCTCGCTGCTGGTGTGTGCTGGGGGGCTCCTCTCTGTAGTCCTGCACAGGTGCTTTTCAAATCTCTTAAGGAAAAATGATTGAAAATCTGCTCTGTGCAAATCCCTTCAGGCAGGGCTGCTGGGGGCGCTGGAGGGAACTCCTGCCCGGGCTGGAGGTGGAAGCCTGGGTGCCATCTGTGTTCCTGCCCTGCCTTGGCCACATTGCATTGCCCTGCACTGGTTTTCCTCCAGGGAATGGGGTTTGCCTGGAAGTGCCTGCCCATAAATACTGCTTCCCACTGCTCCCAGTCAGAGCAGCCAGAGGTCCTTGCAGAGGGAAAACCAGAAGCTGGGGGAAGTGGGATAGTGGGGAGCTGTACTGAAAGACTCTTTTCTCATTCTCTCTCAGTGGCTTCTTAAGTGTGGTCATAAATCTTTTAACAATGGTGGAGAAAAGCGAAGGCAGGAAGGGAGAAGCAGGTTTAATTTTGGGCATTTCTGCCAAGAGAATGGAGAAAATAGTTTTGAAAAGGTGTAGAGGAGGGGTGAAACCCCCAACCAGTCCTGCAAAGTGGCTCTAATTACCTCAGCCTCAAAGCTGAGATGTGATTTAGTGCCCAGAGGTGCGAACATTGAGGGGTCCCTGTGCCCTTTTCCATCCTCTGCCTTCTTTTAGTTAAGTTTATAAAGACTAAATGCTCATTCAACCTGAGATTGGTGTCCAGGGGGAGAATCCCCTGTGCTTCATCACAGCAAATGGATGTATCCAAGGAGAACCACCTGGGAGTAGTCTTTGTGCAGGCGTGTGCAGTGGCAAGGGTGCAGTTGCAGGGTAGTCTTAATGAGCTCAGGGCAGCTGAAACGAATAGTGCACATTTTCTCCCACTGCACTCATGGTTTGGGTGCAGGTTGTTCTTATTGTTGTAGCTTTTTTATTTCTTAACTCTTGCACAGGACTGATGTGCCACGTCATGATGTATCATTAGGAAGTTTAACTGCCCTGTTCTCTAGGTTAGTCTTTTGTTCCTTTAAGACTTTTTTTTTCAGTTATGAAGTGATATCAATAATATCTTCTCAGCCTAAAAAACTCTACCAGAGACAGGCTAATGGAGAGAACGTGGGTTTGAGGTCAAACCCTGACCTGCTCTGCATCAAACAAAGCAATTGCTATGCAGGGTGGGAGATGAGCAGAGCACTGGGTGTCAGCCTCAGCAGGGTTGTTGGTGTGCTTAGGGGGAGAACCGAGTGCTTGGAAAAAGAGTCCTCAACTACCCTTGGAGAGCGTGGCAGCTTCACTGCCTCTGGTTAGCCAAGAGCAGGTGGAGTCAGTGCTTTCCATGGAGCTGAAACTCCTGTTTCCATCATCCCCAGCCCTCCAGGATCCGTGGCCAGAGCTCAGGCCAGCCCTGGGGAGGGGAGGGCAGCCCGTGGGGTGACGGGTGCTCTGGGGACATCTCTTGCAGTGCACGTGCCGCAAGGACATGGTGAAGATCTCTATGGACGTGTTCGTGAGGGTCCTGCAGCCGGAGCGCTACGAGCTGTGGAAACAGGGCAAGGACGTCGCCGTGCTGGACCACATGAAACCCACGGCCCTGACGAGCCCCGAGCTCGACGCCTGGAACGAGACCAAGGCCGAGCTGAAGGCGAAGCTGCTCCGCAGGTAAAGGGCAAAGGCCTGTCCGAGCACCTGGATCCCGATTGCTGAGGTTGGAATGCTGTAATTCTTAGTCTGAGACAGTTCAAACCCTTTTCCCCCTTCGTTCTTTTTATACAGTTCCTCTTGTAATTTGTCTTGGTTAATGTTCTCATTGTTCTCTTCCCTTTAAACGTTATAAAAGCACGTGTTTTCCAAACTAGGACACTGGGTGTCCCTCACACCTCCTCATCTCATCCTGGAAGACAAAAAATCTATAATAAACATTTAGAGCTTCACTTATCGGAAAGCAGGAGGGGGGAAAAAAAAGCTCCATCAGTTGCAAAAGGGATTTTATGCATGCCTTTCTGTGCTGCCTTTGATCTCTGTATTAATTTGCTCCAAGTCTGTGATTCTTGTGTGTTAACAGCATGCTTGAGTTGAACATTTGGCATGCTAACCTTTTCCTGTTGGAATCTTGCTTTGTAGGATAGGAGAGGAGGAAGAGGACAACAAACAGCGGTACGTGACTTCCCTCATCAACTTCAATCACTTCATTCTTTCTCCTGTCAAGTTTCTTAAAATAGTAACTCTGGAAGTGTTTTCCTTTTCTAGTGAGGTTTTTCATGTCACCTTCTTTGAAAGCCCACAGGAAATCTTTGGGCATTGAGTTTTCTCAAGGCTTTTGCTTGGTTTGGTGTGGTTTCCTGGGATCTCTGGTGTCATTTGAGACCCTCAACTGTCTCGTGCCTGCTCTGGTTTTCATTCTTGAGTTAATCTACTGAACTGGTATGGATGTGTGATGGGAACTGGTTGTGGACAAAGGTAACTGGTCACCAAAGGAGATAAAAATGCTGCTGCTGACTCAGAGTGGAATTGAACTGGAGTGGTTTGGGCATGGGCTGGTGGTGGGAGAACGTTCCTTCCTCCTCAGGGTTGCTTGGGGAATGAGCTCCTGTATTGTCATGTACTCAGAGGTAACATTTGTGCCCTTCCATACACCTCCACATCCTCCTTTGGTACTTCTTTCTCATTCCTGCTCCCCAGAGCACTTGCAGTGCAGCACATGGTTCCCTTCTGTCTGCTCTCAGCTGGTAATTTGTTGAATTTCTGGTTGGGAGCATTGGCAGGCTCTGGAAAAGGTGTTGTTTCATCAAGTTGTAATATTCTGCTGGTAATTTCAGCTCCAGGATCACTACTTGGGAGTCCAGGAAAAGTCTTAAATAGACTCTGGGTTCAATTGGGCCATCTTTGACAGGGACTGTAACAGTCTAAAAACCTAATCACAGGATCACAGCTGCTGTGTTTAGGCATTTTATCAAAGAAAGACCCTTCTAGCAATATGGCATCTTTCTCTGTCACTGTGCTTGTCTTCCAGGAGTTTCAGTCCCCACCATGAGCTCTGGGCTGGGGGTCTTGTGTCTCGTGGTTCCTACATGAAAGGTTTTGTCTGTTATTATTTCACAACTGCTCAAGTGGTAAAATGTGTTCCCCACTAAATCCGTGCTCCAAAAGACACAACAGACACAAATTTGGCAGATGACTGAGCTCTGCAATGTTGCTCTGCTCCAGAGGTTGTGTTCCTAAATGTTTCCAGCTATGCCTCCTGTAGTGAGCTTCAGGAAAAGCAGCCTTGTCTCAGAGTCAGAAGTTGCCTTTGTGCCCTCTGGGCAGTGACTGAACTCCAGCAGGTCCCTGGAGCTTTGTCTTCCTCCTCTGGAATTTGGGAATCTCTTTGCTGCCTGTGACCATCAAGGGTTACTTCTATGTACAGAAATGTTTGCCCAGTGTAAGGCTCTGTATGAACACCGGGGATTATTTTCCCTCAGCAGAGAAGCCTCTCTCTCCACCTGAGCCTATTGCAAAGGATCCAGGTACATTTTTTCCTTATCCCTTCAGTGTTCCCTGGATTATTTCAGTATTATCCTGAAGCAGTTTAGAAGCTGTTCAATACTCCTTAGCAGTACTTCCTCTCCTGTGCTTACGTCTTTCCAAGACGTGGTTTTACTTGAAGCCTGACTTTTCTCAGCAGGATGGAGGGATGGGATTCACCTCTGCCCAAACCTCTTCACAGTTGTAGCTACTTAATTTAAGTCACTTTGTGGTCTGCTCCTCAAAGAGTACAAACACTGCTTTTTTGTCAGCTCTCCTGGAAAATGGAGCTTTTAAACTCTGCAGAGATGTGTTATTTCTTCTCTCAGGTCAGTCAGGCTTAGTTACCTTGAAAAACTCAACTTTGTTTGCTTTCTGGCTTCAGCAAGATATTGTTTTAGTCCAGTCCACAAGAGCCATTTCTGGTGTGGGAATCGTGGCAGACCCAGAACACCCTCACTTGTGGGAGTGTTCAGCCTTCAGCAATCAGTGTCTTTAAAGCTGAGCTTTCTGCCTCTTCCCCACAACTCCAGCGTGAGAAGAGCACTGCAAAAAGAGATTTTTTTATCTCCTGGGAGTGTTTGAATCTCCTGTGAGAATAAAACTTTGTGCTGTAGTTTTTAGGTAGCATTTCCACACCACAGGAATAAAACACACTGTCCTAAAACCAGCTTGTAACACTACTCTGATGGTTTCTTCAGCCACAGGAAATTCCAGCTGCAATGACAGTCTCTTCCAGCTTTGCTTTGTCTTCTCCCACCTGAGTTGTTCCCCCCAGGGAAGGGGGTGTGTACTTGGAATGTGGGTGAAGAGCAAAGCTGACCCTTTTGGGTTCAGCCCTGTGTTCCTGCTAATGACTGTCTTGCAGGTGTGAAGGCAACACCTCTGCTTAGAGAGCCACCATATGCTCAGAGTCTGGCAATTAGAACTCTCTGTGCATGTGGATCAACTTGCTTTTCTATTCATCTGCCACCTCAGGTTGAAATTTTCTCTCCCTTCTTTGTCATTTACCTGATTAAGGGCTCTTAACTCTGTTGTGCTCCAGACCTAATTAGCAGCTGAGTTGCTGGGCCCTGAGGTTGGGGAGCTGCATTTCAGCTTTGCTCCCTTCTGAGCCTGAGGGATGCAGTGGTTGTGGTTTACTGTTTGTCACACAGTGCTGGACCTGAGGCCATGTGGAAAATGCTGCTTTCAACCAAACCAAAACTGTCTACATGCTAAAAATGGGGTAAAAATGGCAAGTTTCTGAACCAGTCTCTTTTGAAAAGAGAGCATGTTAGTCTTAAACCCAAAATTCCAGGAGCTGTTTGATAGATTTTGTAAGAACATTGTCCTGGGAGTGGCTGGGATGGAGCTGCTGGGATTTGTGTCTCCACCAGTGCTGAGGAGGCTCTGGTGCTTTGGCTGGTGCTGCCACAGTGCCAAGGCTTTGTTGTCCCCCCCGTGGGGTGGGTGGGAGGTGGGGAGGGGACCCAGCTGGGACAGCTGGCCCAGAGTGGGCACAGGGAGATTCTGTCCCATAAAATGTTATGGGGAGCAATAAAGGCTGGGCCAGAGGAGGAAGGAGGGGTTTGGCTGGTTGGGACTGGCAGGGCACTCACTGCTCTGCCTGGGGACATGGTGAGTGGCTCTCCTGGCCTTATTTCTTTCCTCTTTCTTTCCCCTTTTAAACAACATTTGTGTTGAATTGTAGGTTTTCTGGCTCTTGTTCTCTCTGTTTTCCCTCCCTGGCCCTCTTGGGCAGAGGGGAGGAAGTGGCTGGGTGGGTGTTTGGCTTCCCGCTGTTCCCAGCCAGAAAATACTGCCCTGACTTCTGAATTGGCATTTTTCTTTGCATTGTGGCTGCTGTAATTTCTTTGCTCTAGTGGCATTGACTTTAAAAAGAATGAACAGTGTTCCTTTTGGCTCATTAGTATTAGTCTGATCATATTAATGCACATTTTTTTAGTTAGATTTCTGCAAGGCCTTGGACCACTGAAAAATCATGGTCTGCCTCTTGGTTCTGCTCTGAGCATCCATTACAGTGTGTCTGCAGGAACTGCCACTGCTGGGTAATGTCTCAGAGCTGCAAGATGATGCTTTGCAGACTTCCAGCAGTTTGCCAAAGGCAGACACGGACAGAATGAAAAGAAATAATGGAAGGGAGGCACAGGATGAAAGAGAGATTTAAACAAGTTTTCATCTGTATCTTGAAATACAAGCAAAATAGATTTAAACCGTAATTAAAATCACTTTAACTGCAGCTTGTGAGCTTACATTAGTAATGGTGGGAAAAAGCTCTTCAGGAAACCCAGGCAATTAATGGCTGCTGTGAATGGATCTTAAATGTTGTGTTATGCAAGGTTCAGCTGTTCCCTTTCAGATATCCCCTTTGCCCTGTAGCTATTTTAGCTACCTTGCCTTTTTCTCCAAAGAAGATCCTTTTGTTTTGTATTCAGCTTTTTAAGTCAGTGATGGTTTTCTATATTGAAGGCTGTGCTTTTATGTCAAATCACACTTTTGTACTTGCAGGTCTCACAGAAAAAGGAGTCAACCCAGAAGACACAAAACGGAGGATCAGAAGTCTCTTGGAGATGTCATGGCTATTGAAACTGCCTTGGAAGATGTGAAAGTAAAAGAGGAGCTGAAAAGAGGGCCAGATGTGGAGGAAGAGGAGAGAAGCAAAGGCCTTGAGGGAGAAGGTGAGTGCCCTGCTCACTGCTGGTGGGGAAGAGCTGGGGCAAGTCCTCTCCCTAAAACACCTTTGGGAATCACTTGTGCTGCTGTTTATTTCTGTTGAAATATCAGCAGAGCTTTCTCCAATATTAAATCCATGCTCACTGAAACACACCATCACTCACAGCAGCAATTGATTTTTCCCTCTCCTTAAGGATTCAGTCCCAATAGCTTTCTTGACAGGGCTTGAAAATTCTGCCCAAACTATTACAGGATTGTAAAAATATATATTATGGGAGGAATATTTTAAAATATTTCATAGGGACACAAATAAAATATATTTTTGTGTCCTTCCTCTGGAAAGGATTGATTTGTGCACTGCCTTGGCAATTCATCTTTGCTCTTTCCCTGCCTTTGTTCCCATTTCTCACAGCCTTAGGTTGGGTGGGATCCACAGCTGCTTCCACAAGTCCCACTTGGGTTTCCTCGAGTCCAGCTGGAGCAGGGAAGATTTCCAGCTTCCTTTGCATGGCTGAAATCAAACCCAGTCCATTACAAGTCCCAGTCCTGTGGGATTTCTTCTGCACATGGTGATTCCCTGGGCCTGAACTCCCCCATTGTGCAGGAAGCTCTTTTTGTGACTCCTTTTTCTTGGCTCTGTAGGAAAGGTTGCAATTTTTGCTGGGAAAAAGCTGCTTTTCCTCCCGTAAGTGTGTGGTGAAGTGGCTGCTGTGTCTGATACACTCCCTCTTTGAGGCTTCTCCACCACTGCATAGGGTGAATTAATTTTCATCTGTTGTATATGCCCATTATTTGTTTAGCATTTGGAGAAACTGATGCTGCAAACTGCTCAGGGAACTTTGATAATGATCTTAAAGGAAATCTATGGAAACTCTGGGGAGAGAAGTGAGGGCTTTGCTGAGTTCCAGAGTCTCTTAACTAGACAGTGTATTTTCTCTTTTCAGGGGAAATCAGGAGCTGGGAATCACTGTTGCACAGAGCAGTAGCACAGTGCAGACAGTTAATTCCTGTTGCCCTCAGCAGTGTGTTAAATTGTCTGCTCTCAGCTCTTGTACAAGTTTAACACTTGATGCTTGGAATAAATGGCCCAAAAACGCTGATTTTTCTTTGGAGACAAGAGATAAGTGACAGGGACAGATCTGAGATCATTAGAATGGCCAAGGAACAATAAAAACTCTGTTCTGGCTGAATTGGTTCCAAATCATACACTTCCTCTACATCTTAAGAGCTCTTTAAGTCACAGCTCAGGAGGGAAAGGCTGATTTTCAGCCCCATTGCAGCAAATGCCACTGGAGCAGGCTCTTGCTTGGTGTGGCTGTTAGCAAACACACAGCTTTCTTACTGCAATATAGCAATTAAATCCCAATGACTTCTCTAATTCTCCACATCCTGCTGTCTGCATTGCCTCTCACAAGTGTCCCAGGGTTTCACCTTGAGAAAGAAAAGAGCATCTGCTTGGATGGCCCTGCTCGTGGCAATTCAGCTCCCCCACCTGCCTCACTTCCTTTCTTTATTCCTCTTTCCTTTGGCTTGATTTTCTATTTACGCTGGTAGGGATGACCTTGAGAAGGAGGAAGGATGAGATTTCAAAGTAATCATAGTTTCAAAGTACAGCTTGTGCTTCGTGGTGGTTATTTGGACAAGCTGAGTATTTATAACTTGAGGTTTTCAGGATTTCTGACCCAGATCCCTTAACGGTGTTTTCTGTTGGTTTTTATGACTCAGCTTTGTATTCATAATTTATTATGTTGCTATTAATAGATTTAGAATTCTTAGCAGGTTGTCTTGGGACATTCAAAAGGAGAGTCTTTAGTCTTTGCTCCTCTCTGGGGATGCTGAACAGCAGAGATATCTCCTGTGAGCCAGCAGGTGTTGCCTGTGGTGCTGTGCCTGGTAAGAGTCCTGCACATTGGGCCACAAACCTTCTCTCTGGTGCTGAAATCCACTTTTAATTGTCTTTGCCCCAC
This sequence comes from Anabacerthia variegaticeps, assembly GCA_035583185.1. Lineage (NCBI taxonomy): Eukaryota > Metazoa > Chordata > Aves > Passeriformes > Furnariidae > Anabacerthia > Anabacerthia variegaticeps. The sequence continues at coordinate 542,565 of JAWWEW010000079.1, read as the reverse complement.
CCCAGGAGATGTTGCTGTAATGGAGGAACTCCAGACTCTCATAGCATCTTTCAATAATCTCATTGCACAAAGCTACAAAGGTCCTGTGCAAGTGGTTTGATTTCCCCCCCAAAGCCCTCAAAGATATCACAGAACCCCAGGATCCCAGAGGCTGGAAAGGCCCTCCCAGCCCCCAGAGCCCCCCCTGTGCCCCATGCCCACCTTGTCCCCAGCCCAGAGCTCCGAGTGCCACGGCCAGTCCTGCCTTGGGCACCTCCAGGGCTGGGCACTCCAACCCTCCCTGGGCAGCCCCTGCCAAGGCCTGACCACCCTTGCCAGGCACAAATCCCTCCTGCTGTCCCCCCTGCCCTGGCCCAGCCTGAGGCCATTCCCTCTGCTCCTGTCCCTGTTCCCTGGGAGCAGAGCCCTCCCTGGCTCTCCCCTCTTGGCAGGGAGTTGCAGAGCCAGAAGGTCCCCCCTGAGCCTCCTTTGCTCCAGCTGAGCTCCCTCAGCTGCTCCTCAGCTCCACCAAGCCCTGTACAGTGTTTCAGGGTATCCCTGGACAAGCAGCTCTGCTCTCCATGACACCACATTGTCACACATGTTTTCCATGTGTCCCAATCTGCTCAGACATTGCTCTGTTACCCTACTTGGGATTTGTGTCTACAGATCCCTTTCCTTCCTAGAAATATTTGGGATAGGCACAGAGGCACTTGGGATTTTACCTTCCTTTCTCCTGCCTTCTGATTCTATGGATTCACTTGCAAACTCATTTGTTCATCTTAATGCAAAGAGTTCTAAGCCCAGTTCCACGTGCCAGCTGCTGTCAAATTACCCTTTAGAAGTCAATAAAGCTGGTGAATGGCATTTGTGGTGTTGTTGGGGAGAGAATTCTCAGAGTGTATAGAGAGTAAATATGATCTGGTTTTGTGCAACTGGGGAGAAATCCAATTTGCCTTTCATTCAGTGTATTTGTTTCTCTAAGGAAATTCAATATTCCTTTCTCTGTGATAGAACAAACCAGTTTATCTGAAGGACTGCCTGCACAAGTACAACCATAATTATTTGGCCTGGACTTGTTCCCATGTTTAGAAGTTAGTGTAAATAAAGTCATCAGACCAGACTTCTGGGAAAAGCTGAGGTATTCCCTGGAAGGTTTCAGCAGGGATTTTGGCACGTTGTCTTATTGTGGGATTGTTCCCCCTTCCTCCTGCGGACACCCTGTTTTTGGGTGGTGGTTTGTCTGATTTTCCATTTGCTGGGTGTGACTGGCCAGGTTTGGGGGGGTAATGGAGGAGTCTGGATAGTTTGGGGCTGCTTATTGGGGCTGACCAACCTGTCTCTGGTTGTCATGAGCCTTCCCCTCATCCTGCAATGGGAAATGACCTCTTGCAGCACAGTCACCCAGTCCCAGCATCTGGAGGAGAAAACCAACCCCCTGTGAAACAAATGGAGCCCTGGCACCTGCCTTGAGCACCTCTGAGGTGCCTTCTTGGGGGGAACTGGCAGCTGCACCCATGAAGTGAGGGGGGAAAATAGAGACTTTTCACACAGAAAAACAGAGATTTGAAAAAGGAAGAGCTAAAGATAAAAGAAACTACTTTAAAGATGTATTTTATTTTGTTACTGGTACATCCTGCACCCCAGTGGATAGTTTTGTGCCCCCAGCCTGGGAGACTGCTGATACCAAAACCTTGAAATACAGAGTCAGGGCTAATGTAATAAATGACGTGGGCTTTGGCACACTGTCCAGTTTCTTAGGGATTTAGATTATTTCCCTCCAGGAAACATTCATTTTGGCAGCCTTTCTGCTCCAGTCAAGAATTTAATAGTCCATAGAAATGACACAAGTCTTTTCTTTGTGACGTGGGCCTCTCTAGGTCAGTGCTGAGGCAAAGCTGAATGGCTGCAGCTTTCAGTTTGAAAGGAATAATGCCAGGCTGGAGCATGTTGGAGCAATAATGCCATGGTGGGACAGGCCAGCCCAGCACGGGAGCTCTTTGTTAAGGCAGACAAATATCAAGTATTAACTCTCACAGGAGTTCACTGTTGCCTGTTCTCTCGAAACAGGGGAGTGCAAAGTCAAGGCCCGTCCTCCAAAAGTGAAAGGCGAGAGGAAGAAGAAGCACCTTTTCCATCAACACCAGCACCACCTCCAAGCCCCCCAGCCCCCAGTGCCACCCCCAGCCCCCCAGCAGCAGCTGGCAGGGGCTGAGGCGGTGCCAGCACGGCCCCCAGTGCCCCCAGCACCAGGGAAGAACCTGCCCCCGGGGCCCCTGAACATCATCCAGCCGTCGGAGGCGCCGCTGGAGGAGGACGACTTCAAGCCGCGGCCCATCATCCCCATGCTCTACGTGGTGCCCCGGAGCAAGAAGGTGGTGTTTGACAAGGAGCACATGTCCTGCCAGCAGGCCTTCGAGCAGTTTGCCACCCAGAAGGGCCTGGGCTGGCGGGAGCAGGCGCTGCCCGGGGACGTCCCTGGCAAGGAGGAGGAGAGTGCGGAGCCGCCAAGTGCAGAGCTCGCTGCAGAGGTCAGTCCTTTGCACTCCCCGTGGCCAGGCACTGTAAGAGTTGCTGCTTTTAAACAACAACTTGCAGATCAGACTTGTAATGAGTGGAGTCCACAGTTGTCCCATCCTTGAAAGTGTCCAAGGCCAGGTTGGAGCAACCTGGGCTAGTGGGAGGTGTCCCTGCCCAGGGGTGGCACTGGGTGGGCTTTGAGGTCCTTTCAACCCAAACCAGTCTGGGATTCCATGATACATAATTTTCATGGAGTTCCCAGCTGTCTGTGATTGACCAGATTTTTCATAAGGAAATGGAGCTGGCAGCTTGCAGATGTTCTGATTGGAAGAAAAGTCTGTAGTTTATCCAGGTTCTTAAGAGTTAGTGTTGGCTTTTATCTGCTACAGGAATTGGCTCAGAAGGCTTTAGGGTCTCAGCCAAAAGGCGGTGAAAGTTTGCTGTGTTAATTTAAGAACTCTTTATGCTGAGGGTTCTGCCTCTCTTGCCCTGTTCCCTCCTTTGGGGTGCCCATCCAGCTTGTTCTGCTTCGTTCCAGACTGCTTCTGCTTTCTCCAAAATGAAGATGGAGATCAAAAAGAGTCGCCGTCACCCCCTGGGCAAACCACCGACCCGCTCCCCGCTGTCCGTGGTCAAACAGGAGACCTCGAGTGATGAGGGTGAGTGAGAACCACCAGGAGTGCTTTGCCCTCTGATTCCTGAAATTCCTGAAGCCACTCACATAACTGGGTGCCCTGAAACTTTGTGTGTTACACTCCACCAGTAGAAAAGGCAGCATGTTCCCATTTGGATAACCCAGCTGGAACAAAACTCCTCCGTGGGAGGTGTTCCCTTCTCACCTCCCACCCTTCTCTTCTCTCAAGAAAAATATTGTGCTGGCTGCAGAATGAGGCAGCATTTTGGGCAAAGGGAAAAGAGAGTTCACAGAAAATGACATGTTGAAGGAAAAGCTTGGTGTTGAATATTGCAGTGGAATGAGATCTGTTCCCCTTGGAGGGCAGTGCAGGTTAGGGCTGCTCTTTTGTGAGTGGGGAAAGTTAATTCTAACCTTTAAGTGGCTTTTAATTCATGTCAGTGTTGGGGCCCAGCTTTTCTTGGCAGATGCAGAAATGAGAATTAGAAGTCTGTCAGTGCTTAACCGCACATCACTGATTCTCCTTTTCCCAAATTCCAGTCCCTGTGCATGCCCCAACAGTCTGGCCCAAGGGGAGGAAAGGGACTCTTACCTCTCCCTCTGTTTTGGGGGGTAGTTTCCCACTCTTGGGTCTTTCCCACTTTGTAGATCACTCAGAATACAGACAAAGCCACAGTAAATTCTGCCTGCTGGGGCAGGGACCTGGGTGTAGCTGCCAGTCTGTGCTTACAGCTCCTCCTTCCAGAGGACATGTGTCCATTGGTTTTAGAGGAGCCTCCTGCAGGAAGGGCTATCCTGAACACTGAGCTGCCTCTCCTCACCAGGGAGGAGGCATTGGCTGTCTTGGTGTGCGTAAGGGGCAGTGAAGAGCTGGAGGCAGTGGGAGCTCCTTCTCAACAACATCCCTCTGTTTTTTCTGTCCCTCTGTCACTCTGGATTAGGGTGCTGCTTTCACTGACCTCACTGGTATCATAAATCCTTGCCTGTCACCTGATGTACCTCAACTGAAATTTGGAGAAACATGAGGATTTTGGCTCATGTCTTAAAAATAAAAATGTAACAAGAAAAGACACTTTTTAGGAAGTAACCCTCGTTTGAAATATGACAGAGCCACACAGGCAGCATTCATCACCTCAAAAAAGGAGTGATTAGTTAAACACAATCAAATTTCCACATTGTCTGGCAATTACATATTAGATTAGTTGAAGGGAACATTTAAAATCTGAGATGTGAAAGCCATTAATGTTTTACTTCAAGTTCCTTTTATCCTTTGAGGTAACTTGAGAGTCAGAAAATCTTCAAAGGGGGAGGTAGAACTGGGGAGGAGACTGAAGACTTGTAGAGCAGAACATTAACTGCTTATTTCCAGTAATTAACAGTGAAGCAGTGAACAATTTGGTTTAATGGGCTGAGCTCTGGGGATAATGTTCTACCAAGATGTTTTTGAACCCCCTGTTCTCCTGGAAACTTTGCAGATTGTGATGCAGGGAGGGATTTACACTTGGTCTTGAGTGGAAAATTTCTTTAACGCTTACTGTGACTCAAAGTTCCTTCATAAGGAAGGGTAAGACACTTGGTCCCCCAAACTGCCACAAATGGATTCTGCAGTGCTTTAATCCTGAAATGCCAAGGGCCTTTTAAAAGTTTATAAAAGCAAAGAATGAGCAGACTAATTAGCAGGACGTGGCAGAACTCCGGCAGAGGGAGGGGTGGTGGGAGGTTCAGTGGTGTATGCCCCATGGAATGGCTGTAAAAGGTCACTTGGAGCCAGGGCATCTCCTGGCCAAGGTTTGTGCTGGCAGAACAGGCTCAGGATACACCTTGGGAATACACTGGGTGGTGGGAACTGGGGATGTCCTGGCCAAACCTGCACCAAGTGCATCCACATCTCCCAGAGGATGCAGCTCCCCGTCGGAGAGAGCGAAGGGGGATCTCCTCCACTGACACCGTGTGTTTTCTGCTCTGTGAAGGTCAAATTAAAGCTTCATTAGGATGCAGGAGGTTTCCACAGCTACAAAGTGGAGTTATGGAGGCAGTAAATGTAGATTTTGTTCTTCCTCCTTCTCATGGCCAGTTCCAGTAGGTCATTTGTGTCCCTGTCTTGTCCATCTTACCATAACATAGGGATTTGATCCATTGAGGAAGTATTTAATGCACAGGCACGTGAGGAACCATGGATGAGTTGAGTGTTTTTATTTATTGCTGAGACAGGAGCTGTTTAACTCAGCCTTGCTGCCATTTCACCTCTTCTATCTGGAAACTCTTTTGCCTCTACTGACTGTCCACTGTTTTGGGATTTTTTTTCTTTTCATTCCAGAAACGTTTCCATTTTCTGGAGAGGAAGATATGAGTGATCCAGAGGCTTTGAAATCTTTGCTTTCCTTCCAGTGGAAGAATAAAGCCTTTAATTTCCCAGCTGAAAGGAAATTCAATGCAGCTGCTGCCCTGAGTGAGCCATACTGTGCTGTGTGCACCCTCTTCTACCCCTACAACCAGGTAATGCCTCCCATGGAGCCAGTAGAGCTGGCAAAGGCCTCTCAGATGAAGTCCAGCTGTGAGTCCACATTCACCACTGACTCAAGTGCCCTGTTCCCGTGGGTTCTGAGCACTCCCAGGGGTGGTGACCCCACCACTGCCCTGCCAGCCTGTGCCAGTCAGTGCCTGACCACCCTGCCCAGGAAGGAATTTTCCCTAGTATCTAATCTAAACCTCTGATACTGCTCAGATGGATGAATTAGAATGCAGACATTTGTAATAAAGACTGACCCCTACCAATCTGCACCCAAAGGAATGTGCCTGGATTTGGCACAGGCAGTGGATGGAGCCTTTTTTGTTATCTTTTCTGGCTTTCTCAGTGCTCATTTTTTAACTCACACTTAAAGAGTTTTGCAAACACTGTTCCATGCAGAAAACTCTGCCACACCAGGCACATGATTGCTCATGTTTCAATACAGGCCCAGACTGCTGAGTATATGCAAACAAGCAACAAAATAAAAATTTACTGAGTTAGCACATCCATCATCTCTTTTGGAAACTACCAATATGCTCTGGGAGATGTTATGAGCAGAAAGGCAAAATTCATCAGATGAATTAGTCATTTGCTCAGTTGTGTATTGATTTGTTCTCACATAAAGCCAGATTTGGCTTTGTGTGTCCACCAGGAATATGTGCCTTAGATTCCTTGTGCATGTGTTGGAAGCTTTTTCTGAGAAAAGCAGAACCCACCTCCCCCTTCAATAAAATCTCTTTGATTTATTTTAGAGACTGAAAATAAAATATCTGTTCTGATTGCTGGATGTTGTTTGATGGTTGTGAGGAAAACTGGGTGCAGCTGGGCTGGCTTAATCCATTGCTTTTAACTCTGCCTGTGCTACCAGGAACCTTGAAATGCCCTTCAGGAGAAATTCTTGCAGGAAGAGTAGGGAAGGATGCCAGAGGGATGGGAGAGGGGGAGGGAAGGGCTTGCTTTTCGTAAGATTTTGCCTTTTTATTTTTCCTTGGTGTTTTCAGCTGCAATTTAGGAATTTAGACTTTTGCAGAAGAAACCCACAAAAAGCTGTTCATTATTGTAATGCTTTTTGAGCTTTCTGGACAAATTACAGATCCCAGCAGAGGACTGAGGGAGAGGAGCAGGGCAGGGCTGGGCTGTGGTGCAGGCAGGGTTTAAGGCTCACTTTTGGCTGCCTGGTGGCAGGTGCTGGATGGGTGGTTTGCAAGGGATGTGCTTAGAGTTGAAAGTTAAAACTGGGACCAGGGAAGAGGTGACTCCAGGTGCTGTTGTTTTGTCTCCAAGTCCCTGCAGGTGGATAAGGAAGCTGTCCCAGTCTCTGGAGGGGAGCCATCCTCTTTCATCCACCTTTCCAAGTGTGGACAGAAGACCAAGCCCCTGATCCCAGAGATGTGCTTTACCTCAAGTGGGGAAAACACGGAGCCCCTTCCTTCAAATTCCTACATTGGAGAAGATGGAACCAGTCCCTTGATATCCTGTGCCAAATGCTGCCTGCAGGTTCATGCTAGTGAGTGTTCCCCCCTTCCCAAAGCCTTCTGGGCACTGAGAAAGCCCCAAGTTTATTTGTGTTGCCTGTATTTGGGTGCCAGGGTTGCTACACCTCTCACTGCCATTTCTTTCCTCTTCTGGTACAAGTGTATCATGGAATCACAGAATGGGTTGGGTTGGAAGGGACCTTAAGGGTCCTCCACTTCCAACCCCTGCCATGGGTGGGGAACCTTCCACTAGAAGGTATATCTATGTATTCAAGTCTGTCTTGGCAGTCACTGATCTTAAAAATACAGACCAATATTCTTTTTAGTGGCTGTTTTGTTGGCTGGTTTTTTTTTCTCTCTCACAGAAAAGATTCTTTCTTTTGATATGTTTCATTTTTTGTAATAAAGCAGAGCTCACAAGGCTTATTGCACTCCTTTCCCTTGAATGTTTCCTCGCAGTGTTGCTCTGCTGGGTGAGGCTCTATTGTTCCTGTGTGCAGCAGAGAACAGGGGGGAGCTGGAGATACATTTTATTAGTGTCTGTGATGCTGTTTGTAGTAATGGCACTTGATTACAAAAGGGAACATATGTCTGTTTGCTTCCCTGATAGTTATGTCTGAAAGCAGATCTGATTAATCCTGGTGGAGGGTACCTTCAGTGTGGGTTGTACAACATCCAGTTAACAGTCGGGCTCGTTGGAGATGTGACGAATTACTCTTCAGCTGTTTGATCTCGACAGATGGGGAATCTTATCTGACTTGCATCAGCTGGAATTACTTTTGTTGTTCCAATTTTAGAGCCTGCAGGTCCCCATGCAGCTCAGCAGGGCTGGCTCTTGTGGAGAACTGGGAGGCAACTTTTATTTCTGTGCTGAATCCCTGATTATGGCCATTTGTGGCTAATGAGAGCAGGGGATGCAGGGGGAGGAATGTGCCTTTCCTCACGAGTCGTGGCCTCGGTGGCAATCAGAGATGCTGCATCTCATCCATCCATATGTCTGCAACAGTCCAGCCTATCAAAGTGGTTTCAGTGGCCAAATTCTCTTCAGGGACAGAGGGATGGGGGCAAGATGATGTGAATCTGCAGACTCAGGGTGTGGAGGGCTGCAGCTTTGTGTCTTGCCTGAGCTCCACCCTCGAGGACAGGACAGACCTTCAGTCTGGTGGAGTCTCCAGTGCCTTGTTCCTTGTTGCTGTTTGTGCTCTGAGTCTGTGACGCCCCTTGGACTTTGCTGCAGAGGATCCATTTGCTTTGATTGCAGGGTTGCAGTGGTGAGGTGGGTTTTGGCTAAGCTGTGCTGTAAAACCAGCTGGCAGCCCAAGTGTTCCTGAGAAGGGCCCTCACAAACTGCTGGGTTACAGCAGCAGCTGGGCCAGGCGAGAGGGCACGTTTTGGGAAGGTTTCTGGGCTTTTGGGGCATTAACAAAATCCATAAAAATGGCATATTTTTCTTGTTCTGCTGGGATTATCCTTATGGGACAATCTGGGGGTCAGTAAGTGTGACTGTTGTCCCCTCATGGAATCATGAAGGTTGGAAAAGACCTTTCAGATGAAGTCCAGTGGTGAACCCACAGCCCCCACTATGTTCACCACTAACTGTGTTCCTCAAGTGCCACATCCATGTGGATGGGGATTCCACCCCTGCCTTGGGCAGCCTCTTCCAATGCTTTACAACCTTTTCCATGAAGAAATTTTGGCTAATTTTCAATCTAAACCTCCCCTGGCACAACTTGAGGCCGTTTCCTCTCATTCTGTCGCTTGTTATGGGGAAGAAGAGCCCGACCCTGTGCCTGGGTCCAGTCTCCTGTCAGGAGCTGGGGAGGGCAATAAGGTCTCCCCTCAGTGTCCTTTTCTCAGATCCCATATTCCAGCTGCCTGTGGTCCTGGAGCAAGAAATCCATGCTGAAGTTCCAGCCTGTGCCCCTCTCTGTGAGCTCCAGCAGTGTTCCAGCTCAGTTTCTGGTTCTGTCTCAGCTGAGGTTTTGGGCTGAGCAGCCTCCCACGTTCAGGACTGGGTGGAATCTGCTTTGCTGATTTGCCATATGATGAAAAGAGATCTCAGCTGTGGAGAACAGCTGCAGATCCATAGTATTGACTTTTTTTGACATGCTGTTTATCTGGCTAAGTGGATGATATTTATAAATCAGGTTATGGTGGCAATCCCAGTGCTTTCTGAATGGCTTCTTTTAAGTTTAATTCAGTAATTTGAGATTGTTCCCAGCTGAAATTATCTGTTCAGCTTTTTAGGATAGGTGAAGGCTGGGTGGGATTTGGTTGGGGTAGGTAAAGGCCGGATGAGATGAGCTGTGTGTTAATTGGGATGCTTATACTTAATTTTCCACTTGCTTTACAAGCTTGCAGAAATCACATAGATCCACTTTTCCAAAACTATTTCTGTGTCTTTTCACCATTGTTTTCAGTGACAAACCTCAATGCCTTTTATAGAATTTTAGGGGCTTTTTTGTTCCTATTTCCCTGTCTTTATAATGGCTATAATACCACTTTACTATTTTGGTGTTGCTGTGGGAGGATTTGGTGCTTGCATGTTGCAGTAGTTGATGCTCTGTAAAATCAGATGTTTCTAGCACTTCATATAACCATAAATTAAATACTGTTAAATGTGTGACATGCAGGTTTTTCATTTCCTTGCAGTATTATTGGGTTTGTTCTTTCTCATAACACCACGTAGCAAAGAGAGCTGCTTCAATCTGGCCAAAGTTCAGTGGCCTGACCTGTTTTGATGTGTGAGTGCATTGCAGCAGTGGTAGCATCACTTTGGAGCCCAGTTCTGCCTGAAGGATCAAAGCCCTGTTACTGCAGTCCTTAGAAAAGTGGAAAAAAAATTGTTGAGAGTTTCCTGTCTGTGGGTTTTTTATTTTTTAGACCTGTTGGTTCCAAATTCTGTCCCACTTACGACTTTTGTCTGAGCCTGTAGAATACAGTGACTCACGTGCTTTACCTGCTCTCAGAGGTGCTCCTGAGCCGGCAGGGCAGCAGGTCAGTGCCCAGCTGTGCTGGGGACACTCCTGTCTGACGGGGCTGTCCCTGTTTCCCTGCAGGCTGTTACGGAATCCGCCCCGACCTGGTGAACGAGAGCTGGTCGTGCTCGCGGTGCTCGGCCGGCGCCTGGGCCGCGGTAAGGACCCACCCGGGCTCAGTCACACCCTCGGCAGGGCCGGGGGGCTCCCATGGCCTCTGACACCCCCTGTGCTGTGCTGCTGCTGGGGAGGGTGGGGTGGGCTGCTGGGGGAGTTCTGAAGGAGTTGTGTTCCTGCAGGAGTGCTGCCTGTGCAATCTCAGGGGAGGAGCTCTCCAGATGACCACGGATGGGCGGTAAGTGTTGTTGGATCTCTCTGGGTTTCCTCCCAGGTGGCCTCTGTTGTGCTGCTCTTGTGAACTGGGTCTCAGTGCTCAGTGCAGCCCAGGTTTTGCTGCTCTGGAGGTCCCAGCTCCTTGCTGACTTGGCAGGATGAGCAGGAGGGACTCTGCTGTCTCACACTGCACCACGTGCTCCATGGCAGAGCTCCTGAACACTTGTTGAGTGTGGTTGTTTCTCAGAGAAAAGTCTTCTCAGAGAATGTTTAGAATTGTGCAAATTCAGATGCACAAGGAGGTTGATCCCTGTTGTTCCAGAGACATTTACCTCGCGCGACCGTAATTAACAGTCGGAAATGTTGCCAGGGCTGCCAACCCACATAAATGTGCCTCGATGCTGAGGAGGCAGCAAATGTTAACTGCCCTCCTGAGCATTCAGTGCAACTAATGGCAGGCTCTGATTTGTCTCTGTGCCTCGTTCCCCAGGTGGGTCCACGTGATCTGTGCTATTGCTGTCCCCGAGGCCCGTTTCCTCAACGTGATAGAGCGTCATCCTGTGGATATCAGCGCCATTCCGGAGCAGAGATGGAAACTGGTGGGTGTCTCCTGCCCGGGGAGAGTGTTTGGGAACAAGAGCCAAAGGAAAAAGCTGTAGCTAGACAGAAAAACATTGTGTGGGTTCATAAAGTAGCTGAGATTGGAGGTGACCTCACTCTTATTTCCAAACAAAAGCTCTGGGAGTCGTTTGGTGTCTGCTGAGTGTTCTCTCAGTGCTCTGACACACGAACAGCTCGTGAATTCCAGGTGTGCCTTTGCTCTCTGGCAATGTGCTCGTAGCCTGGGCAGAGCCAGGACCCTTCCCCACTGCACTCAGGTCCAAACTGCCTGAAAGCCTCGTTTGCTCCAGGTACTGCACAGCAGGACTGCAGAGGGGGGTGATGGCTAGAGAGAAGCTGACTTGTTCATCTCTAATTTGCCTCATCTGTCTTTACAATGTTTCTCTTTTTCTATCAAGAAATCTCCTGTAGAAATGAATAAACATTTTGTGACCCTGACTGCAAGGCAAGACTGCAAAGATTTTAATACCAGTCCAGCTACAAGTTGTTATTCAGCTGCGTGGCCTCATCCGAGGGATTAGTAATGGATGATTCATTAGCTCAGAGCAATTAATCTTAATGTTAGTTAATGCTCCATCACTATAGTGTGTTATTGCAAAATAAATTGTGCTTTTGCTGCTTTTTTTGGTACAGAAGTCATCTGGGTGACACAGTGTGGGCCCAGGAAGGTGCTGGAGCAGTGATACATGGGGTAGCACTGATGGATTCCTTCGCAGAGCTGCTGCTCAGCGCAGGCAGCCCGAGTGAGGGATTGGGAAGGATGTGTCCCTGCCTCCAGAGTTATTTCTCTGTTGTGCAAATGGGTTTTGTACACAAATGTGAATGTAAAAAGCATTCATTATTCAGGAGGAGTGCTGGAGCAGAGCGATGCTCGGGTGATAAATCTTGCCACGGTGGCTCTTTATGGATCAGCTGACATTTCCAGCCTGCATCCTCTTCATTACCAGCACTTGTAACGCTGAACTTAAAATCCTTTTACACAACACTCACTTGTATTGCTTAATGGAGCCTCACGAGGAAACATGACTTAATTCTTTAACTCTTGTGTGGCTGCCCTGCAGTCCTGCAGGGCCAGGGTGTTATCAGTGTGCAGCCAGGTCTGGTGCTTCATTCTGCTCCAGAGTGTTGGCTGGGCTTCTGTGTGGATGTGGTGGTTTGACCTGCTGCAGTGGTGGGGGGGGAAGTGCAAAGGACACTTAAACTGGATAAGGTGTGTGGGCAAACACTTGTGAGACACCTTGGGGGACTTCAGGGTTCTTTACAGGAATTTGCAGGTAATTCATGGAGCATGTGAGGAGTCAGTGGAGGAGCAGGGATGTCTGTGCTATGGAGCATTTAGGAAGATAAAATGAGGGTGACTAAAAGGTGCTGGTGTTGGATCTGATGACTTCAGAATGATGGAGTTGATGCAGTACTGGGGAAAATTGGAGTGGTGACCTTTGTGGCTGAAAATGATGGAAAAGGAGAAAAGGACTGAGGGGGTTGAGGACAGTGGAAGTGAATGGATGAAGGTAATGGAGGAAAGAGGGGATGGGGATTGTCCATGATCATGATTTGATTTTTTCATGTGTTTAAGTTACTGTGAGAGGGCTGAGGTACCAAGGCACTGCAGGGGTCTGGTTAAGGGTATATCCTGTTCTTGGAGCTTGTACCAGCTCTGCCTGTTCAAGCAGAGGCTTCTCAGTCCATTTGTGGGTAAGGCAGTTTCTGGGCTTCCTGATTGATGGCACATTACAGGCCCTTGCGTGTAAATTATTTATGACGTGGAAATTTGGAATAATTAGCTGTCATTCCTCAGGAGTAAATGAATTGCAGCGTTCATCATGCAGGAGACAGCCCATTCCTTACCCCAGCTGTGACCTGACTCTCTGGTGTGCATTTATTCCAAAGATTTCTCTCCTGTGTTTTAGACCTTCTCTTATCCCTCCCACAGAAAATGACTTTCAATGTCCCTGTGCTGCTTTGCCACAGCCCTTGGCACTGGTGTTTCTGTCCATCCCATCTCCCACACATCCACATCTTCTGCATTTTCTTAGCATCACAGAACACTTTGGGCTGGAAAGCACCTTAAAGCCCATCCAGTGCCACCCCCAGCCATGGGCAGGGACACCTCCCACTGTCCCAGGGTGCTCCAACCTGGCCTTGGACACTGCCAGGGCTGGGGTAGTCACAGCTTCTCTGGGCACCCTGTGCCAGGGTCTGCCCACCCTCCCAGGGAGGAATTTTTACTTTTTCCATAACTCTCTACACTCGAGGCTCACTGTAACTCACATTTGTCTTTGTTTTTGGTCCTATTTGCACTGAACACCCCCCAGCTGCAGCTCTTCTGCCTGGCACGCAGAGCTCGTGTTGGCACGGGTGGCGTTAGGTGTGTGCTCATCCTTCTGCTTGGAAAAATCCTGTGTGCATCAGCAAGGGCAGAGTGTGGATGCAGCAGGGTTAGTGCTCCCCTGGGCACCCTGTGCATCAGCAGATGTGCTGCTGGGCCAGTGGGATATTGACAGGTTAATAATGGGCTCTCCACTGAGCCGCTCTGCCGTGTCCTGCCGGGCACGGCCCTGCTCTTATCTGCCTGTGGAACACGCTTTGCTGAGCGATAAAGGCTCGGCTTATTAAAGGCTAAACCCACGTTCTGGCAGCACTGAGGCTCTGCCTTTGAATTTCCTGGTTTTTGTTCCTTTGTGTAAAAAGGCCAAATTAATCTTTGGTGTAAACAAACTGACTTCAGTTCATTCACAGGAAGGGCCGGGACTTATTCGAGGTACCCGTGGGGCAGAGCCCAGGCAGGGAGTGGGGATGTGGCTCAGCAAGAGGGAATAGCACATCTCCTTTTCTTTGGCATCTTTTGCTTTCAAGGAACACAGACAATCTTGGAGAAGGAAACTTGGAACAGTTTGGGTTGGAAGGCACCTCAAAGCCCACCCAGTGCCACCCCTGCCATGGGCAGGGACACCTCCCACCAGCCCAGGGTGCTCCAACCTGGCCTTGGGCACTCCCAGGGCTGGGACAGCCACAGCTTCTCTGCCCACCCTGTGCCAGGGCCTGCCCACCCTCCCAGCCAGGAATTCCTTCCCAACATCCCATCTAAACCTACTCTCTGTCAGTTGAAAGGCATTAGAATGTTTTTTGTCTTGGCAGTGCTTTGTAGCAAGTGCAGTGGGCCCTCTGCTCTCAGCTGTGAGAACTCAAATAAAACATTAAAATTTGGCAATTCTTCTTTTATATCTGGCAGTATATATTTTATATTATCAACTATGAATAGTTTATCATATGGTACAACTCTTCATGGTTTTTTGAGGGTGCATTTTTAAGATGGCTCAGATCTAGAAGCAGAGTGAACTTGTGCTTCTGGGGGCTGTATTGGTTTATTGTGTGATCTCAGGCAGCTTATGTTACATTCCTGATCCTGTGGGATGCAGTAATTCACATGGATCTTAAAGTTTAGATCATGTGTTCTGTACTGTTGCACAGTTAGAGCAGAGGCTGGGCAGGGTGAGAGGGGAGGGAAGGCTCTGCTGGGTACCAGGTGCTGCAGAGCCAAATGAATCCATCACTCATAATGTGTTTATAGGACATTTATGTTTGGATGGGTGGATGGATTGGTAAGGGGACAGTGGCTGGAGCAAGCTGTGGTGTGTTTTGGGGATGGCTGGCTGGGAACAGGCACTAACAATTCCTGCTTCCCTCTGTTCCTCCTTATATGTGGAATTCTTGCTTTGTAACAAATAACTTACACAGCTGTACGGTCACATTCATGGACATCTGATATTCCTGAGGTTTTTATTTATATGGGCTGCTCATTTTAACAAGTAAATGCACATTTGTCTCATGTGTGACATTAATTTTGCCCTGATTTGCCTTGTCCCAGCCTCAGATAAGGTAAAGAAGCTGCCCCACCCCTGGAAGTGTCCAAGACCAGGCTGGACAGGGCTTGGAGCAGCCTGGGCTGGTGGGAGGTGTCCCTGCCCACGGCAGCAGTGGGAGTGGATGATCCTTAAGGTCCCTTCCAACCCTGAAAACTAAGAGTGTGTTCCCAGTAAAACATTATGCAAACATCCAACTTGAACTTCCTTAGACTGGGCTTCCCAAGATCTGCTTTTCTGTATTTTCTCGTTTGGAAACAAGAATCAGTGCCGTTATAGGAGTGGGGAAATGTATCTTGTTCCTGCCACACCTCATGCTCTCAGTGCCATCGGGCTCAGGATGTTTGGCTTTGAAGAAATGTAATTTCTTTTTAAAAGTAGTCACACGTCTTACATTGATTTACCTAATAACTGGATTTGCTTTGCAGAAAATGAGTGTAAAAATTACTGAAAGATTTCATAGGTTTTTCTGCCTGTAATTCTGGTGTTTGGTACAATGTTTTTATTTCTTTTGTTTGCAAAACTGCCTGAGTATCTACAATGGCTCATCTGCCATGAATGCCAATAAAATATTTATGGTTGATAGGCTTATGCATCTAAAATAAACACACGATATTTTTGTTCCATTCTATAAAATTATATTCTATTAGATCTAATCGATAGAATGTTCCATTAAATATAATAGGGCAAATTACTCCCCAGTTATTGTGTTCTGTTCTTTCCAAAACAGAACCATTATTTTCCAGCGGTGACGCTGCAGCTGCTTGAGGCGTTTCTGGAGGTGCAGTGCTGTGTCTGGGCAGGGGGGCTGCAGCAGATCTTGCAAACCAGCCCTTTGCCTGGTTTGCTCTGCTATTCTCTCAGCCCTCCAGAGAGCAGTCCCAGGCTGGCCTTAAGTCACTGCCCAGTGTGGCTCTGGCAGGTGCAGTCCTGGCCTGGGGGCTGATGCCTTTCCCCCCAGTTTTTGGGGTGCAGGCAGGTGCATATAGACCCTTCTGTCAGTGTGGGCCCCACTTCCCTGCTGTGCCCCGGGGGTGCTGTGTGTAACCCAGGTGTCTGTGTCCCTGCAGAGGTGCGTGTACTGTCGCAAGAGGATGAAGAGGGTGTCCGGTGCCTGCATCCAGTGCTCCTACGAGCACTGCTCCACCTCCTTCCACGTGACGTGCGCCCACGCGGCCGGCGTGCCCATGGAGCCCGACGACTGGCCCTACGTGGTGTCCATCACCTGCTTCAAGCACAGAGCAGCAAACCACAGTGTAGGCCTGGGGGGCTTTGCTTTCTTGGGGGGTTTAGATTGCAGAGGCAAAGAATGTGCTGGGTTGGGAGGGACCCACGAGGATCAGCAAGTCCCACGCCTGGCCTTGCACAGGATCATCCCCAGGGGTCACCCCCTGTGCCCCAGAGCATCATCCAAACCCTCCTGGAGCTCTGGCAGTCTTGGGGCTGTGCCCACTGCCCTGGGGAGCCTGGTCAGAGCCCACCACCCTCTGGGGGAAGGACCTTTTCCTGAGATCCCCCCTAACCCTGCCCTGACACAGCTCCAGCCATTCCCTGGGTGCTGTCCCTGGTCCCCACAGGGCAGAGATCAGTGCCTGCCCCT
>JAWWEW010000079.1:497185-525953 GCA_035583185.1 Anabacerthia variegaticeps | reverse complement strand
GGGCAGGCCCTGGCACAGGGTGCCCAGAGAAGCTGTGGCTGCCCCAGCCCTGGGAGTGCCCAAGGCCAGGTTGGAGCTGGTGGGAGGTGTCCCTGCCCATGGCAGGGGTGGCACTGGGTGATCCTTAAGATCCCTTCGCACCCAAAGCAGCCCTGGTTCGGGGCTGTTGGTGCAGCTGTGCCAGCTGGAGGTTGCAGGTGTTTCCCTGCCCTGTCCCACAGGCCCCGTTCCGAAGGGAGGTGGCCCTGGGGCAGACCGTGATCACCAAGAACCGCAACGGGCTCTACTACCGGTGCCGGGTGATCGGCACAACCACCCAGACCTTCTACGAGGTCAACTTCGACGACGGCTCCTACAGCGACAACGTGTACCCCGAAAGCATCATTGTAAGCAGCTCTGGGGAGGGAGGCTCTGGTGCTGTACATGAGTGTCAAGTGCGATTTGTGCCTCCCTCTCGCGGCCTTTGGGCTGGAACGGCAAAGTAAACTTCAAAAAAAAATGAAAATTAAAAAGTGAAGTTGCTGCTTGCTTAGGAAATCTCATCCCGCTGTTCATTGCAGTTCCCATTTCTGACATTATCTCATTTATTTTTTGGTTCCTTGACAAAGATGTGATTTTGCTGAATGCAGATGACTTCACGGAAGGCAGTGTTTGTTTTAACTTTCTCCCTCTTTATGTTGTGGTTGAATAATCTTATTTTTCAACTGACAAGTGTGATTCATGGGGGAAGCACATTGTGAGCACTTCTGCTTCAAAACAGGGAACTCACTTAATAGAGGGAATGTCGAGAAGAGGCTGAATTGTCAACTCATGCATTCCCTTCCTGATTGTGCCAGCGGCTCACTGAGCTGCCCTGCTTGTGTTTGAGGCACAGGAGATGTGCTGGTTTGGGATTTGTAGTGGGAAATGTCCTGTCACTGGGTGCTGTCAGCAGGAGGAGGTGTCAGGGCTGATTCCTGGTCTCTCATGCTGGTCTTGTCTGAGATGCCCACAATGAATCCCGAGGGTAGAAACTTACACTTAATGACAGTGTCATGCAGCAGCTTCCTGGAGCAGTGATTTGAACACCCCTGTAGTTCTGGGCTGTGTTGGTGTTGTCTCTGACCTGTTTCACTGTGTCTTCAGAGCAGGGACTGCATCCAGATGGGACCCCCTCCGGAGGGGGAGCTGGTTCAGCTGCAGTGGACGGATGGAATCATCTACAAGGCCAAGTTTATTGCAGCCCAGATCAGTCAGATTTACCAGGTAAGGACCCAGGGACATCATGGCAACGTGTCTGATGGTTCCTGGGATTGGTCCTGAAGGAGGATTTGCCTCCTGGAGTGAATACTGCTGGTGGGGAAAGAGAAACAGGGGGATTCTGGTTTTTGTCCTTTCACAGAATCCCAGACTGGCTTGTGTTGGGCTGCCCATCCCAGGGATGGGGCAGCCACAGCTGCTCTGGGCAAGACTTTGCACACAGCGTTTTGGGTGTGGAAAAGTACAACCCTGGTCAGCTCCCAGCGGGTGTTGGGTGGGTAAATGGCTGTGCCTCCCTCAGAGGTGGGATCTGAGGTGCCTCTGGTGATTAAAAACAATATATAGCTCCACAAAGCTGCACTGTTTCCCATGCTTTCCAGCTTAATCACAGCAAAGGAAATTCTCATGGATTTCTCCTTTGAAATGGGCTGTTCCATGGATAGTGCCAGGTGACAGGAAAATATGGACAAGAAGCCTGTGGTTTTCCAATCAGGCAGTTACCTGTGAGCAAAGCTCCTCTCCACGGGGAGAACAGCCTGGATAGTTTTCCACATCCTGTGCACTAGGATTATATTTAAAAGCACAAACCCAGTTTTGCTATGAAATGAGTGTGCTATGGGAAGACAGCATGGATTACCTTTGCATTTTAAACTTGGCTTATTTTTGCAGTTCACAGCTCCAGCCTGTGTTTGGTGCACTAAGATTAGAATGTGTGTGTTTTTTTTTTAAATTGAGCCCAAATGACTGTCCTGTAACTGCTGTGGCCTGTGAGTCCAATTCATTGGTTAGTGATTTGGAACTTAAATCATCAGGGCCCAGCCACTCTGATGGTTAAGATGACACTGCCCTCAGTTCCAAATCCTGCCTTTCTCCTCCAAGCTGAGCTCATGACATGGCAAAGGCAGACAGGGATATGCTGATGCCTTTCCTCTTACTCCTTGTGATCCCTGTTCCCTTCTGGCTCCCTTCCATAGTGGTGCTCTCACAACCAGGGACTGAGTGGGGCCAGTTCCAACCTCCCCAGCCCAGCAGAGCTCCCTCCTCGAGCCCGGGCTCTGCACAGTTACCCCAGCTCGTGGATCCAGGCTGGGAGTGCTGAGCCTGCCTCAGGAAGGAGCTGCTGGAGCACAGGGGCTTCCTCCCTTCTGGAACTGGGCAGCCTGAACCTGACACCCTGTTAGACCAGGCTTTATCCAGAAAAGTGTATTAAAGTCTTGAGCAAAGGAAATAAGAACCTCTTAGAAACTTTTAATAGTTTTAACATTTTGCTGTGCACGTTTCCATGAATAAACATTCCTGGAACATCTGATGCATAATTCATGATATAATCAGTGCTTAGCAAAAAGGGTTGATGGGAGGAGTTTTTTTGTACCTGGCTGACTATTTCTGCTGGTTGAAATACAAATGTACTTTAGTAGCTGGAGTTGTTTCCTTGTGACCTGTGAAAATGCTTTGTTTAAGATGAAAGAAATTCTTATTACCATATTGGCCTGAATACAAGGCTGCTTTTATTATAAGGGAAAAGCTACTTTTCTTTTTCTTCTTCCAGATTTTAATCAAAAATCAGTAGACATGGGTAGTGGGAGGGGGGAGCAGAGGTGCTGGGCCCACTGGAGGGCAGGTATTTTGGGATCCATGGCAGCACTGGATGAAACCACTTGGGCTGGGTAAGGCAGAGCTGCCTGGACTCCACTGGAAGCTGCACTTTTTGGGTCCAGCATCCTTAGCAGAGCTTTGGAAGGTTCATTCCAGAGCACTCCTGAAATCCTGCAGTGCCAAGAACAAGATCATGGGATCTGGCCCCTGATGCTTCCTTGGTATTCCCTGAAGGGACCAGAGGTGGAACAGGCTGGGCATGGACCATCCAAGGGCTGCAGATGTGGAGGCCAAGTTGTGATTTCACCTTCTGCCTCTCTGCAGGTTGAGTTTGAAGATGGTTCTCAGCTAATGGTAAAGCGTGGGGATATTTACACCTTGGAGGAAGAGCTTCCCAAGAGAGTGAAGTCTCGCCTGGTGGGTACCCAAAGAGCAACACTGAGCCAAGTTGTAGTTTGCAGAACCCCTTCACATCTTCCTCATGTATTTTTTACACATTAGGTGAATGCAGCCTCCAATTTCTGTGGCTGTAAAACCACTTGTCATTCCCCAAATCCATAAAGGAGAAGTAATCCTTGCTGTGAATGCTTGAGAAGCACAGAAGTGATTTTCCCTTGCACATGTTCAGATGGGATTTTTATTTTCTCTGGTTAAAAGATTATGTTCAGATCATTTTACACCATATGATTTTAGTTATAAGGAGTCATTTTGTCCAAATGTGAGGTGAATTTGGCTACAGCTTAGTGATTTCTGGAGAGCTGATTATCACCCTGGGACCAAACCCCCTTTTCTCACCAAACAGGAGGTTTAGGACGTAGCTCTTACCTATAAATCTCTTAATCTACAAGATCAGGCTGTCTTTAAGTGCATACAGTGGAATTACTGAGCCTAGAAGAGATGAGGGATCTATTTCAAAGCTTTTTTGGTTCCAGACTTGCTGGGTGTTTTCAAACCTGGTGCTTTAACCTTTAAAGCCATTTCATTTAAACAAATGATGAGCCTGGAGAATATTCAGTTTTCTCTTTCATTCTAAATGTCTGCCTGGCAGGCACTGCAGGACAGGGACAGGTCCACACTCAACCTGTGACAAAGTGCTGGGCTTGTGTCTGATTTAAGAGACAAAAGGAGGATGATTCAACCTTCCCTTAGGAGTAACACACCAGTTAAACCAGTGCTCCCCTGTGGATGTGACACCAGCAGGAACACGAGGTGGACATTGTCAGAAATGGCCCAGGGACAGGCAGCTCTGGGGGGACTGAGGACAATTTTTGTTCCCTTTTCCATGAAATCTTCCAGGGTTTTACCCTAAAAATCCCACGTGTGAAATGCTTTCTGTGATACAGCCCTAATGGCTTCTCCATCCTTATGAGACCTCATGGCCTGAATTTTAGAGGTTCATAATAATTTACCTTGTTATCCTTTAAAGACTTCTGGTGGCAAAGAAGCACCATAGCAGTAATGTGTAAGACATGCACGATAGTCCAGTTTATTTAAGCTTGTCTAATAATAAAGACAACATATTGGAGCCCTGAAATCTGGGATTTGGAAAGAAGCATATTCTGTTCAGTGGAGACCTGAGGCTTTCTAACAGTTCCAGAGGAAGGAATGCAAGCTGGAAAGGGAATAAAGGGAATAGAAAGCTTCAAGTCTGGTTGAAAGCTAAAGCTTTTCTCCTGTATTTCTGCTGCCAGCATTGGCCTGTGCTCTGTGGAGGGGATGCTGGTCGAGCACAAAGGGACAAACACATGGGGGACAATTTCTACCAAGGAATCCCAGAATGGAGAGGCTGGAAGGGACCACAGTGGTGTCACCTCATCTCTTTTGAGTGGAAGCAGATGAAATTGCACCTCACTGGAGTGTGAGAGCAGGAAGAGGAGAAGGGATTGTTTGCACAGTGATCCCCAAATGCTTCCAGAGGGTCTTTTTTAAAGGCATTAGGGAAGGCCCAATTTCCTTGGTCCCTACTACTGGGAGAAGAGGCAGAGAAGGAATAGGCATAAAGAGAGGATTGGCAAGGAAGTGAAAGATGTTCTGGAGCAGAAAAAAGGCAACTTGAGGGTTTCTCCTTCCAGTTTGGTTCCAGAAGGCCAGAATTTTTAATTCCAGCCACGTGCTTTGCATGTTTTGGAGTTCAGGACTGCTCTGGGCCAGGTTGTTCCCTGCTGTCCTGCTCTGCTCGTGTGCTCCAGGCTTCCCTCCCTGTTTTCCTGCCGTGCCTCTAATGATTGTGTTTCGTGTCTCCTGCAGTCCCTCAGCACTGGGGCCCCTCAGGAAGATGTATTTTTGGGAGATGAAGTGAGAGCAGCCAAGCGTCCCCGGCTGGGGAACTCAAGAAATCCCGAAGAATATGGACAGCACCCAGATTACTTGGCCTTTATGGAGAGCCTGTTGCAGACACAGTACCAGCCTGGGACTCAGAGCAACATGTTTTAACCAGGATTTATTAAAAATCTTAAATTAACCCTTTTTGAGTTCGTGTTCAAAATAAATGGGAAACTGTGGAATGGAAGACCAGCCCTGTGCAATAGTTTGCTGTGAATTTCTTTCATCCCCTCTTGGTTTGGACTGCAGGAAAACCCTGTCTGGCTCCATCCTACCTCGACCTTGCCAGGTGTTGCTGCCCAGGAGAGTGGGGAGCTTGGAAAAACCCTTCAGACAGCATTTCCCACGGAGACTTTGGAAGAGTTTCTACAGATGGAGCTTTGTGACTGGGTCTTTTTTTTTATGAGGCTTGGAAAGGGTTAAAATTTCACAGAAATGACTTTTTCAAACCTGTCAAACTTTTGTCTTTCAAGGTGCTATTACATTGACTACTGAAGCAGCCTTTGGAATCGTGTTTTCTGTACAGAGACGTCACCTTTGTGAAGTTTTCTATGAATGAGCATTATTAAAAAAAAAAAAGCGAGCAAAAACAGGAAAACAAAAGTTTCCACAAAACATTTTTCTAGATCATGGCTTTAAAACAGAAAATAAATGAAATCCTCTGCCCTCCCCTCCAAATGAACTGTGACTGACGTTACGCCGGGGAGAGGGAGTGCAAGAACAGATGTCCTGGAACGTTCTGGGTTCTCTTTTTTGTAAAGAAACACTATCTTCTTTGTAAGCTGGGGAAGATGGGGAAAGAAATGTGGCACAGCTGGGATGTTTCTTACCTTTAGCTCTCTCAAAGCCCTGGGACAGGCGTGGGCTTCGCCGCCACGGCACCAGGAAGGCACTTAGGGAAGGAACGGCCCCCTTTGGGCTGTTCTTGTCATCCTCCTTCCCCATCTTTGCCATCACAGTTGCTTTCTAGATCGAGATCAGCATGGCTTTCGGTTCCAAGATGCCACTCTGTTTTGGCAAGTGTTCTGTTGCTGCTTGTGTTAGTTCCCTCCGAGCCCCCCCTCCCTCCCTGCTGCAGCGAGAGCTCCGAGGGGCTGCTCCGCCTCCCTGGTAGGCACGTCTCCCTTAGGAACCTCTGCCTTTTCTTTGTCTCCTTATTTTTATTTTTTAATTATTATTGTTATTATTATTATTATTATTATTTTTTTGAGTTGTGCTCCTTACAGTGTGAGAATCATTCCATGACAGAAGCCTGGGAAGGTGTTTGTATGTTTTAATTTTATCCTATTAAAGAAGAAATTCCCCAACCATCTTTGGTTGTCGTGACATCCTTTACTTACGCAAAGACTGAGCCTTTTGAGTTCCTCCTGGGGAAGAGGAAGGCGAGCCCTGCGTTTGGTTGGACTCAGTTCCCTGAGGATTGAAGGAGCATTAAAGGCCAAACCAAACCCTAAAGTTAAAGTATTGAGTGGGCAGCTCCCACTGGGACTCTTGGAATCTTCTCCGCCCGAAGAGCAGCATTTTGGAAGGAGCCCGACCCAAACCCTGCTGAAGTCCCTGGGAAGTGTTCCCTGTTCTTTGCAGGACCTCAGTCCCTGCAGGGGAGAGCCCAGGGCAGTGCTGGGACAGACAGAGAGCTGCAGGTGGGCCAGGGCAGGGGGGCCCTGCCTGCCCCGGAGCCCCCCGAGCCCCCCACTGCAATCCTTTCCCCTTAATTCCCTGCAATTACTGCATGGGAAGAGAATGTTCTTGGGGTTTAGCATTCTGTTTTAAGCCCCTTTGCAAGGTGGCCCTTGTTCCAGGGAGAGGCTTTTTAAGCAACGCTCTGCCTGGGTCTGGAAGGGAATAAGTGGGAAGGATTTGTGGGCTGGCAGATGGTAGATTAGCATCTTAAGAGACTCCACGGGTATTAAACTGTCCTAGTGAAAGAGTGCAGATAGAATAAAGCAATTTGATTTTTTTTTTAAACTTTGGGTTGGTTCTCCCTTGAGGATTGGAGTTCCCAGCCTTTCCTCCTGCCTCTGCCACGGGGTGTTTCCTGTGTGTGTGGCTGTGCGTGTGTGTCTGTAAGGCCTTTGAAAAACAGGGTTGTGTTTTGGCTTTTTTTTTTAATTTCTGAGTTTTGGACGTTTTCAGTAGGTGTCTCCACGAATAAAACCAAACTGAGACTAATAAAAGCTACCAAAATTGGCAAGGTTCTTCAAAGCCTCGGTTGTTCCTCCTACAGGGCTGTCTCCTGTCGCTTAAAATAGGATTTAATAGAAAACTTGCTTCTGTAAAAGACTATGAATGTTGCCAGGCCACGAGAGAAATATTTAAAACAATTGAAAGAGAAGTTTAACCAGCAGAGGAGTTTTTTTGTAGGTGGGAGGGGAGGGTGGGATGGGATGAGTGGCTGGTGGGGAGTTTCCTCTGCATGTTGAAATCCTGACTGCAATAGCTCCGTTCCTGTACCCATAAGTAGTACCTTTTTAAAACCCTATTTACATTGTAAAGACTAAAGTGTGTTTCCTTCCCCCACATTCAGATGCTGAGTTATGTTGAAACATGAACCTGGAACTGTGGAATGCCCTTCCTCTGTGCAAGGTCTTTCCTTTTTGTTGATTTTTGAATCCCTCCTTTTGGTTTAGGAATGACTTGTGCAGGTTTGGGGTAATGGCCATATTGATGCCCTTTGGGCATCAGACTATTGAAAAGGAAATAGGAAATGCACATTCCTACCCCTTCCTCCAGTGAAATATATTTGTGTCTGATTATGTGCTATAAAAATAATGATTTTTTTCTTTCTCCCCCTAGATTAAGGCTGTGATGTATTTTTTGCCTTTTTTTCTTTGCCTCCAGGTTCAAAATGAATTAAAGGCTGTTGAGCATTTCAGAGTGACACTTTTTGGGGGGTTGAAGTCTCTTCATTTCTAAGTTTCAAGTCTTTTTGTACAGCAGGAGGAGGTGGCTGATTAATCTGTGCCAAGAGAAGCTGAGGCTGATGAAGATGAGGGTCGTTTCCTTCCTCCCTGGTGTCTGTGCAGGAGCAGAGGTCTGTCATTGCACCCCTTCCCAAATTTAAGAACCAAGCTTGCCATGCACTGTTGTCCAAGGTGCAGGATTTGCTCCATCTGGCTCGTTGAGGAGAACTGTGGTTGCTGAAGAGCCAGAGGTGGTTCCAAAATCCTTTATCCTTTAAATCACCAGTTTGCCACTTCCCTTTTGGGATCTCCTTCATACCCTTCCATAGCCTGTCCAAGCCCTGGGGGAGGTTGAACCTCCCAAAGCAGCATCTTCCTGACCCTTCCTTTATTCACCTTGATTTCCCATCCTGGCCCCTCCTGCTTTTTGACAAATTCCTCTCCAGTTGTTGCAGGATGAGGCTGATGCTGCAGGTTATGTGAAAGAAATCTCCAGCTTTTCCAGACTTTGGCAGCTTAATAGTTTTCCCTGAGCTGATCCAAGGAATGGTCCTGGTGGGAAGAAGCTGCTGGTAGGAACTCCATTGGAATTCACACCCACACAAAGCTTACCTTTGGGTTTAAGGTCTCCTGTGTTGCTGTCCTAAGAACTGATATCACTTGAAAGGTGCCTTGAAATGTGGTTGGTGTGGGGTTAGAGGAGGTTCTGCTGTGCCCAGGGAGTGCTCAGGGAGATGCTGGGAATGCTGCAGGTGTTGAGCTTTGCTTCCTGTGCTTCCTTCAGGGCTGGGTGGCAGTGGGATGACACAACTCCTTCCCCTCCTCCTCCATGCTCATGCTGCTTACCCCTGGAGAAGGTTATTTGGGGGTATCTCAACCTGCACAGCTACCAAAGCATAGCTTGGTTTCTTCCTTTGGCTTTTCCACGATCAGTCCGTGCCAGCTCCACCCTCTGGAGGTGCTGGGCAGATGGCCGTGACTGTGCCTGGTGCCTCTGCCCCTGCCCTGCCCAGAGCTGTGCTCAGGACAAGTGCCCAGGGTGGGAGGAGCCCCCTGCCCCTTTCCCTGAGGGGCACCAGGGTGTGGGCACACGAGTGGGTGTTCTGGGACCTGCAGCACAGGAGCTGGGGGGACTCCCCGAGTCAGTGTCACCATCATTGTCACCAACTGGCACACACAGTGAAGTCAGCAGTGGGAATGGCTGGCAGCCTGGGGAAGATGGGGATCCACAACTCAGTCCTCCTCCAAGGCAGGCAGAGACTCACCGTGTGCCTGGGCAGTGGGACAGGGCATGGAGGTTCATTCACTGAAGACCCCTAGCTTGGCAAGAAGAAATGGAAGAGACAATTCCTTCTGGAAATTGTAAAGGACAGGATCATATAGAAAACTGAAACCAGCAGTGTGGACTGGGCAATGCTGTTTGGTGGTGGGCCTGAATGGGCAGCCCCAACCTCCCAGGAGCCTGAGGACACATTCTCCCCTTTTGTCCTCTGCTGGTCGTGGGGTCTCACTTTGGTCCTGTGGAACCAAAGTCTTGGTTCCCATTTTGGTTTCCTGTGGAAACAGCTCTTCTTGCAAGGGCATTTCTGCAAATCTCCAGTGTGCAGACCCGTGTCCACAGGGGGGTTTGTGGCTTCCCATGCACGGCCTCTCCTGCTTTCCAGCCTCAGCTTGTCCAGGGAAGGGCACCACGGGCTCTCAGGCACTCACCCCTTTCCTTTTTGCTTCACTTCTGTGGCTGCTCAGTTTAGGGAGAGAGCAGATGATGGACTAACCTTGTCACATGCTGCAGACATCTGCGCTTTGGCCAGCTCGGCAGAACTTGTATTTCTTGAGGTTATTCCGGCAGGATTTGTGTCTGTTCCTCTCCCCTTGCTGTTTGTATTAGTTCTTCATCAGTAGCTCTCCTTCAGCTTGAACAAATTGCAGCAGTTTAATACAGCTCCTCATTAAACAGGTGCAATTCCCTTCTGGAAGTGTGCCCGTGGTTTGGTCAGAGCTGTTCACTCGGGGAGGTTTTTTTAAGGTGCTCAGGGGCTGTTTTAACCTAAACTTGGCTTTGAAGGTGCTGGTTTAGTTAAAGGTGATTTGAGTTGAGCTCGTGGAGTTCCTCCCGAGGACACACATGGTGTGGTGCTGGGCAGATGCCAGGGGGACTGGCAGGAAGGTGGAGGTGGATCAGCACGTTGTTGATGTCAGTTCTCTCTGAATTTCCTCACAGCACAAGGGGAAGCCTTTCCTGCAGCAGGTTCCTTTGGCAAGTCCTCGTTACTTTTCTTGTTTGAGCTTCTTTTCCCTGTCCTCCATACAGCTAAAGGTGGCCAAAGAAGCTTTTTGCTCCCTTTTTGCAAGAATTAGTGATTGCAAAGCCCCAACGTGCAAACAGCCGTGGAAGGAGTGTGGGTTGTAGAAGGGCTTTCCCAGGCATGTGGCTGTACTTGGATTAAAGCAAGGGCTGCCAAGGGCAGAGCTGTCCCTCTCACCAGGTAGGTGTGATAACAGCTACGTGCAGCTATTCCCACCCTCTCCATCATCTGACA
The DNA here is from genome assembly GCA_035583185.1 of Anabacerthia variegaticeps. Taxonomy (NCBI): domain Eukaryota; kingdom Metazoa; phylum Chordata; class Aves; order Passeriformes; family Furnariidae; genus Anabacerthia; species Anabacerthia variegaticeps. The sequence goes on along the minus strand of JAWWEW010000079.1, from coordinate 515,353 downwards.
CGTTGCTGCAGCTTCCCAGGGCACTCACCTGCATGTCTGCATGGCATGCACGGAGCAGCCACAGGGGGAGCACCCCTGGTGATCCCTGTTACTCCCCGTGGCTTGAGTCCCATATTTTGTGGGTCAGAAGGATTGTTATCCCTTTATCTCGTGACAGGTTAGTGAGAATCACAGAATAAGCTGAGCTGGAAGGGGATCCCTGGCCCTGCACAGACACTCCACCAATCTCAGCCTGTCCCATTGCCCAAACCCTCCTGGAGCTCTGGCAGCCTTGGGGCTGTGCCCACTGCCCTGGGGAACCTGGGCAGTGCCCACCACCCTCTGGGGGAAGAGCCTTTCCCTGAGATCCATCCCACCCCCCTGGCACAGCCCCAGCCCTTCCCTGGGTCCTGTCCCTGCTCCCCAGCGAGGAGACCCTGAAAATGAGTTTTAACCCTGTGAAATTTAAATGGTGTCCTGAGCTCCAGAGTACCTGATCCAGGAGATACCTGCAGTGCTCCTGGACTCTGCCAGGGGGAATAAAGAGGGAGCAAATTGCTTGAGACTCCAGCAGAAACACTCCAGAGAAGGTCCTGTGGGCTCCTGGTTTCCAGCCCCACGTTCAGATACTCTCTTGCTCCTTGTCCCATGAACAATTGTGCTGGCACATACACAAAAACAAGAGGCAGTTGTGGCACAATACCAAGGCTCAGATGAGCTGGAGCTGTTGACACAGAATGATTTGGCAGCTTTGATGGCAGAAGAAGAGGAGTCCCTGGGTTACTTGCTCACCAATAGCAAATCGTTGGGAGTTATTTATTCTGTATGAGAGCAGCGAAACAATTACATTTTTAGTTTCCAAGAGGGGAAATGTAAAGGTCACTGTGCAAATACTGTTTGGAATGACACAGCGACCACAGCTTAACCACTTTTCCTGTGGAATAAATAGGAGTTTGGCTCTGTTTCAGCACAGTTGACTTTGGCTTACCTCTGCACCCCAGCCTTGCTGTTTCACATGCCAGCTGCTAATATCCCCCAGCAAACGAGCTCATAGCCAAGCTGTGCCTGAAACAGGAGTGAAACCCTCCCCTGTGCCCCAGATCAGGGTTTAAAAATAAATAAATGGCCAGATCCACTGCTCATCTGCTTCACTTAACAGAGCCATCTCTGGAAAACACAGCAAATTGTCTTTGATTAGGAGGGATGGTCAGTCAGCCCCGGTGCAAGCCAAGATGCTGCAGCCGTGGAGAAGAGCAGGGATTCAGCTGCCTGACTAAACAGGTCCAGTTGGGGCTGAGTGCAGGGACAGAAGGGTTACTGGACACTTTTCTCCTTGGTGGGACAAGGGTTGGGGTGCACGTTTGATTTCCTCCTAGCTCTAATTGGAGATGAGGTTTCCTTCTTGCCTTAATTTGGAGCCACTTGGAGCTGAAGACATGGTGTGTCTGATTAATCTGGAATTCAACTGTAACATGGAATTAGCACTGCAATCCACGAGCTTTGTGGCCTGGGCCGGGTGATTAGTGGGAGATTTTTGTCAGCCTGTAGTGAAAAATCTGCCTGAGCGCAACTGTGTGAGATCCCAGTGCTCAGGGATGGTTCTGCTGTGCAGGAGCAATTTATCATCACATTTTGCACTAATTCAGCTTAGACACAACTGGCTGCTTGTTAAACGCTGCGATTTCTCTCACTTCTGTGATATTCCCAAATCAAGGACCTGGTCCATTTTGTCCAAATTAATTTTCCTGCAGTTTTTCTTGGTAGTAAGAGATGCTCTCAGTGGTTTTTTTCTAGCTGGGATTGAGATGTTTATGCTCTGGCCTGAGTGGTGAGGTACCTGCAGGTGATGTGTCCTGGGGAAGCTCTGCAAGGAGCAGCAGCATCAACTTCTAGCAGGTCCTGGCACAGGTTGGGCAGAGAAGCTGGGGCTGCCCCATCATCCCTGAAGTGTCCAAGGCCAGGTTGGAGTCACCTGGACTAGTGGAAGGTGTCCCTGCCTTTGGCAGGGGTGGCACTGGATGGGCTTTGAGGTCCTTCCAACCCAACCCATTCCATGATACAGCAGCAGACACTGAAGCTCCTTTACTTGAAAATTCCCCACCAGTTGTGTGACAAAGCTGGGAAGGGAACCCCCATGTTGAGCCTCCCAACCCTGCTGGGATTTACTCCTGTAGGTGCTTCCCTTGGCTTAGGATGTAATTGAACGTTTTGAAAAGATTTACTCTCCAAGCACCAAGACCAAACAGCACTGCCACAACCTCTGCAGTATTTCACTCCCAGCAGGTGACTGACTGCAAAGGGAGGAAACAAAACCCTGCCCTGTTCCCTCTGGGTTTTCTGGGCACAGTTTCCACTGAGCCTGGCTCAGCTGCTCCTGCCCCTACACTGGGCTGCTGGTAACCTCACACTCCTCCCTCTGCCCTCACCAAAAGCCCAATAAAAGGGACCATCCCTTGGGCTTCTTTTGTCCAGCCCAGGGCATGGCTGGGCCTTTCCAGCCCCCTGAGCCACATCAGTGAGGCCTGGCAGTGTCATCTCTCTGATATGCTGCTATTTCCTGCCTTAATTATCACAGAACAGCAAGAGCAGCAGTAGAATTGGAAATAAATCCCCTGGTGCAAGACTGACATGGGAATGGGGGCCAGGATGGGCAGCTTGGGGCAGGAGCTGAGCCCTCCTCACCCTCACCTGGGGTCCCTGTGGGCCCTGGGCTGCACAGGGGTTTTCTTCCCTATCCCCTCTTAAAACTGAGAATTGCAAAGTGTTAACTGTGCTGTCCTTTGCTCCTCCCCACAGATTTGCCCACCTTGGCTGGGTGGTGTTCCTGTGTGTCCAGGGCAGGGATGGTCTGTCAGCTGAGCCTGGCACTGCCAGGAAGGTGAGTTGGACCCCCAGCTCCTGATAAGTTAATTCCCTCCTGCCATGAAGCTCTTGGGGATCCCCCCAGCTCCAGAGAAGTTAATTCCCTCCTGCCATCAAGCTCTTGGGGATCCCCTCAGGATGCATCTGATGGACGTCCCTCCCTAAAAAGCAAGAGGACCCATCCTCCTCCGGGGACCTGGACCTGCTGTGCCACCCTGGATGGTGTTTAAATGAAAGGTGAGTTGCCCCAAGCTCGAGGTGGTGCTCGATTTCCTCCCTGTCCCCCTCCCCTGAAGCTCTTGTTGCTCTGTGAGCAGAGTGGCCCTGCAGTGTCTCCTGATCTCGGGCATCAGGTGAATTTTAGAGACAAAGTTTGTTGAAATTCAATTTCTCCCTTGGTTTTCCTCTCCCAGCTTTTGCCCCGAGCACAAAAAATCCCTCAGCTGAGGAGTTTTTATAGTTGCACCGAGACATCTCCAACAGTTTCTCCTGAAATATTCAGGCTTAGTCACTGGTGTGAAGGCAGAGGGAGTTTGGTCTGGGAGCTGCACCGAACACCTCCAGCATGGCACCTGGGGCCTGCCAGGAGCGGGGACAGCAGGGCTAAAATGAGCTCCTGGGAGGCTCTGGGGCACTCCAGGCCGTGTGCCCCAGAGCTGCCGTGTCCTGGGGTGCTTTCCCAGCCCTGGTGTTCCTCCTGCCATTTCCTCCTCCCCTTCTCCAGCGCAGCATTCCTGTGCTGCAGTTCCTGCGGGCCGTGCACGTGGTTATAATCCTGCCATCCTTTTCCTTCTTAGTTTTACCTCAATTCTCACTGGGGGTTTTTCCTTCTGAACAGCTTTGCTTTCAATTTAACAACTCTCTGCTTTCCTGTAGAAAATTGCAAATAGGCTCTTCCAGCTGCTCTGTTCCTACCCCAGGTTCCTGTCTTTCCTGCACTGCGTTGGGAGAGGAGGAGGGAAGTGCCTTCCATGAGTGGGCTGTGGGTTCAAGAAGCTCCTGGTGTTTCCCTTAGGGCTTCCTCCAGTCCAGAGTAAGGGAAACAAATTAAAACCAAGGTAGTGCAACCCAACAGAACATTCTACACTTGCTTTTGTGATTTATTAACTCCAAAGTAGATTAGGGAAATGCATGGCGTTGCATTCTTGTATGACTGTAGCATCCTGTGTGCATAATTAGGAGGAAGATTAATTGCTGTGTGATAAAGGACTCATAAACAGCAATGAAGACAGGCTGGTGCCCTGGAAGTGATGTCCAGTCTCTGCTGGGTGGACACCACAGCTCTGCCTTGGACTCTGAGCCAGGGTGATGGGGAAAATAATGGAGCATTTGGTTTGCTGTGTAAGCACCAGCCTGCTGGAGCTTTTACTCTGGTGAGCCAGCAGACTCTGAAAGAATAAAAACTCAACCTTGAGGCATTTGGCACTGCCAGGGTGGTGGAGGTTGCTCCTGTTTACAGTTTCAGGGTGAATTTGGGGCAAACCCAAAGAGTCTTCCTTGGTGTTTCTGGCAGCCTTGGCTGCTGCCTGTGCGTGGTGATGTGCCCCGGGCAGGGGGTGGAGTGACCTCAGGAATGGAGAGAATTATTCCAAGTGCTCCATTTCTTTCAAGGGATCATTTGTTGCCAGATCATCTCTGCTCTGCAGGGCCCTTCCAAAGAGGGGGAACCAAAATAAACCAGGGACTCTTTTGGCATGGGGAATGTTTTGGGTCCATCTCAGGCCTTTGGGCTGAGGTGTAAAAGCAGCTTTGGCTCAGCTCCAGCATTCCCCCCTCCAGGAAAGCCGGGAATTACCGGGACAGACCCATCAAATGCACAGGCAAGGCTGGATCCTGCTGCCACCAGGAGCCTCGGAGAGGCAGCAGCTCTTTCAGATGGTTTTTTAACAAAACACTAAAATCTCTGGTAATTATGTAGGGAGCCTTTGGAGGGTGGGAGGGAGCTGATGTTCCTTCTGCCTCCCTGCCCAGGAGGGGAGTGGGGTGAGAGCCAGACCCCAGTGAGGGCAGAGCACAGTGTTGGGGCATCACCCCGGCCCCCAGCCAGGGCTGGGCAGTCTCTGCTCCCCCCTGAACAAGGAGCAGACAAAAGCCTCCAAGATCTGATAATAGAATCTGGTTGGAACAGCTGTCTGCTGACAAGTATAATAAACTGTATTAATGGTGTCATTATTATTCCCTAATTAAAAGCTAATAACTAAGAGTTAATTGCCTTTAAAAGATGAAGCAGCACCATGGCAGGGATTTATCTCTGTTTTTCTTTGCTTGCCTGGCTGTGCTGATATTTTGAGGCTAATTAATTGAATCAAATCTTACTGAAAACTAATAATCTCTCTGTGTCGATTCAACCAATTGAATTAAAAGGTGTTTGCTGTGTGCTGGGCTTGGAAAAATAGATGTGTGTGTTCTTTGCAGGTTGTCACCTCAGGTGACAGTGGGCAGCAGGGCAGAGACCTCGGTGGGGAGATGTTTTGGTGGGGAAAAGTTTCTCCTGATGTTTAGAGGAGGGAAATGGAACTTCCCACTGCCAGAGGGCAGGGATAGATGGGACATTGGGAAGGGATTCCTGGCTGGGAGGGTGGGCAGAGAAGCTGTGGTTGCCTCTGGATCCCTGGGAGTGTCCAAGGGCAGGCTGGAGCACCCTGGGACAGTGGAAGGTGTCCCCGCCCATGGCAGGGGTGGCACTGGGTGGGCTTTGAGGTCCTTCCAGCCCAACCCATTCCACGATGATTCTGTGACCTGAGGAGCTGGAGGGGACACAAAGCCCCTGCAGCCTCTCTAAGTGGGTTTTATGCAGAGGCAGCAAAACCCCATAAAGTGCAGCTTTCCCCAGACTTTCTCTTCCAGTGTTGGTTGAGATTTCTGTGCTCAGGGCAGGATAAAGTGCTGTAATCTGCTTGGGCTTTTAACCTGAAGGGCAAGAAGCCATTCCCAGGCCTGGGAGCATTTGCAGACACAGGTGCTGATTTCTGCTGCTCCTCCTTCCCCCCCATCACTGCTGTCCCCTCCAGGGATGTGTTTTGGGGTCACAGAACCACGGGTGGAACTCCCATCCCTGCCCCAAAAAGCAACACCTCAGCATCCCCTTCAGAAGCTCCTGACAGTCGTGTGATGCCAATTGAAAGGAACCAAATGTTCTCTTTGCAAGTTCACTTTATCACTGTTAATCTTCTCTGTGGAGTAAATTTTATTAAAGTTCCCCAAAGAGCAAATTGTAAATTCATTAGTGCCTGTTTTGGACTGCACCTTCCCTCATTTTGGGCAAAAAGGAGATTAGAAGTCATCTGGGCTCTGTGATAATTAAAAAGAAGATGCTCAAACATAATTCTTAATTAAACAGTAATGAGATAAGAACTTGTGTAGTCTGCTTTTGGTCTGTTGGAAAGATGCAGAGGTTCCCATTGTAATTATGTGATTTATGATCTTCCACACAAAGATGTAATTAGTTTTTTCTCCCCCCTTTTTAAAATTTAAACATTATTTTGATAAAAAATTGCATAGCAATTTGAATCTGCTTTTCCTGGGGGAATAGTAATTTGGTTTGATTTATCTTTAGGTTTCAGCCTAAAAATATTTGTAGCTAAGAGGGGATACCCAAAAATACAACCACCCCCTGTAAGTCCAAGAGCTCTGAGGAGAGAGGGGTGGGAGTTGGGTGTGATGAGGTGGTGGGGGGAGATGGGCAGTGAGACACTGCAGGCTAAGAAAGTGTGCAAGTGTTTCTTCCTGCTTAAAAAGGTCACATTTGTCTTTTCAGATGCCACGTGTAGACAGACTGTGCAGTGACCTGCCTTGGGAATGAGCCCCTGGATGGTTTCTCTGCCTCCCTGGGTTTGCACCGTGGGATGAACGTGAGGTCCCCCATCCATCTGGCAGTGGCACAGATGGCTCATACTGTGCCCTTTCCAGCTGATCCTGCCAGAGCAGAACTGCTGACACCAAGGTCCCTCCTCCCAGCACCTCCCTCACTCTGGGGGGAACAGGGACAGCACAAACGTCCCTCCTGTCCTCACAAAGAGCACTGCCAGACAAACATCCTGGAAGTGTTGGCAGAGGTGCTTAAAGCTGAGCAGCATCTCCTGAGTGTGGCAGCCTCCAGAGCTGAGGGCGTGGGGGCCAACAACCAGTTTTCATTTTGGAAAAGCAATTTTTCTAGGAATGCTATTCTTAAGCATTTTTAAGGTCCTTTCTCTTGTGTGGCAGCTGTAGCAGATTTTCTCTTTACAGAGAAACAGTAATTCCCTTCAGCTGCTGCTGCCCAAACCACACCCATCTGATGGGGCCAAACCAGACACCCCTGATGGGCCAAACCAGACACACCTGATGGGCCAAACCACACACACCTGGTGCCACTTTGGGTCCCTCCCAGTGCTGGTCCTGCTGTGCCTGCCCCAGGGTAGCCATGGAGGGGTCTGGAGTCACCCAGAGGCTTCGCTTTGCCTGTGGCTGGAGACGAGGTTAGTGGTGTTTGTGCTGCAGGATGTGATGCAGGAGGGGATGGCTTCAAACTGATGGAGGGCAGGGATAGGTGGGATATTGGGAAGGAATTGTTCCCTGGGAGGGTGGGCAGAGAAGCTGTGGCTGCCCTATCCCTGGGAGTGTCCAAGGCCAGGTTGGAGCACCCTGGGCTGGTGGAAGGTGTCCCTGCCCGTGGCAGGGGCTGGCACTGGATGGGCTTTAAGGTTTTTCCAACTCAAACCATTCTGGGATTCCCTGTGGTTGATCCACAGATGCAGCACTACTGCCTTCTTAGCAACACCCCTCTCAGCCTGTTCTGCTTTGTTGGTATTCCCTTCTCCCTCCTTCAGGAAGTTTTGCTTTCCTGGTGTTTGTCCCCCTGGTGCAGGAGGGCTGGGGGTTGGAATATCAGGGTCTCATCCCCCCAAATCCCTGTTGTTTGCTGGTGTGAAGCACCAGGACACTTGTGGGGGCTGTGAGGGGGTTTGATGGCTTGGAAAAGCTGGTGTAGCTCCAGGTCTTCTCCAGAGCTGTGGTGACCCTGTGGCATCAGGAGACCCCCAGGGCAGGTCAGGTCCACCCTCCTGCTGCTGCCACGAAGGCACCTTCAGCATCTCCTCCCCAACCTCTAAAAATATCCCAGAGCCAATATCTGCAGGGCCTGAGGGGTTTTTTTTTTAGCCATTTGTGGGGTTTTTTGTCATTTCATTGTATTTCTGGCTGTGTGCTTCAGAGAGGTGCTGCTCTGCCTGGGCTGTGGGAAGGGTTTGCACCTCACCCCCGAAGCAAATGCTGCAGCAGCTCATTTCTTTGTGTGTTTTGGGGGAAGTGAAGATGGATGTGTTTTAGACCCAAACTGCACCCTCTTTCCTCCCCCAGGTTTTGGGAGAATACATATAAATGTGTCCTTTTCTGTTTGTTAAATATAACAGTGCAGAAAAGGTTGCTTCAGTTTTCTCTATTTTAAACTGATTGTATGGATTAACAGCCCAAGCAGGAGGTTTGTGCTGCTGTTCAAGGTGCTGTCACTGTGCCCTTTGGCTGCAGGTCCCTGGTCCCAGCCCTTGGCTGGTGTTCTGCTTGCCCAGATATTGAAGGGGTGGTGAGAGAACAGCTGGGGGGGTTTGGAACACACTGGAGATGCCTTCCAAAATTCTGGCCTTGTTGAGGTGTCTTGATGAGGTTGTGCCCTGCTGAGTTGTGTTAGAAAGCCAGGCCAAGGTTTATGAATGGAGCTGCCTTTGCTGTCTCCAAGGGGCTGAATTGAAATAGGAACCAGAGAAAGTCACATCCCCCACTGGATTGCTTTGTCTGGTTGTTGTCTGGTTTGGCTGTGGGAAGTGAAGGAAGTTGCTCTGCTCTAGGCCTGGAGTCACAGCCCAGGCTGAGCATTAAGCATTGTATATTATATAAAAATATATCTGTTGAGTGAATGGGGCTTATTCTTTGTTCACAGCAATACCAGTTTGCCACCCCCATCCTGCCAGGGGCTGCCAGCTCTTCCTCTGGGACGTGCTTGGCTCTCCCAGGCAGGAGTGGGAGCAGGGCCTGGTGAAAGTGGGACCTGAATATGTTTAGCAATTTCCTGGACAACACCCTACATGCAGCTCAGCCATAATGTTATGTAGTTAAAGAAAAGAGATTTTTTTTCCTCCCCTAATCATTTGGACACAATTTTTTTCCAGAGGGGTTTATTATCCTCAGTAAGCCTGGGATAAAGGCCTTGTGTAACCTGTTAATCTGGGACTGCCATCTGCATGTGTGTGTGTGCCTGTATGGATGGGGGGCCGGGGGGGCACAGATGGAGGGGGCCCAAACTCCCCTCAGCAGGAATTTCTGCCTTTCATGGCTGCAGGGAGTTGTGTGTGCTGATTCAGGAGAGAGAGATGCAGACATCAGGCTCTGATCTCTGCAAAGCACAAAGGGATCTGGGGTTCCCACTTGAGAGAGGGAGGATGGATGGATAAGGAGACAATGGGAAAATAGGGAGATTAAAGATGGATTGGGGCGAATGCATTAAATGGTTGGTGAGAGTGTGGTGTTATTAAATAGCTGCTGTTTAGGCTTCAGCCACATCCCCAGGCCCTTCCACCCCCCTGCCATGGGCAGGGACACCTTCCACTGTCCCAGGGTGCTCCAGCCTGGCCTTGGACACTCCCAGGGCTGGGGCAGCCACAGCTGCTCTGCCCACCCTGTGCCAGGGGGTTTCAGTGGTGGGCAGGGCTCCTCTCCAGGCCCGTGGGCAGAGCAGGAGCTGCCCTGCAGGTCTGGGATGGCTCTGGCTGTGCCCAGAGTTGTGTTGGATGAGCTGAGGGTGGTGCCAAGGGCAGGAGCAGCTGTGGGTGCAGTGCAGGGCTGTGCCAGCTCCAGTGCCTGCTGTGACTCTGCAGGGGAAGGGATGACTGAACTCAGGAGGTCTGGGGGCAGGTTCCCTCCATCCCTTTCCCAGGGGATGAACTTGTAGTGACAGTAAGACAGTTTTCTCTGTGCCTCTGAGGGTATTTACTTTTTCCATTTCAGTTCTACATCTGTTCACTCACTGACTTGGAATTTGCAACCATCTTATTTAGGAGAAGGAATTGATTTCTTATTCTCTTACTGCTGCTCTTGGTATAATTAAAGCATATTGCAACGTGAGGAATTTCTCCTGGCCTGGGAACTGCTTTGCCACTTGGGTAATTCTGTAAACCAAGAAAAGCTTTTCCTTTTCCTCTGGAATGTAAATTACAGCTACAGCTACTTTAAAGCCTTTGTTCTGCTGCAGGGGACCGAGGGGCTCTTGGTTTAGGGCAGTGCAGAGGCCTGGGGGCTTCTGCAAATCAGTCCCTCAGGGATTTGGCATCCAGGCTGCTGCAGATTTGGACTGAGGCACAAACTGGTTTTGCCCAGTGTGGTGTAAATGGGAACTGGGACAAGCCTCTTCCTTCTGGGCCTCTGGGAAGGGCTCTCTGCTGCTCTGAGCATGGAAATGATGCCAGGAATGCTGAGGGATCCCTCGGGGGCTGCCCAGGGCTGGGAGGGGGATGCAGGTGCTCACCTTGGGGTCCCTGGAGATGGGACCAGCGGTGACCAGGGCTGGGGGCAGCTCTGGAGCCTGCCAGGGCTGCCTGAATCCCCTGCTGTGGGATCCTGCTCTTGGGGCAGGCACTGAGATAAGCCCTGGGCACTCCCTAAGGGGGCCAGGGCTGTAGCCTGTTCTGGAGGGGTGGGTTTGGCTCCGTCCTCAGTGTCCTTCTCCTCTTTAATAACAGAGGGCTCTGAGAGTCCCTTGTAAAACCACTGGCCATGCCTTAACCCCACTCCTCTGGCAGGAATCCTGTCGATGTAGAGCCCTTGGGACAGCCCTTTGCTATAAAAATATTACCTGCAATGATTGACTCCTTCCACCCCTGCTCCAATAAACTCGCTGTCAAAGCTGTCAGAGCTCGTGTGAAAGACAAAGGAGGGACAGGGAGAGTGAAAAAACCCTGGGATCAATAAGGAACAAGAGCCTCCCCTCCCACCCTGCAGGAGTCGGGCATTAATGGGCCATCACTTAGTGGTTAATTAAAAGGAAAGTCAGCCACGTGCCAGGTTTCAGGCTGGCACAGGGAGCTCTGGAATCCTGAGCTTGGAGCAAGAACTGCTCTCTCATTTGCTCTTTGCAGACAGGATGGGCAGCAGGGTGGGCAGTCAGGGTGAGCCAGGCACATCCCAGAGCCTGGAATTGTCCGTGTCATCATCCACTGATCACAGCTCCAGCACGTGGGGCTGTCACATCCAGAAACCATAACTGGGATTAATTCCAGCAGCAGCTTCTTTCACCAGTAAGAGGCTGCATCCCTGGGACTGCTCCATGGTCCTGGCCTGCAGCATCAAACCTGCTCTTGTCTGGTGTGATAAAATGAATTTGGGAAGAGTTTTGTGGGATGAATTAGAGGGAGCTGAGCCAAAGGAGCCAGTGCTCCAGTGAGGAGGGTTGCTGGAGCTGAGATCAGGTCACAGCAGGTTTCCCTTTACCCCTCCTTGCCCTTGGGAGCTCGTTCGTGGTCTCTGCTCTTGCCTTACCATCCTTTTGGCTTTCCCAATGGAATCTTTAGGGATCTGAAAGTGCAAGGACTGGCACAGCTTGGCTCTGTTGGTCTCAGTCAGCCCTTCCCTGAGTGATGTGACCTGTGTTTCCCAGCCCAGAGAGCACTGGTTCCTTGGGGTCCCTCTGGAGCAGCTGCAGGGAACCACTGGGGTGTTTATTGGCCATGAGGTTCCATTCCTCGGCAGTGGGGGTGTCTCTGGATGGCCAAATCAGGACACCTCAAGTGGATTTTCCTGTGCCAGAATCTTTATCTGCAGCCTCCCTGTGTGTCCTTCAGCTGAGGATGGAGGGCTCTTCTGCCTCTTCCTCCCCTCATGGTGTGAGGAGCAGGAGGGAGCCAAGTTTGTTAATGTTGCTACAGACTCTGCTGGAATTTCTGCTCGTGGCTTTTACATTTGCAAGGAGAGATGCAAAGGAAACCAGGAGGGAAAGATGGGAATGGGACATTCCTAGCATTGCTGCTTCTGTTCCTTGACCTTCTGAGAGGAGCTGTGGGGGCACCATCACTGCTGCAGGGTCAGGGGGGACTCGGCATCCTTGTAAGTCTGAGTAAGCCTTGCCCCTCCAGTGAGATTTCATTCTCTATTTGCTTCCCTAAGTGGCTTCCTGTGGTGTTGCTTGGGTTTTTTTTGAAAGATTTACTTAGTTCCCAGCTGTTGTTCCAATTCTCTTTGTCACTCACCTTCCTGTGCTCCGTGTGGAACTCATTTCAGTTCTGTGTGGGGTTTGCAGCTGAGCCCGGGGGATGGTCATGCCAGCTCAGAAAGGGATGCAACCAAAATAAGAGCCTGGAGAGCAGTGATGGGAGTGATTAACGTCAGGGAGAGCCAGGAATAGCAGTGCTGGGAGTGCAGGTAGGGAGGGAAGGAGGGAGGGGGAGGAAGAGAGCTTAGCAGAAAGATCAGTTTTTCCATTCTTCAATGATAATGTAAAGTGAGCATCAAAGCAGGGCTGGGAAGAGGCGTCTGCCCTGTCGTGGGGCTGAGCTGTGGAAGCCACCTGTGCTCCAAATTATCTTTGGGTGCAGATTATGAATTTTCAGAACTCGTTACTACTCCCAGGACTGCCTGGAGGGACACACGTACACGAGACATGCTTATAAACCAGGAGGCTTCTGGGTTTATTCCTTTCTGCTTTTTCCCTGTGCCATCAGGGTTGTTGCTGTTTGATGTTTGGTTGGCTCTCTCTCCCTGCTCCATCTCACATGGAGTAACACCGTTTGGGAGGTGATGTAATTCCCTGGGATCTCAGCTCACCTGATGGCTGATTATGGTTTAGTGTGAACTTGCTAATTAATTTTTTGTTCTTTTCTTTAAGCTGGAGTCGAGCTGGTGGTGTCAGTGTAGTGGGGAGAGGGGGGCTGTGCTGGTGCAGCCCAACTGTGGGAGCGAGGGAAGAATCCTTGATGCAGAACCATTCCATCATCCCCCAAACTGGGTCCCCACCAGCCTGTCCTGCTGGGCTCAGGCTGGGCTGAGCCTACCTGAGAGTAGGAGGAGGGTTGGCACAGACCAAGGAGAGCCCATGCCTTGGCTTAGCAGGGTCTGGCTCAGTGGGACGAGAGGTTTTCAGCAGCTCAGCACAGACTGGTTCGGGTTGGGTTGGAAGGACCTCAAAGCCCATCCAAAGCCACCCCTGCCAAGGGCAGGGACACCTTCCACTGTCCCAGGATGCTCCAACCTGGCCTTGGACACTTCCAGGGATCCTGGGGCAGCCACAGCTTCTCTGGGTACCCTGTGCCAGGTTTTCTGCTTTTGGCATTAGCTCTGCAGGTGATGGCACAGCTTTTCCAGGGTTCTGCCTTCCCTCCCACCTCAGTGCAGACATGGCAACCTCCATCTGCCGGGGCCAGGACCCTCCCAGGGAACCCTTTGCTTTCACTGGCTCCTGCTCCCAGGCTGTTCATTCACAGAGGGTTTTCCCACTCTGGCTGTAGCTCAGAGCCACCATCCTGAGCCAGGGTGGCACCTGGACTGTGGCTTTGCTCCCCTGTCCCACCTGGGCTCCAGCTTGAGCTTTGTGCCCTGTTGGGGAGACACCCACAAGGCAGCAGAAACAATCCCCAGAGGGTAAAACCCCAGTTAAACCCCCAGCCCTGTCTGTGCTGCCCCTGCACGGTTTGCCCAAAAGCTCCCAAACGAGGCTGTTTCTTTGGCACTATTTTTGGCAGGAGCAGAGGGAGAGGAACCTGTTTCGTGGCCCTGGGTGGCAGCAGCAGCAGCAGCAGAAGGTTTGGGAGCCCTCCCAGAGCAGCTGCTTTGGTCCCTGCCCGCTCCCCCCCCACACGGGCACAGCCAGGCATCAGACAATCTTCCTTTAATACAAAGTCAATATATCTACATACACCGTGGTATGAAAACCACTTACTGTTTCAGTTTGAAAGAACAGTGTGAAAGCAACAGCACTTTGCTCTCATACAAAGGAAAAAACCTCCCCCCTCCCCCCAACTTGTCCAGTAAGATTTTGCTGCAACATACTTAGAAATTTGGGCAACTTTCACACAAATAAGTAAAATCTCGAAGAAGCCTTTCAGTTGGTTTTTTTTCTTTTTTTTTTTTTTTTTTTTTTTCAGTTAAAGACAGGAAATGGGTTGTGTGGGGGTTTCTGGGCAGCACTTGATGGCCATGATTACCCCTTCTAGAAAAATAAAAAAAAGGGAGAAGGCAGAGGCAAGCAGAGCTCGAGGCAGTGTGTGTTTTTCCCCAGAAATCCTGTCCCGGTGCAGGGAAACTCCTCCCATGGACAGCTGGGAAAGCATTTCAGCTACACCCAGCACACAGCCAGACCTGGGCAATGCCCCCAGGGGGTGCCAAGGCTGCAGTCAGGTCTCTGTCTCCAGCCCTCCTCACCAGCCACTGGTGCTGTTGCAGCTCCCAGTTCAGCCCTGGCCCTGTGTGGCCACAGCTGAAGGGAAGGGAATGGCACTGCCACCACCTCTACACCTGCTGCTCTCCCCCTTCCAGGGACATGGGATATGTCTGTGACTGGAAACAAAAGAGCACAAAAAAACCCAAAAAATAAAATAAAATTAGAAAAAAAAATCCAGAAAGGACATTTTGTTCTTACATGAGCAAGTTAAACCTTTTAAATGGTAGAAAAGCAATATGTAGAAGTAGCAATTTGCACTGCATTTTTATATATCACAGCCATTACACGTAACATTTCTACAGTGAAAAAATAGACTGTCTTTGAACATAATATGAACAAATAAGCAAATTTTTCTTTTAAATTCATTGACTGATATTCTTTGTCTTTTTTTTAAAAAAAAAAAGGAAAAAATACACTATTTAAAAAAAAAGGTAATGTCACTTGTTACAGTTACATCGATACTTTAAAGAAAGCCACTCACAGTATTTGCCATTGGATGCACCTTCCTGGATCTTTCCCAGTTCTTTCACAGCTGGGCCACGGTGGGAGCTGTGCCAGGGGCCAGCGTGGGACTGGGAGCAGGGCGGGAGCTGTGCCAAGGTGGGCCTGGGACAGTCCTGAGAGTAGCTCCACGTGGCTCCCAGAGGTGAGGGCTGGCAGCAAGAACCACTTGGATATTGGGAATAACTCATTGCGGGTGTTCCTGGGGCTCCTGGCAGGGAATGCTCCCAGCAGGAATGGGGGGTGAATGTGCAAAGAGCCTGGGGAAGGGGCTGCCTCTCTGCTCGGGGTGTCCCACCCTGCTCAAAGCAAAGCCAGATGTGCTGGGAAGGGGAGCAGAGCCAGCAGAGAGTGAGCCCAGGGGAGGGGGCCACCCCACACAGCCAGCTCTGGGGTTTGCTATTTCCCTCTCTTTCTCTATCATTTTAAATAGCCTAAAAAATAAATTTTGGAATTAGAAGAAATGAGGAATGTTCCAAGTATTCAAAATGTGAGCTATAAAACCTCTGGCGTGGCAGGGGCATTCCGTGAATGCTGTTTGCAAGGTGCCTGCAAGCCCAGAATCCTCCCAGTGCTGCTACTGAGGTTAGTAAGACTCCAGCTAGAAGAACTCCTGACCCTAAGTTTGCCCAAGTGCTGAGATTTAGTTCCTTTTCTTTCACAGAACACCTTCAATTCTGCAAGTGACTTCCTTTAAAGACTGCCAACTATATTAGTAAATAAACTGAACTCTAATGATGTAACCAAAGTCGGTTTTTTCCTTCCCTTCTCCAGCAGAAACGTTTCCCAAGGTGTGTTTGAGCTTTTGGATCTGTTTTCACCGTGTCCATCCGTCCTCCACAGCCAACACCACTTGAGGTAACAAGAGTTCACCACTTCCAGCAGCCCCTCAGCACCTCCCGAGCTCCTTGGGCGGGCCAGGTTACACCATGGAGTTCCCGAAGGGCTGTTCCTTCCAACGCTCCCCCCTGCTCCCCGATGCATTGTCCACATGAAAAGGTACTTCTTCTGAGTCAGTTTTGTAAGTTCAAGCGCTCCTCCTGGGTCAGAAGAGGCCTTCCAGGACTGAAGTGGTTGGTAGAGTCTGCACAACGATGGCTTTTTATGTTGCATAGTGATCAAAACTTCCCAGATACTCCAGAGCTGCCTGGTAACAGAACTGGTATTCATCCTGCCAAGAGCAAAGAGAACCAGCTTCAGAGGGGGAAACTGCTCCTCAGGTCCCTGTCCTGCTTTCCAGGCAGCACAAAGCTGAGCAGGAACCTCCCTGACTCCCTGGGAGAGGAAAGCCCAGCCCATCCCTTCATGTCTGTGTCTCTCAGGCACTAAACATCTCCCCCCTCACCGGTGTGGGCTGTGCGGAGAGGCAGGTGAGGCTGAGGCTGCCAGACAGGGATGGAATCCTTAAGAGACTTTGTAATAATAGGAATTGGCATTTCTTTATGTAGTATTATTTAGGTAAAATCAGCAGTGCAGCCTGGGCTTGCTGAGTAACCTCAGGGGAGGGTTTGGTAAAGGCCAGGCTGGCCAGGGCTGGGAAGAGGGAGCTGGTGGGAGGTGTCCCTGCACATGGGGTGGAACAAGAAGGGCTTTAAGGTCCCTCCCAGCCCAAACCATTCCACGACTCTAAAGGCAGGAAGCACCCTGGACTCGGCCAGGGCAGCCCAGGGTCCCCCCTCACCTCTGTCTGCACCATGGCAGGTCGTTGTGTTCGCAGCATCTTTACTGTCTGGAAAATATCGACGACGCCCTCGTAGCGCATCCGCTCCAGGACGATGCTGAGGGTGATGAACACGCCGGTCCTGCCCACGCCAGCACTGCAGGACAGCACAGCACACAGGGCAGGGCATGTTACAGGGGGAACACTATTCCTCATGTGTAACATTAAATGGAATGATTTGAAGAATGGATCATCCTCCCCTGCCCAGGAGTGGGGAGGTACAATTCTTGCTGTCAGCAAACAGGAGTGGTGCAGAACTGGGCTGAAAGTGGTAAACCCAGTATTTCTAACTTTGCAGGTCAGATATAATACATATTACATGCATAATATATGTAAAAAACACTATGAGTGTATCAGCATTTTATACCCCTCCTCTAACTATAACGTGTCAAAAGCCTTGTGGGCAGTGCCCAGGCCTGAAGGGAGATGAATTTGGGTGCAGAAGAAAGTGTCTGGCACTGACCCCTCCAAGAACTCTGCCTGCAGTGATGGGGAAACATCTGGATTTCAATTCCTTTTGCCCCCCCAGCTGAATGAGGTGCTTCCATCTGCACCTGCCTACCTGCAGTGGACAGAGATGGGGCCATCCTGGCCAAACTGCTCCTTGGTCTTGTGTACCTGTCCAATGAAGTCAATAAAACCTTCTCCTGATTTTGGCACACCTTGTTCTGGCCAGTCAGTGAACTGGAACTGACGAACAGTTCGTGACTGACCGTCCTGGGGGAGAAAACAGAACAGTTAAAACAGCCTGGAGTTATGAGAACATGTAGAAAAGGCAAAAAAGAAATTTAAAAAAATAAATCTGTTGCTAGTTTGTTAACGGGCACAAAAAGTTGAGCCAGCTCTGTGTTCTGGTCAAGTGCACACGTATTTCTTATCCAGATCCACCATGATGAAGCTGCTTATGTTGCAGCTGACATTCCCAGAGTGGGCCTGTCAGCACAGATCCATATCCTGGCAGGTGCTGAAAGCTCTGACCACTGCAGACAGCACAGATGGAGTCTTCAGCAAGGGAACAGTCAAGGTGAGGTGATGGCCTCTCTATCAATCTTCACAAAGTGTTGCCAGAGTGTCAGAATTACAGCTGACAGGAAGATAAATCTTGTTCTACGAGGACTGATGAGGCATCCTCCTTCTCAACCTTGCAAATTGAATTATCAGGTTCTGGAATACTCTGACAACCTCAAAAGCAAAGACTCTGCTGTGAAAGGGAGGGTTACATTTGCTAAACAAATTTGAACGTTCCTTTGGATGAGAAATCTGACACTGAACTGAAGATTATTGGAGTGAATGTGTCCCTTTGAACATGAGTGACAGTGGCTCCTCTTCCAGCCAGAGAAGGGCACGTTTTCTGTAGGGTGCAGAGAATCCTTTGCAAGGTTTTTATTAGCTTTTAGGGGAAATACCTTCTGCTTTCATCTCAAGTAAATCCAATAGTCAGGCACATTTCTACCAAAGTGACTCACGACTGTGAGAGCTTAGAAATTACTGCCAATTTGTAAGAACAAATACTCAAGTACAATCTGTGTGTGTTCTGTTCCTCAGCACAACTGAGCTCTCGGGTCCACAGTGGGATTCTTGGGGTTGTCACAGAACCAATGAGGCTGGAAAAGCCCTGCCAGCCCAGGGAGCCCCCCCTGTGCCCCATGCCCACCTTGTCCCCCAGCCCAGAGCTCTGAGTGCCACGGCCAGTCCTGCCTTGGGCACC
>JAWWEW010000079.1:419103-497085 GCA_035583185.1 Anabacerthia variegaticeps | reverse complement strand
CCCCCCCTGTGCCCCATGCCCACCTTGTCCCCCAGCCCAGAGCTCTGAGTGCCACGGCCAGTCCTGCCTTGGGCACCACCAACCCTGGGCACTCCAACCCTCCCTGGGCAGCCCCTGCCAATGCCTGACTACCCTTTCCACGGAGAAATTCCTCCTGATGTCCCACCTGGCCCTCCCCTGGCACAGCCTGAGGCCATTTCCTCTCGTCCTGTCCCTGTTGCCTGAGAGCAGAGCCTGACTCCCTCCCTGTCCTGTGCCAGGGCAGGAGCTGGACTTGATGATCCTTGTGAGTCCCTTCCAACCAGGATATTCTGTAAATTCTCCTCCACTGATAATCCCAGACTTTGCCAGAGAAAGTGTTTTCACCTCAGCCTTTCTTTAAGGAGTGAAACCCACTAAGCCCACCCAACCCTGTGTTTCGTGCCAGCCCCTTCCCCTTCCCCGTGTCGAGGCCCCAGCACCTACCCTGGCATCTGTGACCTTGAACTCCCGCAGGATGTACTGAGGCATGTTGTACTCTGCCATGGGATCCACGACGAAGTACTGGTACCGTGCCGAGCGCTCCGCGGGCCAGTACTGATGGCACTTTTCCTGCGCAGGGCCAAGACAGGTCCCTGTTAGTCCTTGTCCCCAGATCCTCCCCAGCCCCCTCAGCCCCCACTCACCCGCCCCATCTCGCGAAGCTTCGTCAGCATCACGACGATGGTGGAGTTGTTCTCCCACAGCATCCGCCAGAAATCCTCCGTGGTCTCTGCCAGCGGCCCCTGCGTGGCAATGTAGGCCTTCTGCTGCCTGGGGGAGAGCCCAGAGAGAGGGGGGTCAGGGCATGGACAAGTGCCTGGCTGGGAGCTTGGGAAGTGCAGGGAAAGGCTGGAGAGCAGGACAGCAAATGGAAATGCTCGGGAAGGGCAAGAACAGTGCGAGGTCGAAGGGGAGGTGGTGTCTTTGGGGATAATGGTAAAAAAAAAGGGCAATGGTGAAAATTTCCCTAACTATCACTTCTAAGGGGTACACCAAGCTCACTCTACCATGGTGCCCTACATGGAAAAAAAGGTGTAACATGCCTGATTCTGGATTCCTGCATCTGGGAACTAGAGAGGTTACGGAGGAATGGAACCACAACCTGAAGGGGTTCCTCTCCTGAAACAGGAGAGGTTGTGGACTCCCCCTCCCTGGAAGTGTCCAAGGCCAGGTTGGACAGGGCTTGGGGCAACCTGGGATAGTGGAAGGTGTCCCTGCCCATAGAAGGGAAGGGGGATGAGATGGGCTTTAAGGTCCTTTCCAACTCAAAGCAATCTGTGATTGATTCTGTGAACTTGAATCCATGTTTTCTGGACCTGAAGAGCACCAAGAATCCAATCACCAGGTGTGGAGCTGCCCTAACCCCAGTGCCATGGCCGGGCCAGCACTGCAGGTGCACCCAGACGTGAGAGAACCTGCAAATGGGGTTGCTTTGTTGCCTGTCTGGGCTCCAAAGCTGCAGCTCCAGGGCTGACACACAGGGCTGTGCTGCCTGGGGAGCTGTCAGGATTGCAACAGCCCCAAATCACAAAGGTAATAAAAACACTTATCTGTATTTAGAAACCCTCCAGAGGCAAAATCCAGCCCTCACTGCCACTCTGTGTCTATTTAGGCCCTGCAGCTGGAGAAGGGCTGGGTTGCTCCAGGGGCTCAGTCATTTAAGACCACAGGGCAAAAACCTTATCAGCAGGCTGGATTTGGGGCTGTGGGAACTTCCCTATGGCTCCACCCTCCTGTGCTGAGCCCCAGCCCAGCCCTGGGGCTGTGGTGCCTGCCCAGCCCGGGGGCAGCAGTACCTGTAGCCATCGATGAAGCTGGCGTTGATGTAGTCGGAGCCCTCGACGCCGCGGATGGGCTGCAGACACACCCGCGTGGTCTCGTAGGGCATGATGTTGACCAGGCGGTTCTTGAACTTGTTGCAGGGGAGGTTGGCGCTGATGAAGCGGGACGTGTGGGCTTTGGAGTTGGCCAAGCGCTGTGGGCAGAGAGAGCACAGCCCCTGCTCAGCCTGGGCCAGCACAATGACCTCCCCTCCCTGCCCCACCCCTTGCGGTGCCCTCCTGCGGGGGTGCTTTTTTGGGGGGGTGGAGACAAAGTCTGACCAAATTCCCAAGCAAAGCTTTTAGAATAATAATAAAAAATTAAGAAACACAAGAGGGAGCAAATTCTATGTTGATTTGAAGTGACCAGAGGAGCCTCCTGCAGCGCCAGGCAGGTCTCCCCTGGGAACCTCAGCAGTGTAACTCAGATGAGTAATTACCTCGAACATGGAACCAGAATGTTCCCATCAGCCTCATAAAGGCTCCGTGGTGCTGTGCCCCAGTGAGGAGTGCTGAGCCGGCCCCAGCCAGCAGCCTTTACCTTGAACTCCAGCTCCATGCCCGTCACGTGCTCTCGGGCCTCGATCTGTGCCAGTTTCTGGATGTAGCTGTAGAGGTTCCGAGCGGGCACCTCGGTGTTGCCGCAGGCGACGGCCTCGAGCAAGGCATCGTGGATGAAGCTGTACTGGTCCTCTGTCTGCACCATGTAGTTGCGCTGGGACCTCATGAGAGTGACGTGCCCATAAATGTCCACTGTCTTCTCATGCTTGATCCTCTCCAGCATGGCATCGATCACGATGAAGCAGCCGGTCCGTCCGACACCCGCGCTGGGGGCAGGAGGGAAGGAAGGAGGAGCTGGATTATTGTGCTGCTCAGGAAGTTACTGCGGGAGCTCACTCATGAGCAGGGATCTTCCCACTGCCACAAACCCAGGGTACAGACAGGGGCACGGGGCAGAGAGTGACCAACACACACACTTGGTGATCAGGAAGGAACCACAGCCTTGGCAAACAGCTGCTGATGGGCCGAGGCAAAGGAAATCCTGGCAAACCAGCCAAGAACGCTGGGATTTGGGGTTTTCCTGTGCAGGGCCAGGAGCTGGACTGACAATCTTTGTGGGTCCCTTCCAACTCAGGAGATTCTCTGGGGGTGGGTTCAGCCACATGATGCTTTTTGTCGAATTAAAGGAACTTGTCAGTTGGAACTGGTGCTGGAAATGTTACTGCCCACTCACCTCAGCGTGCTGCTCTTGGTACAGTTCAAAACACTCTCCTGGAGGGTTTGGAGAGGGGTAGAACACACACTGGAGGACAGTGGTGACTCCAAAGTCACTGCTGCTCCCAGTCACTCTGGTGTGTGAGCACAGGGCTGCCCTGGGGCCAGCAAAGCCTGCACTGGAACCTAAAAACCCCATTTATCTGAACTCTATCCATCAGCACTCCAGTGCTGCCACACCACCAGGGAGGGGCTGCTGGGTCAGACCAGTGGGTAGAGAAGCCCCTCTGCCCCACACAGGCCCCAAAGAGTTTGTGACATACAGAGGTTTGCTTTGAGCAGCTCAATTTAGCTACAACTTCCCAAACTAAGCTTTTACACTCCCTGAGGACAGGCTGGAAGAGGACAAGCTGCCTCTGGTGATGTGCCTATTGCCCCTCCACCCTGCTCTGCCCCATCTCCTCATCTGTGACACCCTGGAAAGACACAGCTGTGCCAGCTCCAGGCTTGAACAAAGGGCTGGCATGATGTACAGGCTGAAAAAGCCTGTTTAATTACTCAGATCTCTGAGCAGCTGAGAAACCACTGATGTAATGAGTAACATGCCTCACCTCTCTTCCTAAATGTTTTGTGCATCGGGGTAACATCAGACCTGTGTGTAATGGCATTTGTGCCTCAGCGGGGCTCGGTGCTCTGTGCCTGTGCCCCTGCTAATAAAGGGTTTCCTTTTACCATTCCAGTGCCGTCTCTTTTTTCATGGAGTCCCCTTGATCTCTGTTAATTAGACTGCCTAACACCTGAACCAAGCAGGTGACTGGAGCTTTGGCAAGAATTTAGTAGCTGATGTGGGAGCTGGTTGTAAGCTGACAGCTCCTCTTTATTCATTTTTGGAGGTGCACAACAATTGCCATCTGCAAGGGCAGTGATAAGTTGCCCACTCACAAAGACTGTTTAAATAGCATCCTTCAGCAGAGGCAGGATTAGCCTCCCCAGCAGCCTGTGCAGTGCAGAGCTTCCCTCAGTGCCCAGGAACCTGCAGGCTGCTCCACACCCTCCCCAGGAACACGAGCATTTATCTGCACTGAGGCTTCAGGCACTCGTTGCTGGGTTGGAAATTGAATTAGGGGATTCTCCCTGCCTGCAGCTTGGCATTGCCAGAGTGGCTGCAGCACTCACAAACCCCCTGCCAGTCACTGCCAGCTCTGCCTGGACAGCTGGGGCAGCTCTGCCTCCCCAACACCCCCTGCAGCTTCTGAGGTCACACCTGATCCTGATCCTCCTCCTTTCCCACTGTGACCTCAAACAACCCCAACATGCAGAACACCAGACACCAGTACACACTGGGCACTTCCCAACGCTTAACAAGATCATCAAACCCCAGACTGGTTTGGGTTGGAAGGGACCTTAAAACTTACCTCCTTCCACCCCCTGCCCTGGGCAGGAACACCTTCCACTAGCCCACACTGCTCCAAGCCCCGTCCAACCTGGCCTTGGACACTTGATCCAAGTGGTCTGTTGCAAACTACACCCCTCATCATCTGAGGCTCAGTGGAACCAGCTCAGAGGCTGCCTGGGAACCCACCCCACAGGACAGCCCTCACCAGCAGCCCTCTGTGCAAATCCACAGCCTCCCCTGCTTGTGCCTCCCTCAGGTGGTCCCATGCAAGAGCCAGGGGAAGGGAACTGGTACCTGCAGTGCACCACGATGGGACCAGCATCGGGGGGATTGCAGGTTTTCACCCTCCTCAGGAAGGCCAGGAAGGGGGTGGGATACTCGGGAACGCCGTGGTCGGGCCACGCTGTGAACTGGAACTGCCGCACCTCCCGCTTCTCACTGGAGCCGTTCTGTGGGCACACAGGAGCACCAGGACTCAGGGGGCACCTGCACCCCAAACCACCCGTGCTGGGTGGGGAGAGGGCACAGCCCACCTCCATCCTCCAGGGAAAACAGGGGCAGGAAGAGGCTCACCTTGTGGAGGGAGAAGGTGCGGACGCAGAACGTGGCCAGCTCAATGGTGTCCAGTAATGTCACCTGAATCATCCCGTAGGTGTCCGTGCCCCGGCCTGGCCAGTACTGGTCACACTTGATCTGGAAGACAGGAGGGATGGCTCAGTGCTGGCACAGACCCTTTGCTGCTGGGGAAGCTTGTTCCCAAACTGCCCTGATGGTTCCAGTGGCAAAGGGAAGGAGAGGTGCAAGAAATGTCTCTCCAGAGCACCAGGACAGGGTCAGACCCAGCAGGAAAAGCTCCTCCTGACTAAGCACAGGCTTTGATGCCACATCAATCCCATGGACAACAGACTGGAATGATCTTGAAGATTAAAGGGAACGTACTGGGGCTTGTTAAATGAGACAACTGAATGTGAAACCTGCCACATGATTAACTCTAAGACAGAACTAACGGAGCAGGCAATGGGATCTTCTCCTGGAGTTGCAAAGGAGGCTGCAGCTTTCCAGGGTGAATGATTTGTTTTTTAAAAAGCAATGAATCACTGAATTTTCAGGGTGCTGGCAAAGCAGGCAGAAATCCCCCACTGGCTGCACATCAAAGGGATTTGCTGTTCCCCAACTCTGCCCTCCAATCCCCCAGGATTATGACTAACCAGTCATCCCTCTCATGCCTCTTACCCGTGATTTCTCCTCCAGCTTAGTCATCATAACAATAGTAGCTGAACGCTGCTCCCACACCATCCTCCAGAAGTCTCCAAAGGTCTCTGGCAGAGGTCCCTGAGTGGCAATGTAGGCGTTCTGCTTCCTGTAGCCATCGATGTAGTTGGCGTTGATGTAATCACTGCCCACAATTCCTGTGTGGAATCAAAAGATCAGGGAATTGCACAGGACTTTATACAGCTTGAGGCAGGAGATCTTTGCAGGGATGTTGTTAGAGAGAATTCCCCTGCAGAAACACCTTCATGGCTTGTTGGGTCAGAATCACAGCTGGGAGAAACAGGGTCTTGGCATGTTTTTCCCAGCTCAAGCTCCTGCGTTGCAGGGAGACAACTAACTCCTTGCAAAAGGTATTGAAGAGACCGAGTATCGAGCCTTAAAATCACGGTCTTTTTCCTTCTGTGGCCAACAAGAGCAAGGTCCTGGCCCAGGACTCCTGCTGCACTGCTCTCCAGTAGGACAAACCCAAGTCCTTGGCCCAGCACGCCCCAAGCCCAGGCAGCAAATGCAGCTGGTGGATGACTGTGTGGTCCATCACCTCATTCCAGGCAGCGAGCTACAGCTGGACAGAGCAAGGAACAAAAGCAGGCTTGACTCAGCCAGTGAAGGCTTTGAAATTACAGGCTTTGACTCACTGTAAATTGCCTGCTGTCATTTTTAGGAGTGGGGTTTTTTTCCTGCTCGCAAGAGTTACAGGCTATTGAGTTACAGCTGCTCGTGGGTTCTTGCTTGAGGGTTTGGGATGAGCAGGAGGCAGTGCCAGAGCGAAGAGAGTGATTGGGACATGGCAGGAGAAAGCTGCTCTGAAGTTAAAATGGACCCTGGCAAGCAGAGCTGCTCAGGTTCAGCTCCAGAGAGCTGCGCCTGGCATGGAGCTGGTGGGTGGTTTGGCCCA
This sequence comes from Anabacerthia variegaticeps, assembly GCA_035583185.1. Lineage (NCBI taxonomy): Eukaryota > Metazoa > Chordata > Aves > Passeriformes > Furnariidae > Anabacerthia > Anabacerthia variegaticeps. Next base: position 490,466 of record JAWWEW010000079.1, on the reverse strand, counting down.
TTCCTAATTCCAGCCGAGCGGCTGGCAAGGCTGGCAGGATCTGCTAACCCATAATTAACTCGGTGCTGAGCCCTTCCCTCCTGTCTCGAGGGGAGCCAAGGCTGGGGAGCAGCACCAACACCAAATTGGGCTGCAGCAAAAGGCCTCGGTGCTGCTGGCGAGGAGCGATCCCAGAGCTGCCTGCCAGTCCTCAAGGGCACTCAGCCTTTCAGCTGCTGCTACAAATGGCTTTTGAATGAATTTTTGGAGGGCTCCCTGCCCCCATTCCCTCCCAGCCTGGGACTTCAGGAGGGAAGGCAGGCGGCTGTGCAGGAATGTGACCAAGGCTGAGCTTCCAGAATGAATCTCCTCTCCAGCCCTCTGGGGCCCACTCTGATTGAACTGGGTGGCCACGAGCTCCTGCAGTGCTTTGCAGTGTGACAGGCCCAGATTCAGAGAAGTCACACCATTAAAGCCACTACTTCTTCCTGAGCAAGCAGCCAGTGACATTCTGTGGCCTTGGCAAAGCCAGATTTAAAGCAAAGAGAAAGCAACAATTGATTCCTCCAGCTCCTTTCATCTTCCAGCCTGGAGCATGAAATACAGCCCTGTAGGAAGGAGCACACCAGCCAAGACATGTCAGAACCTCTCAGATGCTTGAAAATTCAACCTTGGCCCATCATATTTGCGCCACTGGCTGCTCACGGAGCCCCTGGGCAGAGCTGGGACTGCTGCCTGTATCCAATCCTGTGATCCAAGACCAGCCCAAGTGTCCTTCTCTCCTACACTTGTGCTCTTCTCCTTTCCCTTGAATGACAAGGCAACTTTTTAAAGCCTCTGCCTTCCTTGACTCATACAATATTAATCTCAGAATTAGACCAGGCCAGAACACAGTCAGCTTCACAAGGAGAAACACTTAAAGCCCTCTAACAGCAGGCCAGACCAAGTCACATTCGTGCAGGTTTTTGGCAAGTCACCACATTCTGCTGCTGCCTCAGGACCAGCTCTTCCCCCTCCCCACAACCCCTGGAGTCAACCAAGGGACATTATTCTAACAACTCCCTGCTCACAAAGGCTCCTGAAGGAACCTCTCCATTCACCAGGCAATCACCAGGACACCCCACATCCTCTCTGCTCCAAGGATTAACTCCACTGTTATCTGGGCAGCAGCAACCCAACCATCTGCCCTGCTCAACTCCATCTCAAGCCTCTCTCATCCTGGCCTGCACTGGAGCAGCTCTGTCAAGACCCACGAGCTGTGAAATTCCATGTAAATTTTCTGACTGCACCATGGCTCACAGAAGCAGCTCAGGAAACAGTTTGTGACCCACCAGGCTTGCCCTAACCCATTCTTATCCCGAGCCTTTCAGGGGCCAGGCACATCAAGTGCTCTTTATGCCTGTGCCACTGCTGATGCTCACATGTGTACAATTAGCCCTGTGTTCCCTCTCAGCCATCCCTGCACAGCCACAGTCCACGTTCCCTGCCACCCACCACCCCACTCCTGCTCTCTCTAAAGCACCATGTGGTCTGAATTCTTCCTGTTAGTCACAGATGTATCAAACAGGGATCTCCAAGCAAAGGAAAGACAGTTCCTTGATAAACCAGCCCTTGAAATGAGGGATTGCAGCTCCAGGGAATATGTCAGTCCCCGGAATTTAACAGAGGTATCTCCTGCTTGCTAAACTCCCAGGGAGATGTTAAGAGAATACAAATAGGGAGGAGAGCAGAGCATGTGAGACGTGTTCCCCTGCAGCAGCTCCTCCTCAGCAGCACCTGGGAGGAGCAGGGCTGCTCCCTACCTTCGATGGGCAGCAGGATGACACGTGAGTGGTCGTAGGCGATCACATTTGCGTAGCGGTTCTTGGGCTTGTTCACCTCGAGGTTGGAGTGCTCCCAGGTGAACTGCTGGCCAGGGTCAATGGACTGCAGGAATTGGGAAAGAGAATGGAAGAGTCAGTGAGGAGAAGGGCAGCAAATTAAGCTCTCTCGTTCCACATGGGACATCGCAGCTCAGAAGATGCCGCTTAGGGATGAGCAATCACGATTTGTTTCCCCCAACTCTGCTGTGGGAAAGCCCCAGGGGCACAGCTCATGTCCCATCTTCCTTGGCCACACACAGCAGTGTATCTGACTGAGGTAATTCCCCCTCTGGCATGATGCAAATTGTGGCAAAAGCCCCAGTGCAATTCCAAGCTGCACTGGGTTGGTTACAGCCCCACTCAGCACCAAAGGTGTCCCAGTTGAGAGGGCAGAGAAATCCCAACAGGAGCCTGGCACGAGCCAGCTTCCTGCTCACAGGGCAAGGAGTGCAGCCCCCAGTACAGAGCAAGGGTAAGGACCCCATCCCCAAGACATTCAATCAACATGGATTTTTCCTAGAAGGGATGAAGGAATAAACAATTAAATGCACCCGAGAGAAAAATCCCCTCTGCCCGTCCTAGTGATTTATGCCAGGTTTGGTGGGTTTTTTTTTCCCTCTCTCTCAAGTCCAGCTGTCCCAGATATGGAAATTAGGTTAATTACGTTTACCTCTAAATCCTCAGCCAGAGAATTAAATAAAACAAGGGCTTAATTCCTTCATCATTTTGCAGAGCCCTTGGGGTTTACCTCAATTGGAGGCTTGGCAGGAGCGTGCCGAGCTGTTTCCTGCTGTTTGCTCTCCCTTTCCCTGCCACCCCTCAGGGACAGGGTCCCAGATCCATCCCTCTGAGCTGGCAGGGGTTGACCCTTGCCTGGCCCCTGCTGCCCTCCCTGCCTGTGCCCACTCTGGAGCTCCCCAGGCCTGTTGTGGCAGCGCTGGTACAAAACGACCCAAAACCCCTCCTCCAAAGCGTGCCCGTGCACTCTGGCTGTAGAGAATTTCTAACTAATGGGTATTTATACTATTGTAATGTGTCTGTTTGCTCTCCATCCCTCTAATCATGCCTCGCCTTCACTTCATTAGTGATGTTTGTTCAGCTCTGGCTCTCCCACTGGAGGAGGTTGGGCTGGCACGGAGCCAGGGCACTTGGGATATGGCATTATGCAAATCAGCCTCTGGAATCTGGATGGAGCATATTAATGGGCTGCTGCTGCCCCCGTGGCCCAGTGTGGGGGTAGAGAAACAGCAGAGCAAAATATGCCTTCTCCAACATGGACAACCCCCTGTCTGGGGCTGTGGAGCTGAGAGCACAGGGCTGCTTCCCTGAGTCAAGAGCAGGGAGGAAGCATCCCTTTGTTTGGACAATATCCCCTGCACACAGACCCAGGCAGTCTAGACTAGTTATTAGGCTAAAAATATCAGGCCATTTATGGCTTTCAACAACAAAACCAATAGTGGAGAAAGACTTTTTTACAAGGGCATAGAGTGGTAAAACAAGGGGAAATGGCTTTAAACTGAGAGTAGGTTTAGAAGAGATTTGGGAGAAACTGTCCCTTCTGAGGGTGGGCAGGCCCTGCACAGGGTGGGCAGAGCAGCTGTGGCTGCCCCAGCCCTGGGAGTGTCCAAGGCCAGGTTGGAGCAACCTGGGCTCATGGAAGGTGTCCCTGCCCATGGCAGGGGGTGGCACCGGATGGGCTTTAAGGCCCTTCCAACCCAGACCATTCCCTCTGCACTGGAAGCATCCCACACCCTGCTCTGCCCCTGCACAAGGTACAGATCACTCTGTTTCCTCAGCCTCAGCTCAGCTGTGGAAACCTCCCTGCTCAGCTCACTTGACCTCAGCTGTCTAAAACTGGGTGTCACATTCCTTGGCTTGGTCCTCTCTGTGTCCAGCAGCCCAACACAGGCACACCCAGGACAGCTCCCCATCCCATCCAGCAATCACCTTCCAGAGCTGCATCCCCTTTGCCAAGAGAGCTCAGCCCCTGCTCACCAGGCAGGAGCAGCTCAGGGCCCAAACCTTTTATGATCTGGAATTGAACTCAGTAAAGCACTAAGTAATTAACCTCCAACCATAGAAAACTTTTACATTTCAACTACCCAGATCCTTAGGACAAAGCTATGTTTATCTGGATGAAGGCCTGCCTGAATTCCCTAATTCCTGGCTCTGCAAACCCATGCACAGCACTCACTCTTGCTCATACCTCATACTCTTGGGATAATTTCAGATTATCATTAGCTTTGAGATGCTCTGTGTGTTCAGCCAGCTCGGAAACAGGGATGGGTGGGTGGCTGAGCATACCTAAAAGACAAGACAGCAGGAAAAGAATCTCATTTAATAATAACTAAAATTCATAACCGTTGCGCATTTCATAAGAAAGAAGAAACAAGAAAAGAAAATAAATTACAATGTAAGATCTGCAATGAAAGTAGGGAGGTTAGAAGAGAAGAATTCAGGGCTCGAAATTGTGTCCTTGGAAGTAAAAAAAATAAAAATCAAGGAAATAAAAAAAATAACAGTAAAATGAGAGTGTTCCCATGATGGCCCCATTTTCAATGTGTAAATCAGAGCAAAACAAAAAGGAAAATCCAAAGAGCAGATGAGTGTTAGCAATTCCAATAGTGGACTTGGAATGAGCAAACGCTGCCAGAGGAACCCACGCAGCAAATGGCACAGCACCCGCCGGGATCAGGAACCGACTCCAACAGAAAAGGAGGGCAGGGGCAGGATCAGCCAACCATGGGGATGTGGGGCAGGGGATGGCAGGATGCAGATGTGGGGAAGCAGGGGAGGCTTTTCAGGAATTGGACTTGATGATCTTTAAGGTCTTTCCCAACCTCAAGGACCCTGTGGATTGTCCTTTGCACAACATGGGCTCTCTAAGTTCTCAGTCTGAGGCCTGGCCTCCACCATTCCCAGAGTGCAGCCAGGCATGAAACACCAAGCACTGGCTCCTCTTCCCACTCGTGGCTAGTGGGTGATGTCCCCTGTACAGCACAGCCCTCCCTCCCTCCCCACCAGGCTATGCTGGGAATGTCGGTACCTTTCGGGATGGAGAGACAGGAGACCCCCCAGCCCCTTCTCAGTCAGGGGGATTGGAACAATTTCCTGCAGAACCTGCTGTCTCCTGCCCTGGTACACCTGCTGCCCCTGCAGTGCTGCCCAGCACTCTGGTGTGCTGGTATGAAGGCAGTCAGAGCTGCCAGGGAACACATGGGATCCTCTCCAAGCCATACTGGGGTCCTGCTGGGTCGGACTGGTCAGACTGAGGCACAGCTCAGCCACCCACGGGGTGAGCAGCCATGGCTCACCCAGCTCTCAGCCTGGGATTTGCACATCCTGCTCTGAAAGGGGCAGCTGGAGCTCTGGGAAGAGCAGGGATCCTTCCCTTCCTGTCATCTCAAAGAGCTATGCTACAAATCCAGGTGGAAAAGCGCTCCGTGCTCTGCTCATCTGCATTGGATCATGTTTTTCCAAAGGCTTCCCATGCTGTCTGCCAGCCAGCCCTACCCTGGGTGGCATGGGAGAGCAGCATGCTCAGAAGCCCCGGGCAGTGCCCTGATGAGGAGGACAGGAGTGGAGAAGAGATGGAAGCCAGGGAGAATTTCGAGCCCCGTGGGTGTTGTGGGTGACAAAGCAGCGGCGGTGGCAGCAGCATGGTCAGATACTCTGAAAACTCAGCACAGAGATGGCAAAGCAAGCATGACATCCTCAGTTTTACAGTGATTTGGGAGAGGTGCTGCCTCCCCCAGGCCTGGGCACAGGATCAGTCAGTCATACCGGGACGGGCTTCTCCTAAGCTAATGGGACACCTATTTTCAGCACAAGGAAACCTGGCTGAAAATAGAAGAAGAGGGGAAACAGACCAAAAAGCTCAAATAACTCCAAAGTACTCTGGAAGCTGCACTGGTTCCACTCTAGTCTGCTGGGGATTAGGGCAGGAAGCCTCTCTTGGCTCCTGGAGGAAAAGCCCCCATTTCATCTCTTGCTGTCCTGGCCCATTGCACCTGGAGAAGGATTTGTGCCCCTGGAGGGAGGGTGGCACCCACGTGGACTGGGGGTGTTGGGAGAAGCTGGTCCTCTTCATGTCTGTGTGGGATGGGAAGGTCACCCTGGCTGAGATGTTCCAAATCAGAGGCCAAAGCAGGTTAACAAAATCAACACTTCCCTCAGGGTCTGTCCTGCCTCTGGCAGTGAGGGCTGAGGAGGCCAGTGAACACACCATGGGCTGGAGCATCAGAGAAAAGCCAAACCCTACCCAAAGCAACTCTTGGCACCTCAGTCAGCTGTTTCCAGATCTCTGGGGGTCACTGACTCCTTCCCCCAGGCAGCTGCCACCTCCTGACTCCAAAAAGCCAGAGATTATGTGCTGAGAAGCACAGCACCATACATGAAATCCCAAGTGATGGACACATAGGTCAAAGGGAAAAAACCAACACTCCAAAGCCCCAGTAATAATGAGCAAGAAAAAACCTCAGACTCTCCTTGGCTCAGAAGTCCTGGAGCAACATGTGTCACTCTTTCTGAGCCAGTGGGCTCCATGGGAAAGGCCCACTGTGCCAATCTGGAACATGGAGTCACACTCCTCTTGAAGGAATTTCACAAGTTTCCCTCATAAAAGCTCCAGAAAAAATCCTCAGTGTGAACAGCTCCTGCCCTTTGCTGGGAACATCCTGCTTCCCCTCCAACCTCCTGTGCACCAGCACTGGGTGGGAGCACAAGGGAACTCGCCTTGTTTTGCTGCTGTTAAGGACAGAATCTCCTTGTGGGATTGATTTCTAGGGCTTTTTAGAATAAAAGAACACCAGAAACCTCTGCAGTGCTAAACAAGTCCCTGGTCAAAATGCCAAGTGCATGGGGGTTCCATTAAGACCCAAGAGTCTGGTATTAAACAAGGCAGGAGCACTTCCAGTGGCACCAGCCACGCTGCTGAGTCAGCAGAGCAGCTGCTCTTTGCTTTAATTCAACAACTCTTTTTAAGGTATGAAGGGAAATGGCTCACAGGTTCCTCTGCTCAGTGGCCTCTTGGCTACTGCAGGGAACTCAGCCAGGGTGGCAGTGGGAGCCAGGAAAACACACAACCCCTGTTACAGTAAGGGGGTTGAGGAGAGGTGGCAGCAAACTGGCATGACAGTGACAGCAGCATTCCACACCAAAGAGACCAGTATTCGGACTCAATTATTCAGGAAACATCCCAGCCCTTGCATCTCGGAGCACAAGCAGCATCTGTGACTCTTCAGCTGAAGCCTCGCATCTACTTCCCTGCTCAGTATTAAAAAAAGCCTGAAAAAACCCAGCCCAAACCACCCAGCAAGGCTGGGATCTCGGCTCCTAATGGGATGAAGTCTTTGCGAGCCAGTCTCATCTTAACATTTCAATCACTTGAATCTCTCTAATCTTATCACAAAAGACTTGACTCTCTGTGCCCCAGCCAACTGGGCAGGAACATCCCCCTGCCATCTGCTCCCCGGGCCAGAGCCCCCTCCTCCCACGGCATCACTGGGGTGCTGGCACCGTGGGGCAAACCAGGGCCCTGCAGCCTTGGGAGTGGCCTCTGCTCTTTGTGCTCCTGTGACAAGGAGGTGCCAGGAACAGACACCTGCCACACATGGGAACCAGCCCTTTTCCTGCTCTGCCATGGACAGGTGCCTGGGTGGCTCTTTCCAGAGGGAGGATCATCAGCTGCAGCTCCCATTTCTCCTTCCCTGCCTTACAAACACGAACAGCAAAGCACACACCCCCCCAGCTCACACGAACAAGGGACATGGAACATCTTCCACGAGGGGGTAGAGGCAGCCTGGGGAGCAGAGTCCTTCTCCTGGGCCAGCAGACACCCCAGAGCACGGGGTGTGCTGTGCTGCTGCCCCCTGCCCTGCCAGGGCCTCCTCTGGGGACTGTAAAACTGGAAGCGCAGCTCAGACAAACAGATGGCACAGACAAGGGATGGGATGGGCAGACACCGCAGGAACACGGAGAGTTCGGCAAGAAACCAAAAAAGAGTAACAGGAACGGAACAAGAATTGGAAAGGAAAGTGACAGAAGAGAAAATAATAATGGGAGGGAGGAAAAATGAAACCAACAGGAACAAAAACACACAGGAACTAACTTTCCAAGTCAAACTCAGGGTCACTGAGAGGGCTGCTCAGACCAGAATCTGCAGAAAACAGTAAAAAATAAATAAATAAAAGATACACTTTTGTAAAAATTTCATGCTAATTAAAAAAACAAAACAAAACCAAAAAACCAACATAAATCTAAAGAGGAAAAGAAGGGCACTTTTCGTGCTAGGACAGCCTATCTAAGATGTGCTGTGCTTTCCCCTCTCTGAGCTGCACATTCCCATTCCCACATCCCCCCTGTTTCACTACTGGGGACACAATGGACATTCTACCTGGGGTCACCTGGCTGGAGAAGAGCCCACGAGCCCCTTCTGAACCACAATACACTGCATTTAAATGCCTTTAATTCAGACAGCACCTGTGGAGTCTTCCCCTGCAAACTGCACCACAACCTCTCCATCACCACCAACGCACTCCAAGCTGATTTTTCCAACCATTTCCATTTTCAACCCCAATTTGCAAAATTCTGTGGGAGGCAGGTGATCAACTCTCCTGAATCCTTTAAAACCTTTCACTGCTTTACAAATTATTGAGCAGAATAAACTGTGAGCAGATAAACTTGGAAAGGAAATGGCAGGATCCTCCTAAAGCCACAGCCAGTGTCTCTGGGATCTGCAGAACCCAATGCAGCTTTGCACATCTCAGCCACCTTTTACAAGGCTCTCAGAGCCAGAATTCAGAGGGACAGCATGACCACAGCGGTGGGGCCAACAGCAGATGACTCACTCATCCATCCATCCATCCATCCCATTACCTGATGGAGGCACCCTTAGCTGACTCTGCCGTCCTGTGGGACAGGGAGAATTCCCAGTCAGGGCAACACACGGACCAGCACCTCCATCGGCTTCTTGGTACCCCCATCAAGCTGGAACACCACACCCTTTAACCTTTTACCCTTATTTTTACCTCAGCAAAGGGGTTTCACCTGAGGGAGTGCAGCGCTCTTGGGTCCCCCACCTGCCCCTGGAGAAGGCCACGGAATGCCCCCGAAGGAGCCCAGACAAGTGCAAATTGCAGCTGAGCTGCAGCTGGGGACGCTCCAACCCCTCAGATTCCACTGCAGGAGCAGCACCAGGAGCTGATTTGGGGACCTCCCTGTGCTGAGCTGCTCTGCCCTCAGTCCCTGCAGGCTGGACTGAACTCGCTGCCACCCCTCAGCTGAGCTTCATTTCTAAGCTGGGGCTGATCCCACCTGGCTGTTCCTGCCTCATTTTGATGTGGCTCCCTCAGCCCAGTCCTGCCTTGGAGCCTCCCCACAGATCCCTGCCCTCTGGGAACCCACAGCCCACCTCTCCCTAAGGAACTGGACAACGCTAAGGACAGGACTGGAATGGGAAGGGCAAACAAGAGCTACAGAAACATTATTAACGAGCACAAAACAGCAAAATAAAAATACAAACGAACTGAAAACAACAGCCAGCCCCCAAAAAGCACAATAAATTCCCTTCAAATCCTCAAGCACCAGGGACTCGGAGGCAGAGGTGTGGGCGGGCACTGGCCAGCATTGCCAGTGTCGGTGTGTGTGAGGCCACGCCAGGCCCTGCCAGTGGTGGCTCTGCAGAGGTGCCATGCAGGCAGCCTGGACGTGCATGGACATGGCACACGTGTGTGTGGGGAGGAGGGTGCAGGAGCCTCCCTGCCAGGGGATTCGGTGCCCTTATCCACTCGCTCCGCAGCCGCTCCCAGGGCCGGGCTGCGAGAGCAGCTGTGGCTGCCCCAGCCCTGGAAGTGTTCCAGACCAGGTTGGACAGGGCTTGGAGCAACCTGGACTAGTGGAAGGTGTCCCTGCCCATGGCAGGAGGTGGCACTGGATGAGCTTTAAGGTCTCTCCCAACCCCAACCAGTCTGGGATTCCATGACTGTCTGCACCAAGCAAGGAGATGTTGCCCCACCTGTGCCAAGCAACCAGCCACCTTTCTCCCTGCACAGCCCACGGGCAGGCCTGGCACCCAACAGGAGTGTTCTGGGACCAGAAAGCACCAGTTCCAGATGTGACTGGAGCTCTGGGTGCTGGGCAGCCTGCCATGCTCCATCTCAGCACCCCAGGAGCTCCCAGTGTGAAGCACGGGGCAGCACTGGTGCCCTGGCACAGCTGGCACAGCCACAGCTCTGGTGGCTGTGTGCTTAGCCCAGAATGCACCCATTTATCTGGGAATCCAGGAAAACCTTTCCTCCTGCCTTGCCAGCACTGGGCACAGCCTGTGCAAGGTCCTTGATGTTCTCAGCAAAGGTTTCTTTCAGCAATCCCACTTAGGCCAGACAAGGCTTGGGCGTCCTTGGATGCAGCCCAGGTTAGCTGTGGGTCTGCAGGCAGAGCAGCAGCTGCCTCCAGGCAGGCAGGCAGGGCCAAGGGAGGGGCAGGTGCTGCAGTCCTGCCTTCCCCCGGGGAAAGGCTGGGTAGCAGCCAGTTACCTGGAGTCTGGAAGTTGATGCGCCTCATTTCCACGGGGTCCTTGGGGTGGTGGGGGGCGATTTCAGCATTGTTGAGGAGGCATTTTGTCCGTGGCTCTGAATCTTTCCTTTTGCTTTGAAACAAAAAAAAAGAAACGAAAAAACAGAAAGACAAAGCCGCTTAGCTTATGGGCCTCGTGGTCCCTTGTGGTTTTCTCAGGTACTGATGTTCAGACCTGAGCAAAGCTCCCACCGCAAACCAAAGGTGCAGCCAAGGGTGTAAGTGTATAAATTGCAACAGAAAAGGGGTGAGGTGTGGAAGGTTTGTCAGTGCTGCATTTCAGGGGTTTACAGCAGCCCAGCAGCCCCTCAGCTCCTTTCAGGCAAGTCTGGAAGTTTCTCCTTTCTCACACCTCCAGCCTGCCTGCTCAGACCAGCCTCCACTGAACTCTGCAGAGCTCTGCAAGCAAAAACCTTCCAATTCTGGCCAAGCCATTTCCAGCCTGGAAGAACCAGAGCCAACAGAATCATTTGGAAAAGTACAGAATCTCCTGGCTGTGGCCTTGGACACAAAGCACTGCTATTGCTGTTGGCTTGTGGAGGAGCTCTCAGAGCTGCCTTGCTGCGGACAGAGAAGTCAGAGCAGCAGTTTTCAATCTTTTTTGAACTGCAGAACCCTAAAAATCTGGGTTCAACAAACACTGTGTCTACATCCTCTCCCAGCACAGCTGTGCCTGCTGAGATCCACCTCACCGTCTTGCCAGAACCTAAAGCCTGCTCCAACCTGCCAGCTGAGCTGCACATGGAAGTGCTTCCTAATATATTTTACTCCAAATGGGTTAGGTTAGCTGAGGCAGTTGAAAAGTCTTTGCTGACCTGGTTCATTCTCCTTGAAAAGAATTTGGAAGCAAAGCCCAGTGCTGATCTAAAGATGAGATAACCTCTGGCAAGGGAACAGTGATGAGCTGCTGGGAACAGAACTTCTCCAGTGAGCAGAGAACATGGACCCACACCCTGTGCCTTGGGAATGTGGGCCCAGCCCCTGCAGTAAGGTGGCTGGGGGACTCCTCACCTCTCCTGCTCAGGGCACGCAAAAGCCTTCAATAATGTGCCTGCAGCAGTAATGGCAACTACTTAGGCAGAGAGGAGGTTATTCAGGATGTTTTTAGATGTCTCTTGATGTCATTAATAGCCAGAAGAAGTGGCATGAGCCCTGCCAGCACTGCATGGGGCAGCATTTTGGAATGACACCACTTTGCAGTTTGGGAGCGGTTTATTTTTGCTGCAGTTCTGAAGCTGCTGTTAATAGTTCAAGGACTGAACCCATCAGTTACTGCCACTGAAAGCTCTCCCAGTCTTGGAAATAAGTCTCATTTCTGCAGTCATAAACAGACTCTGTTAGATCCCCTTGGCTGAGGGGGTAAGAACAGCTTCTGCAGTGGGCTGAGGACAGCTCGGCTGGTGAGATTCTGTTTCCAGTTCGAGTTCCAGTAGCTCAGGGACAGCCTGTATGGAGCAGCCAGACACGGAGAAAACCCACTTTCACCTCTGACTGCCACACAAATGAGTGTTTCTCTGCTCCATTAACCCACCACTTTATGAGCCGTTTACTGTCCCTGCTGCTCAGTCTGAGAAAGGGCTGTTATATTTAGGAATAGATAAGCAGCAGAAAGCTGGGCTTGCTTTCCTTTTTCTGCCCCAGTTTAAACAAGGTCCCATGCTAGTCTGACAGAGCCTTTCTGTAAGAACAGATCTAAGAGCAGGAACAAAGCCCCAACACCACAGACAGCAAACACTGCTTAACACACAGCAAGGAAGAACCTGAATAAATGGCAAATCTGATGCTCTTACCTGTCTGGCTTGCTGTCCAGGAAAGCAGTAAGTGGAGAGAAGACAAGACAAATGTTCAGGTTAGAAAGGACTTGCAGAGGAAAAGAGAAGCATTTGCTCAGCTCTAACCCTGGCAGCACAGGTGGAAGTGGGGCCAGCAGAGCTCACCCCACAGATCAGAGCTAATCAGCACCAACGAGGAACTGCTGAGCCCCTGAGCCCCGAGCAGCCCCACAGCTGCTGGCTGCAGAGGGCACACCCACGTGCAGAACTGGGCACACCTGTGCAGAGCAGAGACGGAGCAGGGGCCAGAGAGCTCCCTCCACTCTGGGCATGTCCCAGCTAAGGACATCCTTGTCTTGGCCACTGCTGCCACCATTCATTTTGCTCAGCTCCTGCTTCCCTTCCTGTCCCCTCTGTTGCACAGTGTGTGCTCGAGGGACCCCCAGTTCTCATCCACACACCATGAGCTGCTCAGAAAGCCAAGGAAAATGGAGACACTTCCAGGGGTTGCTCCCTCCTCTCTCCTGCAGACTCACACCCTGCTCTTGTCTCCCAGCTCCAGCAGAAAACCAGTTTGAGAGCAGTGGAGGTCTCTGCTGAGCCACAGCTCAAAGGTGCCTTCTCTGCATCCCCCTCCCTGTGCCCACACACATGGGAAGTGGGGCCTGAGGCTGTGGGCAGCAATTCTGGAGGGGCAGGCAAGAGGCCTGACACAGTCACTGCACACCTGTCTGTGAGACAAGCACAGCTTTCCTGAGAGTGCCACAGGGTGGGGTGTGAAGCAGTAAATCCATCAACCCACTGCTAAACCCTCCTGTGCCAGGCAGACCCTTCCATTCCACCGTGGCTCAGGCTCCTCTCCCTGGTGCCAGTGACAGGATTTTCCTGAGCTGACCACGACATGACCAGGAAGGAAATTCCCTTTAGAGACCAGAGCAGGGGACACTCAGCAGGGTCTCAGGCCTGGGCACTGAGCAGCTCTTACTTTTTGTAGAGCAGGATGGCGATGACGATGCAGATGATGAAGACCACGGCCAGGACGGGCCCAATGACCCAGATGAGCCCCTCCTCTCCATCAATGATGGGCTGAGGGTCGGGGTTGTCCAGCTGGATGGGGTCAGAGAACGGACTTGCAGCAAAGGTCTGGAAGACACAAAAGGTGGTGGAGCACAGCTCAGAGATGGAATGGGGACTGAAAACAGTGGGCAGGCACACGGAATTCCACAAGAGAAGTTGCTAGAGAGGATGTGAGCTCTGTGCAGCACAAACCAAATAACAACAGGGAAAATGCCCTCTTCAACCTAGAGAAAACACTCTTGTGTGTGAGCACCCATAGCATGGAATATCCTGAGCTGGAAGGGACCCCCAAGGATCATCAGTCCAACCCCTGGCCCTGCACAGACACCCCAACAATTCCACCCTGTCCCTGTCCCCCAAACCTCCTGGAGCTCTGGCAGCCTTAGGGCCGTGCCCACTGCCCTGGGGAGCCTGGTCAGTGCCCCTCAAGAGGAAGAACCATATGACAGGTCTCTTCCTCCTCCAGTGCTCCAGGTGAGACAGACCACTGAAGGATCACACTCACGTGAAGCTGTAGCCTGCCTTGGGCCTGTGGCTCACTCATGTTGTAGCCAGCAACGTGCTTCTTTTAGAGAACCAGTTGACTGTGCCTCTGTTTCACCACACCTTTGGGGCCTCACCACTGCCACAAACACACACCATTTTTTCCAAGCTCTCATGTAACCATCTGAATTTTGACAGTCAGACGGGATTACAGAGCAAGAGGGAAGGGATTAAAACAAGAATTAATGCTTGGTCTGGTGACTGAAAAAAATCACCCCCTACAATTACATATAAATTAATAAAATGCAGTGTGCTCTGTTCCCTCTGCAGTGAGCTGGCTATTGAGGAGAATCAGAAGAATCAGAATCCTGACTAATGGGCACTGGTTGTTCTCAGGACCACTACAGTCTCCCCACTCCAAGGAGGATGCATTCCCACCTTGCGGAGAAACGCCAGGAACTCAACTGCACAGAGAACTGGCATGGCTAGTTTGAGAGAGGAGCCAGGGACAGGACAAAACCAGGGGCTCTGGGTCCTTGAACTCCATCAGCTCTGGGCAGACTGGAATCCTGCTCCGTGCCTGGGAGCTGCTGTGGATCCAGGCTGCTGTGAGCGAGTCTGCAGCACCTTGTACTAAAGCAGAAATTACCACAAGCTGCTGTAATCCGATTGGGAAACCCATTCAGAAGCGTGTCAGCCTAATCCCTTAATATCACGTACACAACTAAATATTTATTGGGGAAAAACCCTCTGAAAACCCTTAATTTTCAATAGCTCCCTGCTACAATTCCATAGGGGGATTTAAAAACAACAAAGTATTAGGTCGTTTCCCATTGTGCATGAGGGAGGAGGCAGGTAAATATTAAAGCAGTTGTTTTCATAACGCCAGACACAGCCCCAGTGAAAGCAGCAGTGATGTTGAAGTGGTAGAGAGCACATGTAGTTTTCCATTTAAAAAATGCTCCCTTTTGTGCTTGGTGGGGAATTCAGCAATGACCAAGGTCAATTCAGCAGGATGTTTGGGGTCACTGCTCTGAGGAATTAAAGGACAGCTTTTAAAGGAAAAGGGGTTTGACCTAGGGCTCTCTGAACTCGAGTATAGTCCTGAGGGGACAGTTCAGTGTTCCTCCCCATTCTGGACTCCAATTTGGAGCTACAAACGTACAAGTCCTGCCCACGAAGACTGGGAAAAACAGAGCTGCTTGTGTCCCTGGCCTGACTGCTTGGCAGAGCACAGCTGTTTAATGCAGGCACAAGCACAAGCACCAACAGCTCCAAGAGCTACATCCAAAAGCTTCACAGCTCGAGTGAAAGGTCTTTACAAAGAAAAAAACATCAGGGATCTGCTGGGAGAAAATTCAAGGTGAAGCCTCATCAGTGCGGAGCAGAGAGGGACAACTTACAGCCTCAGGTTCCTGCAGCACTGCCAGGATGAAGATGACATATTTCTGCCCTGGCTCCAGGGCTCTGTTCTCGAAGTTGTCATAGTGTTTCATGTCCCCCAGGATGAAGTGGGAGGGCAGGGAGCGGAACCGGGCAGCGATGTAGGGCTTGGGGAAGTCCAGCTGCCGGGAGTGCCGCAGGCTGCGGCGCCGCAGCCGGGCAATGTCCTGAACCAGCTGCAGGAAGCAGAGGAGCACAGTGAGCCCCGGGAAGAGAGCAGCAAGGGGAGCCAAACCTTCCCTCTCGGACTGCCCACCCCTCCCCGGCTCTGAATGGGGAGAACAGCTACCTCAAAAGCCCCTTCCCGGCTCTCAGCCCACCCCACCCATTACAGATGTTCACTCTCTCCTCACAGCTGGCTCCAGTTTCACCCACACTCACCTCCTCCAGGTCCATCTCCTCAGGGCTGCCCAAGGGGTTGAGGAATTGTCCTCCCCGGGACTTCCTCAGAGGCACCACCACAATGTAGAAAGCTCTAAGAGTTGGGAATAATCAGAAGAAACAGAAGCAATAAAAGGAATTAATCTCCTGCCACAAACCACAGAAGAGAACACACACTCATGCAGGTCTGCCCAAACTGCCCCACTGGCTCAACCCAACAAGCCCCTTATTTTTAATGTAGCAGAGTTGTTATTCCTGGAAGGAGCTGGATTCAGTGGCAGCCCCATGACATGGCTCCTTATGTATTCTCTTTGCACTTTTTTTTTGTTTTCCCTGTCAGGTCTGGGAAGCACCTCCAAATGGCAAGTCAGGAAAGCTGAAAATGCAGGAAAAAGCCCCCTGGCACTGCCCTTGTGGGTTTGTACTGTGGTCTCCATCCACCAGGGCTGACCCCCAAAAACAGAAACCTGCAGTTTAACAGGAACCTACTGGACAGGCACAGAGCTCTTCACATCAGGGAGAATCACCACCACGTTGCCATCGGCATCGGGCTTGTGGGTCACCTCTGGCTTCTTGGACAACATGTCAGCAGCAGTCCAGGCAGCCACGTTCTGCTGCAGCCCCCCCATGCTGTTGCCCTGGTTCATCAGCACGAAGTTGTAGAAGGTGCGGGGCCTCAGGTGGGTGATGAGTTTCTTGGTGGTGCGTCCGTCCACGTCCACGTGCAGCCCGTTGTACTGGATCTGTGGGAGGGGGAGAGGCTGTTCCATGAGCAAGGCTGACACTGCTCCGACAGCCAAACTCCTTCCTCTTCCTCCCCACCCCTCTGGTTTGCAGGGCACACAAGGCACTCAGCTCTGCAGAGCTGGCACAAACACGGGAACAGGAGCGTTTGAGTGGGGAGCTCTCCATCTCTTGTGCCCACTGCACAAGAAAGACACAGGTCAAAGCCTTGAGACTCCTCTGGGAAGAGAAATTTTTATCCAGAAATGGAAAAATTATCCCAGAAACACAGAAGCACCAAGGTTGGAGAAGACCTCCAAGGTCATCGAGCCCACCCTGTGCCCGATGCCCACCTTGTCCCCCAGCCCAGAGCACTGAGTGCCATGGCCAGTCCTTTCTTGGACACCTCCAAACCTCCCTGGGCAGCCCCTTCCAACTTTTACCAACCCTTTCTTCCATCAACACTTCCTGAAAGAATGGCAACTTGTCTAGGGAAGCAAGAATTTGGTAACAGAGACAGGAATGCACCCCAACAGCTCTGATATTCAGCCCACCTCCTCGAGGGAGTGACTGACCATTACCTGCCCATGTCTGAGGCAGGAATCCAGAATTCCTGCCTCTTACAACCTCTTAGTCAACCCAACAGACAAGACTTCCAGGAAACTGGGAAGAAATAGATCTGACTCCTGCATTCCACTTGCCTTGTATGGGGTGGGAGAGTTGTAGTTCTCAGGGAACTCCCAGCTCAAAAGGACAGATGTCTTTGTCACCATCTTCACTTTGAAGTTCTTGGGTAAAACTGTGGAGAAAAAAGTGAGGAGGAAGGGGAGAAAGGAGAAGAAAAGGCAGCAGAGGGAAGGAAGAGCAGGAAAGAGAAGGAAGAGAATGTCAGGTGCTGGAAATGGGCCCTGCCAGGCTGGGTCTGCTGCGGCTGCAGGAATGGAAGGGATTGTTCCCTCCTCCACACTGTGCTTAAGCTTTGCCAAGGTCCATCTCCCAGTGCTCCCTGTCCCCTTGCCTAACCCCAGGGAGGGGACATGGCTTTGCCCCCACACTTTAGGGCCTGGGTGGCTGCTGCAGGAACGAGGTGCTGGCTGGCTGAGCATGCTCAGGTGAGGAAACCCATCCCAGCTCACGGTTTGAGGTGTTTTTTTGATTCTTCTCTTTAATTCTGGCTGTTTGCAAAAGCTGAAGAAAAGGCTCTTCCCACCTGTGTAGCGACTGGCCCCCCCTTCGGGTGCCAGTGACAGAAGGTGTCCGGACTTAACTTAGAAGAAAGTGGTAAAAGGGACTTACCTGGCACAAGGCAGAGAGGAGCGGAGGGACTGAGTGTGACACCAGAGTGCTTTGCATTTACTCACGAGCCTGGCTGAGCCTGGCCTGACCTCTCCAGCTCTCTTGCCTCCTGGCACCAGCCCCGGATACAAGGGGAGAGAGGGAGGAGAAACCGGTAAGTCCTACCTTGATCCAGCTGGAACGTCCGATACTGGACGGTCGGGCTGTAGGGCCCGGGGCCTTTACTGGTGTGAGCACGGATTTTAACATCGTAGGCGGTGTTGGGTTTGAGGCCGTTGAGGGTGTAGGAGTTCTCTGGGGAGGGGGGCAGCTCTTTTTCCAGCAGGTTGCTGGCAGACCCGGCTTCCCGGTAGGCCACGGTGTATTTGACGATGGCTCCATTGCGCTCGGCCAGCACGGGGGGCAGCCAGCCAAACTGCACCGACATGGCAGTGACGTTGCTCGCCTCGAGGATTTGGGGGTAACCCTTGGGGATGTCTTCAGGGGTGGTGAGTTCCTGCACAGCTTCCTCCCCGAAGCCAGCCCGGCTTTTCACGGCCAGCTTGAACACGTACGTGGCGCCCTTGTGGATGCTGGGAGCCAGGTACTTATCCTCCAGCGCCGAGAACTCCAGGGTAGCCAGAGGGTCGACATCCTTGCGGCCAAACTGGAGCCGGTAGCCCAACACCTGGCCCTCCGCATCCAGCGGAGGCTCCCATTTCACCAGGAGAGTGTTCTCCTCTGTCTGGTGCACAGACAGGATGGGCTTTCCTGGGACTGGAAGAGAGAAGAGAGACACCTTGAGCCAAAGGCAGGACAAGGGGACAGGAGATGCAGAGACTATTACACTGCAGCGTCAGAGGCAACACTCCAGCTGGACTCTGTGCTCCTTAGGGTGCCCCCCTGGAACCCAAGATGCTGCCTCCCACCCTGTGCAGGGGGATGGTCTCTCTGCAGTTTGGGAAACGTGTCAGCTGTGAGGTACTGCCACATTCCTGCATTTATTTTCTTCCCTGTGCTCAGGATGGAGAGATGTGCACAGCTCCTCCCATATCCCTGGACTCTCCCACCGCTGGGGAGAACAAACTCAGGAGTGCTGGCTCCCAGCCTCCTGTCTCAGTTGCTTCCCAGAGCAGGGAAGAACAAACCTGGAGTCCCCAAACTCCTGTCCTCCATCTCTCTCCATTACATGGCCCAATTCATGCAGAAAGAGACTGGAACAGATTGGCTCAGGCTGGAAAGTCCAGAGCAGCTGAGGGTGAAGTAATGAAGGATGGGGAAGGAAGTCTGGGCAGCCCCAGGTCCTGAGCAGCAGGCACAGGGCCAGCCCAGCGGGACTGGCAGGCTGCTCGTTGCCCAGCTGGGTACAGAAGGAAGCACAGAGCGTGCAGAGCCCAAAATCTGTGTAAGGCAGAGGGCAGGGAGAGCTGCTGCTCCCTCTGTGCACTTTCTCTCCTCTGGAGGAAGCAAGAAGCCCTCTGAGTGTTGCTGTTTCCAGTGAGCTCCTCCTTAACCTGTCAGAGAGCTCCTCTGCATTTGGGGGGATTTGGGGAGCTCAGCAGTGCCATGTCTCTGCCTAATGAGCCCTGGCACTGCCTGACTGCCAAGCAAGCCACAGCCACAGTTAAATGACACATGCAGGCCCAGAAGTTCCTGAAGGCAGAGAAAGCAGAGCATTAATTCCAGCAGCTCACGCGTCATTGACACTCAGCTCCACCATTAGAGATCTAATATCCTTCTCTCTGCCTTGGTATTTCTCCTGGTTGGGCAGGAGGAGGGAGAAAGGAGTTGGGAGAGATCCCATCCTGCTCATGGAGCACGAGTCCAGCTGAGGGGCGAGGGCTGGAATGCTGGTGTGGCTAATGGAGGGAGCAGGGAAGGAACCTGCCTGTGTCAGGGGAACCCTCTGCCTGCTGCCTCCACTGACACCTGAACACGAGCATGAGGGGCTGTCTCTGAAACAAATGCTTTCTCCCTTCCAAAATGCCAAAGAGAGGCTAGGGACAGAGCTGGGAGAGCCACCCTCCTCCCTTGGGAATGCCTAAGGAACACATTAAAGAGAAAAACAACACCATTACCTTTATGTTTCGGTTTTTATCACAAATGTTGCTATAATCAGCTGAGCTTGAAAATATTACATCTGCTCAACAAATATTGTTTGGAAGGAAGGTGAGAAGAAAGCGCAGAGGGGGGAAAGTGTTTTATTTTGCAATTGGTTTGGACAGTAAAGGAGAAAATTGGATGTATTACTGTATTTAAATTCAGCCCCCAGCCCTGAATGATAAAGAAAGAGATTTCTCTTCTCAGAAGGTGTATTGACTCAACACTGCAAAGAAGGTAAGAATGTTACAGAGCAATTTGGATTTTTTTTTTTAAAATAGCTATTTCAGGTTGGGGGAAATTGAGTTTTGGGTAATAGCTGCTGTGCTGGAGAAAACATCCCTCAGTGACTGATCACCTGCACTGCAAATCCTAATGGGGAGAGATGAGGGAGTGTGACAAGAGAGAGTGACAAGGGAGCAAAGCAGAGAGAAGGGCTCTGAGAGAGGAAAATGGAAAGGTGGAGAGCCTTGGGAAGAAGAAGAGGAGGGGAGAGAACCAGGGAATCAGTGAGGAGAAACATGGGCACAGCTGGAGGGGAAGGAGAAGAGGGTGAGTGAAGGACAAGCCTTCTGATAGTGCAGTGACACTGCAAGGGGTGAGCTCCAGGTCTTCCTTCACTGCACAAAGCCCTCCCATCCAGCAGAGCAGGGGTTTAGTCATGAGAGCAGAAGCGCCAGACGCTGCGAGGGCAGGTGATTTGTGTACCTGTCCTTTCTGCCTGCACACAACTGTCTGGGGCAGCAAGGGGCACCCTGCTGCCCTTTGTCATTCCTCTGTGCAGGCCCTGCCATCCTGCCTTGGCACCAGAGTCTGTACTGAGGCTGGCAGGGACTGTGCCAGGGAGGCCAAGGGAAGTGAAGGCACAGCCCAGCTCCCCGAAATGTGAGCCAGGAAAGGTCAATACTGCCAGTACTTCTCCCCCTGAACACAGGGGATGTATATTCAGCCATGACAGCAGAAGAGAAGAGTGGGAGGACAAACCACCACTGTCTCCTGCTGCTCTTCAGATCTTTGCAAGTCACCACCATGACAGCAGAGCTTTGCCTCTCCTGCCCCCAGTGTACCTGTGTGGGCCAACCATCAGGGATACACAGACTCTCCAGTGTCAGACCAGGCAGAGTCGGTACTGCTGGTGCACTGGAATTTATAGCATGGGAGATTACAAGTGATCAATTCATCCTCTGCTGCATTCCTGTGTGTGCCTGGGCTTTCTGCAGCACTGGGCAGAAAACTGTGACATTTGCTAAGGCCTGCATGTGAAGAATGAAGGGGTTTTTGCCTTGCTAGAACTAATTCTGCCTTCGGGACACTTGTTGTGAGTCTCTCCTTCAAGAACAGAGTGGGAGGAGAGAAGGTGAGTCTGGAGAAGGAGCTTCTTGGCTTTAGGAAAAGGGTAAATCCCAACAGTTAGTTCAGGAAAAGGCTCTCACCTGCACCCTTTGTGGTGACCACCTTGGGTTTGCTGCGAGCACCATCTCCCTTCATGGTGTAGGCAGCCACGGTGATGGAATAGGCAGTCTCCGGCTGGAGCCCAGCAATGATCATTTCCTGTGTGTGAGATTCCAAAGGAAAAGCCTGTCAGGATTCAGCTCCACACACACACACGGGCAGATCACTCCTCCTTGCAGGAGGCTCAGCACTTTTCAAGCATGCAGGACAACACCGAATCCGAAAGCACGAGGCACTGTGGGGCAACTGGAGCTGTGGGAAGTGGCAGGAGGACGAGAGGCCCAGGATGAGGCACTCCCAGCTCGGTGAGCACAGCCTGTCTCTGCAGGGCCCTGCTCAAGGCGTTCTCCTCCAGATCTACCTCGCACACACTCCCTGTCTCCACACAAACCACTTCAGCCTCCAAGCGCCGTCGCTCCCTTCAAAGCCTTCCTCTCCAGCGTGCAGCCTCAGAGGAGGGCTCAGAGGTTTCAGGGAGATTACATTTTTTTCACCATTACCCCCTCTCTTCTCTCCTCAGAGATATTTTTAATGCCTTCACAATAGTGAAGGGATTGAACGTGAAGTGCAAGACGACGTTTCCAGCTCGGCACTGAAGCTCCCTCCCACAGCCAGCCCCTCCTGCCCATCCCCTCTCAGCCTCCCCACACCTGCCTCCTCCAGGAGGGAGCTGGCCCTTCAAAGGGCTCTCTTGGAAAAGGAACACCCGTGCTAATCAAACAGGATGACAGCACATGCAGCAGGGTTTTCCCCAAGGCCCCAGAAAGGTGGGAGATGGGAACATTGTGCATTTTTATGGCTTTCCTCTCCCCTCAGCTCCCCACCCCCCCACTTTGTGCTTTTGATATTAAATCTCAGGGCAGCATTTAGGAAGAATTTGCTGCTCCTGAAAATAACTCTTTCCCCAAAGGTGAGCAGGGAATGGAACAGCAGAACTTGAGAGCCCTGGGATTTTGATCAATGAGTTTGGAAGCTGTAGGATGCAGGGACAAGTCTGTCTTTTGGAAGTCAAAAATATTCTGCTTTCACATCTGCCACTGAGTTTTATTAAGATTTTAGGCAAAGGGCTTTGCCTTTCATGAGACTCAGTTTCCCCATCACAAGAAAGAGAGGCCCCTCACTTCTCTGGGGCACTTGGCAATCTCTAGGAGACACAAATACATTCATTTTAGCCCTGTTTTATCTTGGGATCCTCTCATTCCAAAGAGGAAATGCCTTCTCTTACTGCTTTGTAGCTGCAAGATTATGGAAAACATTTATCATTTTAGCAGAAATAGCAAGTGCCAACCAGCCAGGCTGATTTTAAGGTACTTAAGGGTAAAAGCACCAAGAGTGACTCAGTGTTTTGTATCCATGAGCTTCTAAGAATCTTGGCCCTTTTGAGCACAAAGTGTTTGTTTATGTCAGGAGAGCTCAGGACTCATGGATTCTGGATTCTCAACGCTTCCCAGCCTATCCTTTCCAGAGGTGTTGCAGACCAGCCCAGCTGAGCACCCTGTCTAGTGGAAGGTGTCCCTGCCTGTGGCAGGGAGTGGAACAAGGGAGTCTTTAGGGTCCCTTCCAACCCAAACCATTTTAAGGTTCTGCTATGTTCAAGGCAGTCCCAAACTCAAGGTCCCATCTGCTTCCCCATGGAGGAGCAGCAGATCCATTTTTCCTTTGGAGCCAAAGGGAAAACCCTGTGGGATTGCAGCGTGCTGACGAACGACACGATCACAGAGGGTCACAAATCATAGTGACAGGGTGGGGACAATGCATGGGAACACCATCAACAGGCTCTAAAACAGGCACACAGGCACTGCAAAAAAAATAAAGGAAAAGGAAAATATCACACCACAACAGGAAGTGGGAGAAGGGAAGGGACAGAACCAGGATGGGAGCACTTTTACTTTTTTACTTACGTATTCAGCAGTGTCATCTGTTTCCCACTGGGCAGAGAACAAGAGAGGTTTGGCACATGAGAATACGAGAGGGGAAAGAAGGGAAAGATAGAGATACAGCATGAGGAAGGAATCCCTGAGCAAGCAGCCACACAAGGTCAGAAGTTACCAGGCCAGCATGAAGGAAGAAGTAGAGTGGGAGAAATTAGTAGATTCCACTGTGGCCTTTGCCTGAATTAAAAGAATTCCCAGACATGGGGAGGATGGACCTTTAGTTCAGTGCTGGGGCCACAGTTCACACTCTTCCAAGTAACTACTGGCTGGGAGCACAAATGAACCGCAGAGACAACACACACCTTGTCAGGGGTTCCCATCTGCCTCCTCCAGCATTACGCTGCCTGAGGTGAGACAAGGCGGCCGGAGCCCCCACCCCCAGGGCTCCCAGAAGGGACTGGGGCAGGTGAGTGCTCACCTGGGCGTCAGCCAGCATGATGTCCTTGATGTGGGGCAGCCCCCGGGCCTCTCCGTTCTCCATGCGGACATAGTGCACCTGGTAGCCCCGGATCTGGCCGTGCTGGCGGTTCTGCACTGGCGAGCGCCAGAACACTTGGATTGCAGTCGAGTTCAGGACCTCCACCTCCACCTTCCGAGGTGGTGCACTGGGCACTGCGAGGGAGGCAAGGAAGGGCAACAGTCACGGGGGGCTTTCTGGCTGGACCTGTCACTGCACCCATGGGACATGCACACGCTGGAACTACAGCCCTGAGGGTGGGGGGATGTCTGTCAAACCAAGGAGGGGACACCTACCAAACTAGGGGGGGGCACCTGCCAAACCAGGGAGGGGAGACCTAACCAACCAGGTATCCCATCATCCATCACCAGCATCCTGGTGAAACAGGGAAGAAGCTCTGAGGGGTCTAATCTGTGTGGCTTGGAGGTCTGGAGGGAACAGGTCCATCTCGTCATCCAGCCATCCTTCCACAGGCTCCTTTGTGCCCAGTTTGCTCAGATGGAAGGAACCATATAGTTCCAGATCCCAATCTAAGGGCAAAGCCAATTTCCAACAAGCTGGGAAAGCTGTGGTGCTGCCTGTGGGAGGCCAGGGTGGAGAGGATCAGGAGGGGCACTTGCCCTTGGAGCTCCCTCATCTCTCAGGCAGGGCAGGTGGGTTGGTGGTTACACCACTATGGAATCTCAGGACAGGAAACAAGAGATGTCCTGGATGGAATTTGGGCTGATTTTTTTTAAGTAGTAACAATAGTAACAACAACTCTAATACAGGTAAGGAGAGCTTAATCTGCAAGAAAACCCCACTTTCTTTGAGCAGGGTCCATTTGGGTGTGGGCAGAAGCTCAGAGAAACAGAATGAACACTGGGGACAAACCTGTTGCTTTTTCTAATTCTTTTGATTTGGGATGGAGGAAGAATAGCTGAGAAGTTTGGGATTTCCTAATGGTATTTACTTGACCTGTATTATCTGAGGTCCTACCCTCACAGTGAGGGTGCTGCTCTCCCTTCATGCGTTTTCCTGGTTTTATTCTACTGTAGAAATACCAGGGAAAATCAAGTCCCTGAGTGGCACCACTGAACTGTTGTCTCTGAAGGTTTTTGGAAACTGTAACAGATTCCTCCTTTCTATAGCTAATCAGAACTTTGACTTAAGAAGGAGCCAGTAACAAGGAATGTGTGGGAAGAACTCTTAGTATTGTAAAACACGTGCTCTCAGGCACAGTTGGGATTGCTGGGGCTGTGCTGTGCAGGACCAGGGGCTGCACTTGGATGGTCCTTGTGGATCCCTTCCAACTCGGGATATACTCTGGTCTATAAACCCGATTTCTGGCAGCAGTGGTCTCCTCTGACTGCAGTGCCTTGCTGCCTCACCTGGTCCTGGCTCACTGAGGGGAAGTGCTGCAGTCAAGGGGCTCGATGTTAAATCCCCCCGAAATCCAAGGAATGCCCTGAGACAGGGCAGGACAGCCCTGCAGACCCCGGTGCTCGGAGGGCTCTGGGAGCTGGCAGCAAAGCTCCTGCCCCCAGGAGCCACGAGAAGGGACTGGTGGCACGGGGACAGCCCCTCCAGGGACACGAACTGCCCGGGGGGCTGAGGGGAAACCCAGCAGCAGCTCAATTACCATCTTCATCCGTGCGGACGATAACCGGCGAGCTCTCCGGGCCCGGCCCCACCTCCGTGTGAGCCACCACCGTGACACGATACTCCGTCCACTTCTCCAGGGACTCCAGCAGGATCTGACTGGTGGTTGGGGGGATATCATTCACCTCCTTAAGCTCCGTGTCCTCCGAGTCCAGCGCTCGATAGTAGACGCTGTATCCAGCCAGGACGCCGTTCTGGCTCTCGGCCGGAGGCGGCCGCCAACTTACCAGAATGGCGGTGGATCGTGTGCTGACACACTTTACATCTTGAGGGGGGGCAGACGGTTCTAGGAGGGGAAAATTCAGGAGGGGAGAGGGAAGAAGAGGAGGGGGGAGGGGGGAAAAAAAACAAAAGATGGGAAAGATAAAAGAAAAAAAAAAAGGAAAATGATAACAAAAAAATCTAAAACAAAACGTACAAAAATTTGGTTTAGGAAGATAAAATTAAAAGAGAAGAGAGCTTTTTTTTTTGTTGTTGTCTTTTTTTTTTTTTTAAATGAAGAGTTTGGGTTTTTTTAAGAAAAAAAAAAGCCAACAGAAATTAAATGGGGCATAAAAACTGAAATGGTGTAAAGCAAAGGACTAAAGCAGCAAGCGGGCTCGCCAAAAGGGGTCCTGCTGCTTCCACTGAGCCTGGCTGGCCCCAACGAAGCACCCAGCTGCACCCCAGGAAAGCCCTGTCCTTTGGCTCCCTGGTCTGGCAAATCCTGCCCTGGCTGAGAAAGCACTTTTTTCCAACCTCAGTCTCTGGGATCTTGAATTTCTTTGAAGGGATCTGTGAAAATTAAGTAAGAAAAGCAAATCTTTTGCCAGGAGGCTTAAATTTAAGAGTTTGTACCTCCAGATGGAAGCGATTAGTTGTCCACAGACTGGAGGAGGCCAAATCCCATGGTGGGAATGCCCAGGACACTGCCAAGCAATGAGTGTGTTTAGAGAGGAGGGTTTAGAGAAAACACTTGCAGAAGGAGGGAGGAAGCAGGTTTGGTGAGGTGTTCTGGCACCAGTGGGATTTTCCTAAGCAGCAGCAGGTCCAATTCCCACTGCCTGAACTGCACTAGGGTTTTTCTGAACATCCCAGGGAATAGGATGTTCACACCTTGGGAAGTGTGGCCCTATCCACCTGCCTAAGGGTGATCAGGAGAGCTGCAGGAAATTGTTAAAGAAGATGTCACAGGTCTGAGACCTTGGCAAAGTCCAGACAAAGGATCTATAAATGCAATCTCACCCAACTGCAGTAAAGAGATTTTAATTCTCTGCAGACACTGCCATAAACTTGGGCAAACTTACAAGCCTCCCAGGTGTCACCTGGAAGCAACAGATAAAAGGTGGTCACCACTCCTCATTCCTCTGATGCTTTTTAATTAACAAAAAGCTCTTTAACTGAGGAACGGTTGTTTTCAACCCTTGTACCTCCATCCTGAGTCCTGAGCAGATCTTTAGACCCAGTTTGCCTTGAGAACTCTGCTAAGCCCTTTGCCCAGTTTGCCCTGGAGTTGAGAGCCACACACTTTCCACGTTCCTCCAGGAGACAGAGGGAAGTGAGTTTGCAGGAAGGGCCAAGATAATCCTTCCACTGCAGTCTGAGCACCCTGTCCAGGGGTGTTTTCCTCCTAGTTTTATGCTTTATTGCTGTCTTTAACCTGGAGAATGACCCCCTTCTCCCCAGCACTCCCAGTGAGGAGCCTGAGTGCCCCAGCCATGGCCGGCCACGCAAAATAACACAGAATATGTCAAATGAACAAAACCAAAAGGAACAAACTGGAAAATAAAACATAAATCAGGCCAATAATTTGAAACAAAAAAACATCCGAAAGGAAATCATAATAATAAAATAATACTGATACAAAAAGTGACTCCTTCCAGAACATTCCCAGTCTGTTTACCTACCTTCCACGCTTCAACTGCTAACTTACAAGACTTTCTTACAAGAGAACAAGAGGAACTGAGCTACAAGGCCAGACCAAGCTCCTGGTGGGTTTCTGCACATGACTGGCTTTTAAAATGCCACTCTGCCCATGATTAGTGCTGCTGAGTCCTCCCCCTGCCAGCAGAGCCCCAGCTATGGCAGAAATGGCAATTTTGGCCCCAATCTGTTCTCCTTTGCTAAGCTATCAGCAGAGAGAGCAGGGTGGCACATTCCCAGTGATGGATCCCTGTGGCTCTCTCCATCTGCTGGCATTGATGCAGCACCTTCTCCAGAGCAGAGGCCACTGCTCCTTCCACAGCCAGAACCAACTCAAGACTGTTTCAAGGTCTGGAGGGAAAGACTCAGCCCTCTCCCACTGCTGCCCTTCTTTTCCTCTCCGCCATCAGAGGCTGGTCATATTAAAATCCACTTCTCCTAAGACCAGCCAAAGCCACCACAGTCGAGAAACCCACTGCAGAGAGGGTCTGACCTGACCTACCCTTCCATCCTGAACCTCATTCTGAAAGCCCCAGTGAGCAGAGCTCAGCTCCAGCGGGCCCTGGGGTCACTGCTCTGCAGCTGCTGCGCGTCTCGCTTGCTCACTCACCCTCTACTCCAGCACAAGGACCTACCGAGAGGCCCTGGGGTGAGGCCTCCTTTTGGGATGGTTTGCACTTTCTCTGGTCAAAAAGGCGGGGTGGGGGGGTGGGTGATGGGGGAGAAGGCCCAGGTCCCACCAGGACCCCCTCCCCATCACCCTCATCGACTGCAGCACCGCATGAAAAGGGCCACCCGGTGCTGGCAGACGCTGCACACGCGTCTGGGGAGCTCATGGCACTGTGTTTCCTTCACAATCCAGCCCACCCTGTGTGACCCTGGAGTCGTGGGGACAGCCCCGAGAACGGCGGAGCTGCTGCAGGAGGCCCAGAGCCACGGCCCAGCCTGGGGCTGTGGGTTCACATCTGTCACCAGCCCCGTCACTGCACAGGGAGCCACAGCACGGGCAGGGGCCTCCAGCCAGGAGAGCACCACCTTTGCCTGCTGGCCTGTTTTCTCCAGGCAGAGAGCATTTTGGGATCCCTTCCCCACCCTCCCACGGGCTCCAGGACATCCGTGAGTGTGTGCAGAGCCACGCACGTGTGGGTGAGCCTGCAGAGACAGGGTGGACTGTATTTGTGAATCTGCTTGAGACCAGCCATTTACTCACCTGAGCTGCATCTTTTATATGCTTTAAAGTTGACTGTCCAAGCCACAAGAATGACCCTTACTGACCTTGTACAATATCATGTTTTTTAACCCTTTAGGTACCATAGACTTTGGATAAGTTTCATTCACTTCATTTACTGTGAGGAAGGGGAATGGGAAGGAGAGCAGAGCTAATGGAGGGGGGAAGGGGGAAACATCCTTTCTTAGGCAGGAACAGAGGGTAAAAAAGCCCTGTTGTTCCTCTACACCTGCACATGCAGCCTCACAGCACCCACCCTGCCACCCCTGTCTGCTGCCCATGCTTTGCACTCTGAAATTTCCGAGTAGGAGAGTTGCCAGGGCGCCCTGGGAAGGTCATGGCTAGTCAGAAAGGGCAAACCAGCTTCTCCCAGCCATGAGAGTCTGTTAGTTTACACAATCTACGTCTCTGGTACTTGAAGAGTTAAAACCCAGCTACTTCAAGAAGAAAAAGATTTACTTTACCTTTAGTTTAATGGATTTTACTTTGGTTATGATGCTCAGGAGGAGCCACCCTGACAGGGAGGTGCAGGGAGGGGTGCAGTGCAGGGGCTGCCACATGCGGGTTGGGGAGAGCAGTGAGCGGCTGGGAGGAGGATTTGGCATTCCAGGGACAAGATGCCATCATGGTGTGACATCGCCCAGCGAGGGACAGACAGAGAGAGCAGGGAGCTGCTTCATCGGGCTGCAGAACATGCAGGCAGGCAAGCAGAGAGCAGAAGAGAAAAGAAAGAAAAGGCATGGAGAGGGCCAAGGAGGAGCTGAACGGAAAAGGAGCTGCGGAGGGAGACACAAAAGCCTGTCCCGAGCCAGAAGGTCTGTGAGCCGAAGGATGTCACCCGGACCAGGGAGAATTGACTCGTTCCTCCAACAGCCAGCCAGGAAAAAATGTTTCACCGTGTTACAGGACACTGACAGCTCCCAGCTGAGGTTCTTAAGAGCGTTAAATTAATGAAACTCTCCCTATGAAAGCTGAGCTACAGAGAGAGAAACCCGGCCCTGTTCTGGGCAGGTGCCAAGTTAGAAAAAGCCCCAAAGCCTTCCCCTTTCCCAGATCCCCTTCTCCTCACCCTTAGGGACAAATTTTCAGTGTCACTAAGCCCTGCTGCCATCAGCTCCCAAACCCCTCTTCCAGCCTGTTTCATTGAACCAGAAAGTACAAATCCCAGACCCACTTTTCCTCCCATCCACACAGATCTCAAGGAGAGAAACCCCTTGGAAAACAGAAGCAGAGTGTAAGTTTAACACTTATTTTTCAGGTCTTTTCTGTTCACTCCCCCATCCCACAGTGATGCTCCCTCTGACAGTACCACACTGGGATCAGAACCAGCAGATGTGCAGCAGAGTCAGGAAAGGATTTTCCTATGAAACGTAGAGAGAGTATGGAGGAAAAAAAAAAGAGAAGGAAAAAAGGGGAAAAACATTTGAAGGAAAGAAGAAAACAAAAATTTGTGAATGGAGTGGAGGCCTGAGAAAGCCCCAGTGAGGAATTCTGTCTATGCAGAAACAGACTCCCCTTTCTTCCCACTCCTCAGGGGACAGAAAGAGAAGGAGAAGGGCAAAGAGAGAGACAGCAGGATGTGACAATTAAAAAGCCCAGCTCAGAGCCTGCTGCTCCCCCTTGTTAAGGACTCTGAGGGATGGGAGTGGGTGCTCTCCCTCCTCACACTGGTGACCAGAGCCATTTCTGAGTTAGTTCTGCTCCCGGCTACTCCAAACTGCAGCGGAGTGATTTAGTAGAGATGAGAGGAGACAGAAAACACAAAGAACAGCTGCCACAGCCACTCATGCAGTGAAAAAACACCTCATTTAAAAGCAAAGATCTGTGAAAAGCCCAGGTTGAAATATTGCCATCCAGGGTTATTGTCCCCGGGGCAACAGCAAAGGGAGACAATCCATTAAACTAAAACCAGCACGTTTTGGTTGCATACACTCCATCCTGGCACCAGCCAGACCCTCCCTCCCAGCCTCCATGTGACTCCTCTCTCCCGCTCTGCTGGAGCCCAAACGGGACCATTCCCAGCACTCGCTGGGCCAGCCATGGAGTTGCTCGTGGAAAAGAGCACAAGGGTTGCTTTCCCAAAGGCTTTCCCAGCTGGACTTGGGAACAGCACCTTCCCCTCTCCTCTCCCTCCCGCCTGCCCACATCTCCTGCTCCATTGCTTGTGCCCCCTTCCTGAGGGCTGCTCGGTCTGTGTGGGCACAGCTGGTGGGTCCCGTCCTCCCTGGCCATGCTCAGCACCACGAGCCCCTCGCTGCTCCCACCCAGGGGGACGATGCTACGTGGCCCCCTCCACCCCCTGAGCCCCCAGCTCCGCTCCTCACTCACGTCTCAGCTACCTGGACCACAAAGGGCGAAGGGAGCAGGTCCCAAAGGTGTCCCCCCCAACCTCCCCGCAGCGAAACCGCAGCAGCGCCGACGTCCACCCCCCAGCTCCGTACCCCTGTGCCCACCATCTCTGGCTCCCTGACTGTCGGCCCCTCAGAGAAGGGTGGGAAAAGGAGAGACACCTACTAGACTGCAAGGTGCGCTCTCGGACCTCCGGGGTGAAGGCCCCCAGGCCCAGAGCCGAGCGGGCGGCCAGCCGGAAGACATACTCAGTGTTGGGCTTCAGGCCTTCCACCGTGAACGACGTCGTCGGCTCGAAGTTCTTCAGCACCTGGGATGGGCAGGGGGGGAAGAGCAAAAATAAAACCAAGCCAAAAGGACCAGAGGTGAACCCTGCCCAGAGACATCTGCCCTGTTCCCCTCTCGCTGCCTCCGCAGGGAATGGCGGGGCTGGGATGCTCCTCAGCCACAGCCCTGCTCCTCTCTGGACTCACCTCCTTGCTGTGGTCTCCTTCCTTATAGAGGAGCTCGTACTTCACTATGATCTCCTGGCGTGGAGGGCTCCATGACAGCATGATGCTCGTCTCGGTCTTGGCATCTGCTCGGAAGTTCATCGGCTGCCCAGGAACTGGCACGGGGAAGGAGCCAAGGGGGCAGAGGAAGCAAGATGAGACACAGGAGAAAACACATTAGCTTGGCTAATTATAAGACTCCTGCCCTGTTTTCTTCAAAGCCTGTGTAGGAAGAGCATGTCAGCAGCAAAATGCCACACTGCAGCGTGGGCAGGGCCTGCCTCTAAAGCAGTGGAGTTAAATCCCACTGAAGGACTCCAGCATGTCCGGAGCTGCTGGAGATGAAGTGTCCCACTGGACCATATGCCTCTTTCTCTACAGTGCAGAACACAGCTCTTCACATTAATTCCCAGTATTACAAGGCTCTGGAAGGAGGAAGCCCATGAGGATGCATGGTTTCCTCACTAGCACCCCATGTCATAAGCACTGAAAAGCATGTTGGGTGACAGCCCCTGATAAAACACCTTGTGCCCACAGCTCAGCACATCTGCTGTGACAATCAGGGCTTTGCTTGGCTCCCCTTGCAGAAAAAGGCAAAATAAGGCTCATTCCCCACTTAGCTCTGTAGTTTCTGGGTCTTTTAGAGAGTTGAGTATCACTGCTGTCCAGGCGGTGTGTGGTTTAAGGCCTCTTAAAGACACTTAGAATCGTATAAAGGCTTTGGTTGAAAGGGACCTTAAAGCCCATCCAGTGCCACCCCCTGTCATGGGCAGGGACACCTTCCACTAGCCCAGGTTGCTCCAACCTGGCCTTGGATACTTCTCTGGGCACCCTGTGCCAGGGCCTGCCCACCCTCCAAGTAAAGAATGTCTTCCCAACATCTAATCTAAGTCTCCAAATGTAACCAGCACCTCCCCTTCCCGCAGCCCAGGGCAGTGACCCAGGTGCTCACCTCCCTGCTGCGTCTTAACCTGGATGGGGTCAGAGAGGGGCCCGTCTCCCACGGAGGTGAAGGCCAGGACCCGCACTGTGTAGGTCTCATCCTCGAGCAGGCTGCCCACGGTGGTCAGCAGGCTGTCGTCCACGTTGTGCTTCTGCCAGTTGCTGACGGGCTGGTCGGGCTCCATGGTGTAATACACGCGGTACCCGCGGATCTGCCCGTTGGGCTCCACGGGCTCCTCCCACTGGATGATCATGGTGGTGCTGCTCAGCATCCGGCCCTGCACGTTGCGGGGGGCGCTGGCCGGAGCTTGTTCCCCGGTGCGAGTGACCACCGACTCGCTGGGAGGCCCCTGCCCGATGCTGTTGACTGCAGAGACCCAGATCTCATACTCGGAGTTGGGGCTGAGCCCCCCGATGCTGTAGCGCGTGGTCGTGATGTCCTCCTTGATCTGATACGGCCCGTCCTGGCTTTTAGACTTGTACTCAATGACATAGTAGGACACGGGGTCTGGATTTCCAGAGTCCCAGGTGATGGTGATACTTGTTGCTGTTGTCTCTGTCACCACCGGCGTCCCAGGAGCCTTGGGAAGTGCTGAGAATCAGGAAGAACAGGCATTTAAAAAAAACCCACAAATGCTGAAATGGTGCCTAATTGGGCTGGTTAGGGCTGCAGCAGCCGGAGGCACAGCACCAATCACGGCAGCTCGGGGAAGTGCTGCTGGAATATTATGAACCTAGTTATACACTCTATTATCCTCCTTAAACTGCTCCATCAGAGGGAAAGCGTTCAGCTAAACATCTGGAATCATTAGCACAGACTTCAGCTGCACATCCGCCGGCTCACATGGCAGGGAAGGGGAGCAGCTTCGCAGGAGCTCCTTCCCAGCACACACTCAGATGTTCCAAAAGGCTCTGGCACTGCTGAACCTCCCCCTCTTCAGCAGGAGGTAACGGCACAGCATGGGCTGAACTCTCCAGAACAAAACCCCAAGAATACTGGGAGTGCTTCCTCTCAAGCCACAAAGGTGTGTTAACACTCATCTCCCTCTCCCTCAGCCATGACTCCCCTTGGAGCTTGCTGGGGACTGCACAATGCCCAACACCTTTAACAGCAACTGTTAGGTGTTCTCAAGCTTTATGTGTTGTCCTGACTACACTCTTTAGACCATTTCCAACCTCATCTTATCATGGAATCCCAGAGTGGCTTGGGATGGAAGGGACCTTAAAGAACATCCAGTTCCATGCCCTGCTATGGGCAGGGACACCTTCCACTAGCCCAGGTTGCTCCAAGCTCTGTCCAACCTGGCCTTGATGCCAGTCTTCTCTAGACCTGATCACCAACAAAGCTCTCCCTTCTCCTTTTCTCTTCTGCCTGTCAGAACTGTAGATGCTCACACACAGCAACGGAAGGAAGAACAGGATACCAAAAACATGACAAAAGGCAGAAGGTACCAGCAGGGCAAGATTCCCCATCTGAGGAGATGGGAGACTTGGAAGCAGAAGCAATCTACCCTTCACAGCAGCTTTTTAAATTGAGAGGATAAGACAGAGAAAGAGGAGAAGGAAGGAAATACTCAGGAAAATAAAGAGGACCCGAGTCCAGCCCCAGGCTTCCTTCTGCTGGCACGAGAGCCCACTCCCTGCACAGAAGCTCAGATGAGTGTCACGCCAAGATTCACTAGTCCCTACTCATTTCTCCTGTCAGGCCTTCCTCAGGCAGATCACTGATGCAACAGGATTGTTTTTCTTTATCCCTCCCCCTTCCCAACCTGTTTTCCCTCTTACCCCCACCCGCTGCATCCTTTCCCACCCCGTCTCTCCCACATCCCTCGTGGGCAACACCAGCACTCGGAGCAGACACCAGCTCACACAGAGCTCTACACTCACCCAACCTCAGGGGCTTCCTGCTTGGGTTTAATACTCCCCTGCTGAGGACAGAATAGATTGAAGATGGCACCCGTGCTCCTCTTGGGAATCACTAGCTGGAAGCTGGGGTTATTCCCCATCTTGTTGAGGCAACAACGGCCACTAAGATGCTGGAACTAAGCTCTACCGCAAGGGTTCACATGCCAGAGATCCTCAGGGCCTTGGCTGAATCTCTAACCTTGGAACAGGACGGCATGCAGGCTCCAAGCCATCCAAGGCTCCTTGCAAAGTGCCCAGCCAGCCTCATGTGCCAAGACAGACACACGCATGCAGGGATCTGAGCCACCGTTTTCTCCACAACAAACAGCTCAGGTGTCCTAAAGCGAGGGAAGGTCTCAAGCCAGCAGGTTCCCCTTCACTGTGGGTTTCCCTGTGTGTGGGAGCCCTGAAGACACATGCACAGATCCCACCACATGGCACTGGTGGTGCACAGGTTTGCCTCCCTGCTCATGCTCACAGACCTCCACATGTACACACAGGCTGGTACCAAAACATGGACTTACACACATGCAGGTCAGGCACCCACATGCCCACGATGCAGCCATGGTGTCCCTCTCCATCTCCCACTCATTCACAAGCACCTTGGACATGCAGAACTGTGTCCTTCTCCATGCACACACACCCCTCCACACTTGTGCACGAGCACTTTGGCCATGCAGGACTGTGTCCCTCTCCATCTCCCACTCGTGCACGAGCACTTTGGCCATGCAGGACTGTGTCCCTCTCCATGCACACACCCCCCAACTCGTGCACGAGCACCTGGCCATGCAGGACTGTGTCCCCACACTCCTCACAGCCCCAGACTCTCCCCGTGCAGACTCACGATGACACAGGCACGACCCGGTCCCGACACTGCCACTCGTGCTCTGGTGCCACATGCCACGAACGTGTGCCCGGGGGTGCTCGGCACGCATGCTCAGACACTCTGCCAGGTGCCACCACACGTGCCCTGCGCCCCCAGCCCCGTGCCCAGTGCCCACGTGCAGCCGGGCGCCCGCGCTCGCTCTGGCCGTGCTCACACTCCCTTACATTTCACCGTGATCTGGGCAACGGCTTCTATGACTCCCAGACTGGACATGGCCACACACGTGTAGTTGGCGGAGTCCTTGACGTCCGTGAGCTCCAGCACGTTCCTGCCCACAGGCATGTCATCCTCGGGCGTCAGGTCCTCTGCTCCCTGCATCCACTTGACGTAGGGCATGGGCGAACCCACGGCCACGCACGTGATGTTGACGTTGCCCCCGGGCATGATTTCATGGCTGACAGGTAAGATGGAGAAGCGAGGGGCCACACGGCGAACTGTGGACGAGACGCACAGAGGTAACAAAAAAAAAAACAAAACAAAAAAGCAAAATAAAACAAAACAAAAAAAAAAAAAGAAAAAAAAGAGAAAGAAAGGAAAGAAAAACAAGGGAGAAAAAGAAAAAAGAGCGAAAGGTAATTTAAATATAGATGGGGTTTGTCATTGTTTATTTTCTTCCTTCATTAAAAACGAAACAAAAAAACGAAGAAATGAAAAAATCGAAAACTGAAAACCAAAAAAAACGGAACTTCAAATAAATTTGTACTTCACAAACAATATATAGAATATAGACATAAAAGCGGTATTTCATAGCAACAGGGTTCCATTGATCAAGATTAGACCCATCACAGCACAGATAAATACACAAAAATTTATTAGCAATTTCTCATCTTTACTGGCAAGAGCTGGCATGGCGAGCGCCCAAAAATCTCCTCTGCGGCCGCTGGGGCCCCCAGCTCCCCGCTCCACACCCGGGACCCCGCTCCTCCCCTTTCCCAGTGGAGTCTGAGCCCCAGTCACCTTCCCCAGGGCAACAGCCCGGCCACCACCACGGCCCGGCGTGGTCCAGGTGCCCCCTCCATCTCCGGAGAGGGGCCCTCTCCCACCCGGGGATGCTGCAGAGGTGGGGTGGGGGCGAGGAGAAGGTTGGGATGGAGACGGACACTTCTCAACATTTTGCCTTGTTGGACCCAGAGAATTCAACAAAGAGAGAAGTGTCACATCCCCAAATTCCAGACACGCCACTTGAGAAGTAAAAGGCAAAATGACAAACGTGGGAGGAGAGGGAGTCCCCGGAGCGGGACAGAATTTAGTCGGTGTCTGCGTGTGAGAAGCGTCCAGGGGAACACAGTCCCCCTGGAGCGAGAGAGAGTGTGGAAAAGATGAGAAACTCTAATGAAATTTTTGTGGTTTTCGGGTATAGAAACCCTAACAAAGCCTCTTTAAGATCTGACACGGTTCCATCGATAGATGCAGCTCTCAGAGTCACAAACATCATGCAAAATAGGTAAAAAAGAGAGAGAGAGAAAGAGAGAAAGAGAAAGGAAAATGCAGAGAAATATAATTTCTGGGCGGCTAGCAAGTGCCCACATGGATACTGGATAGAAAGTGAGCGACAGAGAAAGGAAGGAAGACCAGGAGAAGGAGAACAAGAGGGGAAGGGAGAAAGAAGAGAGAGAGAGGGAGGGGAGGGGGAAACCCACTTTAATGCTGCATACTTTTTCTAGCTGATGTGACCCAATGTGGTGGCTCACATTGTCACATCTCAGCCCTGGCGGAATAATAAATAGAATAGAATTAATAAGAAAAACAAGATAATGAAACTTTTAACGTTGAGAAAACAGTGACATGTTCTGTGCATCTCCTTAGCAGAGAGGTGGATGCAGCTTCCAGACCTTACACAGGAAGAACATGGACGCAAAGGGGAGGCTGTGGTTTCCTTGGCTCCGTTTTCTGAACTCCCTGGGCTGGCTGGAGGAATGGTGGGTGCCCTTCCTTAGGGGGAAAGCAGGAGAATGGACACAGGAGAAGGTGTGTGGTTCAGAGAGGCCCTAGGGAGGCAGTTAAGGGTAGGGTCTCATCCCACAAGCAATGACAAAAGGATATAGACCCAGGAAAAATGCAGGAGCAGCAGCCGGAGGGGAATGGGAGCACAGGATTCCTCCAGCTTCAGGGACAGCCATGCAGGAACTCCCTCAGGCAGGGTGGGTGAGGGGGCAGGAGAGTTTGGACTGCTGGGGGCTTGAAAATGACCTGTCCCTGCTGTCCTGTTCCCAGGTAACTTCTGACCAACCCTTAACACTCAGTGGCCATTGCTCATGCAAAAGCAAAGGACAGCAGAGCTGATGAGTTCCAGTGCCTTCACATGTCCCCTGGAACTGATAGCTTGGGATTTTCTAGTATTTATCTTCCTTCCTTGGCTGTCACTCAGCTTTATGGGCCTTTTCCAAAGGGAAGGGCACTGCCAGGAGAGGTAATGGCTGTTTGCCATTCAGCGGGGCTTTGGTAAACAAAAGCCAACTACAGCCCTTGCACTGTCCTGCAGGGTGATACGGGACATCTCCACAGCAAGGTCTGCTCTCCCCATGGGGCTCTCAGACCCTTTTCTGCAGGTACCAGTAGCCAGGAACCAGTACTGGAAGGCCAGGAAGAGGAGACTTCCAGACTTGTGGCATTGGGAGCTCAGGGATGGCAAAGGAGAACTCCTGCATGCATAGATTTGCAGGGAGAAAGGGTGGCATGCCCTCAGCTGGGGAAAGGATTGGAATGTGGAGGGAGAGACTGCAAACTCACCTGGCCACTGACACTAGAATGTGACTTTCTGCCTGCAGAGAGGTGTAGGGAAGGTGATTGTACCACCTCAGGGGTCAGCAGTGGCTCAGAGTATCAGGCAACATGCTCCTTCCTCCCTCCTGTGACTATGGAGGGCTTTCAGCCCTAAAAATGAGGGTACACCCCTGTTTCCCACTCCATCCTTCTTCCCACTGCTTCTGGAGGTACCACAATTCAGAAAATGGAGCCAGGGGAAAACCACACCTGTCACAGTCTGAGACAAGATGGAGAGAACTTGGAAAGAAACAAGTGGGGTCAACATGCAGACAGATCTGGGGTGGGGATGACTCTTTTGAGGAGGGGCTGGCATGTAACCTTCTGGAGAGGGGAGGCAAGGTGGGAAAGGTGAGGAGGAATGGGGAGACATATCCGGACAAGATCCGGCCAGCAAACAGCATCAACAGCAACAAACAACGGCAGGTGGGATGCAAACACTGAGTTGTCATGGCAACAGAACAAGACAATTAATTCAAACCGAAGCTAATCGCAAAGAAACAAAACCGAACTGAAAGAGAAAGGAAAAAAACAACCAAAGAAAAGAAAAGAAAAGTAAAAAAGAAGAACAAACCAGAATTTAATAACTGAAAAGCATTATCTGATGTAGGGTGGAGTGCTGAGAATCGGAGTCTGAAGGGAACAGACTGTTACTGGCTGTGGTTTTGGGCAGGGAAGAAAGAGATCCACTCACAAAACACAAGCTCCCAAGAAACTGCAGAGCAAACCCTCCCCTCCTCCTCCTCACAGCTCCCAGGGGTGCAGGTCAGCTCCATGGGGTCACAAGGCACTTTGGGCTGGTTTAATTTGGATTAGGGCTGATAGGAGCCCAAAACAGGCAGTAGCACTTCCATGGTGCATCCTGGTTTAAAAAAAGCTACACACTCCTGTGTGTGCACCAATCTATCAACATCCACACACTGGTCTACAATGGGAAAGTAACTCCAATTAAATGCTGGAGACCTCAGAGAGTCCCTGGATACGTCCCTGCCAGAGCTCAGGGCTGTGACAGCCATGACAGTTACAGGGTTCCTCTCTGGGTACCCACCACCTGCTTATTTTAATTGCTCCACCACTTGGATTTGGCTGCTGACAGGGAATTTGTCAAGCTGAGAATCTCTGGGCCAGCCTTTAGGTCAAGGCCCAGGAGGAAGAGAGCAGTGGTGGGAAGGAAGCTGGAAGTGAAGCCAGAGGTGGAATCAAGACCAGTTTCAGCTCTGGTGTCACACAGAGCAGCTGGAAGAGGGAAATTTTACAGGTCAAAAATGTGGTGAAAAGATTCCTTCCATTTTGGAAGAAAAGAACTGCCCTCTCTGGAAAGGAAACCCTGGGATGGGGCAGTGGCTTTGCTTCAGAGACACTTCTCTAATACTTCTCCGGGTTTCTGGTGCAAGAAGCACCTTCCCTGAGTTCCAGGGATATGGTTTCCAGGAGAGCTTTGTCAGACCTGGGTTACGAAGCCGACCTCGCATGCGTACACGGATGTTCATGCTCCATGTGCAGCAGCTCCCGACGGACACACACAAGCAGGCACACACAAACAGACATTTTCCATGGCCAAAAAACTCCCAGGAGCTTTTTTCAAACAAGGATACAGCTTGTTACTGATAGAACCAGATTGCAGGACTGGAGCTGGATGTTTAGGATGCAGGTTGAATTATTTCAATGCAGAGAAGCCATTTCTGAGGCACAGGAAGATTTCTAAAGTGCAGTTAGTTACGAGTCTGTTTAATTGTCTGGTGGATAAGCATTTCACTGTCAATCTGCACCCCAAATTGGGCTGGTTTTAGAAACAGAACAGATCCGTAACTTTTCACACCCTTGAAAAGCCAATTGGTTTTGTTGCTGCTCACAGAGGCAGAGGTTAACCCAGTTTGTGTTGTGTGAGTGGCACTTTGGGCAGTTTTGGTCCCAATCAGCATGGCTGAGGTTCCCCACCTCCACCACTCAGTTACGGAGAGCTCCACAAGCTGAGAGGTGTTTTTGCAAGGGACAGATTTACAGACCTGGTCGGAAGAGACACTGGGAGATCAGGGTTGACTTTTGCAACACCAGAATCCGTCCTTAAAATGTGTTCCCAGGACGCTGCTAGTGAGAGAAATCTGAGGACCAACCAAGCAGTTTGTGCTGAGGAAACCCACCAGCTGTACTTTTTAAGCCCCTTCCAGATTCCCACAGGGACAAACAGCGTTGGAGGAGGAGTGAGGTGGGGAAAGGAGAATGTCCTGGACAAGAACCCGTCACTTCAAACCCCGATTCACATTAAACCAACTCAAAGCGAAACGTATCTTATACCTTAAAGAAGAAATTAATTGGAAAAGGAAATGAAAGAAAGTGAAGTGACTGGTTGAAAGCACCAAACAAAACCAAATGGTATTGAACATTTTGACACTCAGCAAGCTGCTGCTCCAAATGAGGTGAGAAGGCGGACATTATTGGCCATTTTGGCGAGACAGGAGTCATTCCGTCTTGCTCCAAAATGAGGAGGGGGTAGGGGAAGGGTGCCAAAATAATGTGCAGCCTCTACATTATTAGTGAAGCTTAGATTACACCTGTCCTCCCCTCCCAAAAGGTGGTGTGTCCCTGCCCCTGCGGGTCGTGCAGCCGCCTCTGCCTCCTCCCTCTCCCATTCCAATTCCAAGTTCATCCCTCTGGGGCCAAACGCTGATGGGTTTGGATTTCCGACCTCCGTCCCTCCACAGGACGAGATATTTCCCTCCTCATGCCCATCTCCTTCCTCATTTCCTTCACAGTAAATAAAAATAAATAAGTAAATAGGTAGATAAATAAAGAATGAGCCCAAGGCTTGGATTTGGTCTGGAGGAAATCCATTACCTTCCCAATAATTGTTACTTTTCACTTAAAAAACCACATTAGCTGAGTGACAGGCTGGCTGAACATCTCTGGTCTTTTGTAGTTGGTTTTTTTTTTTCTGTTGGTTTTTTTTTACTGGATTAAGCCAAAAATCATCGAAATCCAATTGTTTTTCAAGCAGCTCTGTAATTTTAAACACAGACTTGATTTAGTTTTTGTTATTTTAATTTGACAAGGTGTAATCTAATTTTTTCCCCTAAAACAAAGAGAACAGCGATGCAAAAGGTGTAAGAGACACAGGCAGGCAGAGATTTCGAGATCAGTACAGCACAGTGTTCCTGCAAAGTGCCCTCTATAGAGAGATAGTCATGTATATACATAGATATATACACAGTTTTGATTTTTTTTTTTGGTTGTTTTTTTTGGGGGGTGGCTTTTTGCATTCATTTCCATTTCCTGATACCCTTGAGAAATCCTTCTGCAGAAACACAGTGAAGTTTTTGTATGCTTTGTTTGGTTTGGAACTAGAATTTCAGAGCTGAGGACACCCCAAACACGGACAGGGCGCTCCCCCACCCATGGAACTGCTAAAATAACCCTGAAAAATTATCCCAGTGTTCTCCATCCCTAAATTCCAGCACCTGGAGACTGGGCACTGCAGAGGCAGCTGTACACCCAGTGGTGAGTCTGCCTCCCTCCTTTTCCATTCAAGAATTTATCAATCTAGTCTAAAAAGGCATTAAAATTCCTACAGTTTAAAATACCAATGGTTGTTTTGCCCTCATGGCTATTTGTTAACTCTCTAGTGCAAGTGGAATTATTTCCTTTACCCTCTAAATGGCATTGAAAGAGAAAAGCTCAGCAATGGCTCCACTCAGAACCAAGTGGCAGCTCTGGTTTGATGGTCAAATTACATGAGCCAAACTTAACCCAGGCTAGAGGCTAAATTCTTGCCTAAATTAGTCACATTTTAATCTATTTGGAAGTTTATTTCCTGAGGTGCTCAGCCACTATTCCTGCATTTTCTATGGGTTTTAATTGAATTGATTCCAACTAGTTCTGCTCTTACGTGTTTAGCCCTGGCCTGGTTTCCTCTTTGGCCTCTCAATCACTGAGGTTTCCCTGAGAGCCTTGAGAATTTCTGGGAATGTTCTCAGCAGGACCTGGGCTGCAGGACCTGGCTGGGGGTGACTAAGCACTGAGCTGCCTCTGCCAGGCAGCAAAGGCAGGGCCTGAGCAGGCACAGCAGCACTGGGCTGGTTTAAATTCCTGCTGAGCCATTTCCAGCTCCCTGGGCTGGAAAAGAGCAGAGCCACAAGAAGCTCAAGCACAGAGGAGAAAGGATTATCCCTGCAGCATCCCAACTGCTGCCTTTTCTACCTCCTGACAGGGCCCCACTGCGTGAAAAAGGGGAAGAATTTTAATTTTGGTAAATTCGACCATGACAATGTGTCCTGCACCAGCAGCAGCAGCTCTGCACAGTCAGAGGAGCCAAAGCACAGCCCCCATGGCTCATTCCTCCTTCCCCTGGGGATATGGAGGAGCACAGGGACACGTGGGCCTTACACACAGTGCTCCATGCCCAGCCATGCAGGCTGCTTGTTGGGATCAAAGCAGAGCAACTGAGGTGCCAGTCAAGCTGTCCAAAATCAGGAGACCTGCAAAGTGCTGTGTCTCCAGGGGGCAAAACATCTGTGGCCACAGGTCCTGGCTGAGCAGCCACGTGTCCTCGCTGGGGGGACTCCCTGAGGCTCAGGCCAAGCCCCATCAGGTACCACAGAGGGGTTTGGGTTGGAAAGGGACCTTAAAGGTCACCCAGTCCCACCCCCTGCCATGGGCAGGGACACTTTCCACTAGCCCAGGTTGCTCCAAACCCCGTCCAGCCTGGCCTTGGACACTTCCAGGGATGGACCTGCCACGACTGTGCAAGGAGAGGCAGGACCCTCTCCAACATCACCATGGACAGACACCTCTTGAGTCACAGGATTTTGAATCCATCCCTTCCTGCAATCACTGTGGGCCAAGGTGTGATGGTGGGTTTGTCCCTAGGGACACAGAGAAGCATCCAAGGAGACTTCTGAAAGGCAGGTGGGTTGTGTGGCTCCCAGAAAATCAGCATTCCCATGTGAGGGTGTGCTGACTTTCCCTAGAACTGTGTCCTTCTTCTCACTGACTACACGTGGACAGCTGGCTCAGCCTAGAAACTTCCATACAGCCTGAGCTGGTGGCAGAGTTCACCTCACCTGCTTCTGACCTGCTTTTGTGGGAGTTCAGAAAGACACCTCTGCCTTTGACCTTGGATGTTCCCTGCTGGAAGACTCTGTTATTTTGGACCACAGCATGATCTGCCCTGTAATAAAACATGAAGCAAATCCTTAACCTGTAATTTCAAGACCATGCCCATGGTTTGGGTTGGAAGAGATCTTAAAGATCATCCTGTTCCAGTCCCCTGCCACAGGCAGGAGCACCTTCCACTAGACCAGGCTGCTCAGAGACTGGAACCTTAGCAAACCACATGAGCTCTTCTAGCCAGGTATTACAAAGACTCTATTTCCTCACCCCGTGTCATTTCAGCCTCTCATGACTAGATCCCATTTAGCTTTAGTTTATTGTTGTTGACATTAATATTATTATTATTATTATTATTATTATTATTGGCTCTTAAGGAAGAATTTAATCTTCAAACCTTCTCAGATCACAAGAGATTCTACCAGCAGCAGTGCAGTTGGCCATGTGAGAAATACTTTAGAAAAAAGAAAATAAAGAAATAAAAAACAATGGTGTATAAATCCCTTTTTAATTGCACCTAAATCCTGAAACTCAAACTCCTAGTCATGAAGGAAAATCCTGTAATTAGGAGTGATTATCACCTTTTAGTCCTAGGCAGGAGGGAGGTGGGATGGGAAAACCTTGTTTCAAACACTATTCCTTTTCTCT
Organism: Anabacerthia variegaticeps; assembly: GCA_035583185.1. Lineage (NCBI taxonomy): Eukaryota > Metazoa > Chordata > Aves > Passeriformes > Furnariidae > Anabacerthia > Anabacerthia variegaticeps. The sequence goes on along the minus strand of JAWWEW010000079.1, from coordinate 447,096 downwards.
TGCTTTTTAAATAGAACAAGCTTTTTTTTTCTTTTTTTTTTTTTTCTTTTTTTTTCCCTTTAAATAGAGCCTTGGGGCTGGGGGATGTTTTTTGGTTATTGTTGGCATCCAAGTCAGAAGAGCCACAGCTGGTCTCTTCCCAAAGACATTCTCAAGAGCGCAGCATTTCGGAGTGGAACCCTTGAACCTACGGGGAGGGGGGAGAGACTTGAAAGGGGAAGGGGAGAATACCAGCACTGAGGGTCCGAGCACTGAAATCTCAGCATTTTAAGAAAAAAGAGAAGGACAGACAGAGAGAAAGAGAGAGATAGAGCAAGAGAGAGACAGATACTGTGTCAATACTGCACTGGATTTCTCAAAAATCACACAGCTTTAATACCTGTGCCCTAGGAAAGCCACTCCTTTGGTAGCTGGTTGAGGTGAGGACTGACGGGCAGAGGGAAAGGCATATCCAGGGAAAGGGCTGGCATTCGGTTCTGCACAGGGGAAGCACCAAGCACCACGGGCACCACTGACACACTGCAAACCCTCTGTTCACTCTCCCATGTGGCTCAGGATGCACACATGGCAGGCAACAGGGGCTTCGTGGGGATAAACAGGGACATGAGAAGAGGGAAAAGAGGCGTTTTCAGCTCCAATGTCACTGCTCAGACTCCTGGTTGCAGTTTGCAGCAGCTACAGGTGCCAGATGTGCCCCAGCAGCCCATTCCAGTGTCTGCCACAGCTGCACTTCTCTTCCCACGCTCCTCTGGGAAGGAGGGCTCTACCTTCACTGCACCTGGCTGGGATTCAAGGTGCCTTTACCAGGCAGTAATGGATAAATGACAGGGAAGAGAGCAGGAAAATAGGGAGAGGCAGAGCCAGGAGGCAGCTGCCTGGTTGCCCTTCCCTACCAGGATGATGTGCCACCCTCCTCCAAGGAATTCTGCCAGGCTCTGCCAAGGGCTGGGCACTGCCTTGCCATGGGGCTCTCCATGCACACATGGGTGCTCCAGGAGAGACCACACTGGGGGATTTGGGAACAGCAGGAATCTTTCTGTCTGTGCCCGTGCTGGGCTGGGAGCAGGCGAGCTCCTGGTGGTACTGGAGGGACATGGGCAGTTCCCATTGCTGGGGAGGCCCTTTGGAGCAGGGGCCCTTTGGACCAGGGTTTTGCTTCGTGTGCAGGGTGTGGAACAAGAGCCACACCTCAAGGAATACGTATGGAATAATGTGCACCAGGGTCTGCCCTAACTCTTGGAACGACCCCCTGGGTTCTCACCATCTTTTCCACTTCCCAGATCCCTCCCTCCCCCCAAAACAAAGGCTTGTCCCAAACAGTAGGGCTTCCATGGACAGGCGTTAGAGCTGTGTGACTCCTTTCCTCCTGGAGGGATTGAGGAGTTCAGTTACCACCGGGTGGGCAGGAACACTGGCTTCTCACAATGCGTTTGGAATAAACTACAGCACAGCATAACCAATCAAAACAGAAACGGGAAATCAAGAGAAAGCAAAAAACCCAACGGAACGAAAAAATTTGGAAAGTAACAGTAAATCCACTTCAAAGAAACCAGAATCGTATAACAGAAAAAAACCAAAACTATACATATTTATATATTGAAAAAATAATTCAGAATTAATTTAAAAGTGGCATGCAAAGAAGATTTGTTACATTCTCCTATCATGCATCAGGCCCAATGTCCAAACGGCAAGGTAACCATGACGACAAAAAAGTGCAAGAACTCAGCAACATTACCAAAGGATGCATAGAGAGGCCCACAATGCAACTCAACTCATCTCCGCGAGACCCGGCAACGCGCGGGTCTCGCTCATCTTAAAGATTTCTTGCTTTTTCTCTTTTCATTTTTAAATTTTTTTTTTCATTTTTTTTTCTCTTACGAATGTAAAAATGTGGGTAAAGAAAGTAAAAAAGAAAAAAACCACACCAACCTTCTCGTAGCTCTGAGGGATGTTAAGGGGGTTTGATGCAGAACACAATGACATGAGGAGAAGAGAAAAATAGGGGAAACACAGAGAGAGTAAAAAAAGGCCTTCTCAAGGCTGTCAGCTGCAAATTGATTGATTTTTTTTTCTCTTAACCAAAATAAAAAGAAAGGAAAAAAAATGAAGATAGTAACGGCCCTTTTTCCTGGCTTCCTAACGCTCCCCCTCCCATCCCACTGGGTACCTTTGGGACCAACCAAGCTCCACACGGAGGTCAGGCTGGGAGCAATCCTAGCTCAGCATCAGCCCCCACAGAGGTGCTGAGCCCAGGAAGGATTCTCCCTTAAGTCCTCCTGCTCCTTAGAGAAGGGGAGTGGAGCCTGTGCCAGGCAGGACCCCGACACGGAGCAGCCCCAGGCTGGAGTTCCGCTCCCCTGGCCCGTGCTCCCACCAGCCCCACACCCAGCCCTGCTCACACTGACTCCACCACGGGACTGAATAAGGAAAAAAGAAATAATTAGAAGAAGAAAAAGAAAAGCAAAACCAAACCAAACCATTTCCTTGCAATGTTCAAACTTACAACTCCTATCCCAGGTGGTCTATAGAGACAAGCATGTTATGGGAGAAACAAGTCAATTGGAAACACAGGAGTGTTCGAGACTCTTTTAAAACAAAAAACGGGAAGAAAAGTGTGCATGAACTCTCCCTCCCACCAAAGCAAATCCATTTCAGAAATTTGTTACCTTTCCACGATTTTAACACACAAGAAACAAGGAATTAAACAGCATGAAAAACACCCAAACCACAGGCCGAGCTGGTACCCGCTGGTTTCTGCACTCTCTCGGCTGGTTAGTGCTGGTTTCAGGCAGGCCCAGGTACCAGGCTAAGTGGGATGGACAGAGGGCTGTACCTGGAGCCCACTCATCCAGGTGTGGAGACAACACCTTGTTACCACCTTTGTCTCCTGGGTAGTTTCCGAGTGGCCAGAAAAGTAGAGGAAATTTATAAATAAAAGAATAATGAAAAATCCCCACATTTTTCCTACTTCTTTTCATTTTTTTTTTTAAAAGAACCCAAACCATTCCAACTAAGCTGCCTGCAAAGGATTCAGCCCTGAATTAGTACCAGATCCAGATTTACGTTCCCAAAATTTGGGGGGCCCAGGCGACAGGGCAAATTTCAAACGCAATTTTCCAGCTGGCCACAAAAGGCTATTTAAAAATTTAGCTTGGAAACATTAATTATTAAAAGCCTTCTCTCCATGTGCATGTGATTTAGTGAGCGTGAGACACGAGAGAGAGAGAAAGAGAGAGAGAAAGGAGTGCACACAGGAGCATGGCTCTGCATGGCGCTGCAGAGTAACGTGAGTGTAGGTGGGAGGCGCTTCCTCTGTCGATGGGATGGAATGGGAACAGTTTGCTGGGATGTAACTTGTCTTTTTTCCTCCCAATTTTTTTTTTTTTTTTTTTTTAATCAAAAAAGCGAGACGGACCAGCCCTGCTCTCTCATTACCAAAAGGGATTTTTGCTGTGGAAAGATGTTAAACCAAAGCTACATACAAAATATTACAGGTCAGAGAGATTAAAGTAACGAAGAAAGCAGAGAGGCTGTTGGCCCACGGGGTGTGAGAACATCGAGGGGGCGTCGAGCAGAAGCCAATCCCCCTGTCATCTGTTCCCTCTGCTACAGGGTGAAGGGATCTGTCACTGAGGCAGGGGTGGCTGCTGGCCCTCTCCAGCTCTCCATGCCCAGCACTCATTCCCAAGGGACCAGTCACAATTTACTGCTGGCAGAGGGAAAACCAGCTGGGACTGGGAGGAGCAGTGACAACACAGCCTTTTGCTGCAAGCTGGTGACATCTGGGGACACAGAGCTCCGTGGAGGGGCTGAGAGGGTCCTCCCCTTCTCTCACACCCACAGCAGCAGAACTGAAACTGTCCCGCTCCCAGAGAGGGGGCACGTGGGGAGAGAGGGGCGTGAGGGCCAAAGGGATTCACTCCCCTTGGGGCTCTGTAGGCTGACCCTGGCAGGTGTTGGGGGCACATTTCGGTCACACCTGACTCCTCTGTGGGTGACACAGCCCCGCTGGCCCCGGGGAGGAGAGCGGGGTGCTCCGGGGCCCCTGGCGAGCTCCGGGATGCCCAGCAGCCCCTGCCCTGCTGGGGCCAGGGTGGCGGGGGCAGCCGGGGCAGGGAGGCCGGGGAGGAGGCGCTGGGAGCCCCTGAGCCGCTGTGCTCCCTACCTCTCACGTAAAGGTTAGCGGGGGACGAGTAGCGCACCCCGGCGCTGTTGCTGGCCACGCACTCGTACTTCCCCTGGTCCGTCTCCTCGCTGCTCTCGATCTGCAGGCCACCTGAGGAGAGAAGAACACCGCAGCACAGACACCACCATCAGCACTTTGCTCTAGGACACAGCACCAGCCTCCCTGCTCTGCTGTGCTCCCCTGTGAACGCCGAGCCCCTGCCCACAGCAGCTCCCGGCTGAGCTCGCTGTTGGGGCTGGACACGCACCCAGCATGAGGAGAAAATTTAATCCCCCGCTCTGGATCAAGAGTTACTCTTTGTCCTGAACTGATCAGCAAAAGCACCAAGTTTCGTGGCTTCTGCAATGCAGGCGTTCTGCACCAGAACTCCCGAAATCAGCCTCAATAATCCATATTACTGTGAGCCCCAGAAATCCATCAGCAGGCAGTTGACTTTCCCGTGCTCAATTTGAAGCAGTGACCATAAAAGTGAAAGGCTTTGTCACCCACTGCCTGGGGAATTTCTATCACCACTGCCTTTGTTTTGTGCTCCAATACCTGCTTTCCCAAGAAGCCCACAGGAGATAAGAGTCCCTGTGAAAAGCATCTTACTGATGGTAAATATTCCCAAGGGAAAACCCTGTAAATACTGCACTGGAGCTTCAAAATTGCCTGCATGGTTTATATCATCTCGGCCAAAAGGATTAAGGTTTTTCTTAAACTTGTACATTATTGCAGGCTACAAGAATATACCCAGAGCCCAAACTAAAGATTCCTGTCAGCAAATATGCAGAGAGATGCAGCATGGAACTACATGGAAGAAAATTGCCTCATTTACCTCAGAAGGCTTCATCCTTGCAAAACTCCAGTTAAAATACATACTACATAAATTATTCAACAGGCTCTCAAATGTTTTATGTATTACGAGTACATGATTATACTACAGATATGGACAGAGCTCACACGTGGCAAGACTCTTAACTCCCATCTCTGGAAAAAAAAAGCCCCTAAATATGAAAACCAAACAATTCCAGCTCAGTGTAATAGTATTGATAAAATCTTAAGTGAGAAGAGCGCAAATGAGATCATTGTTGGTTGCAGATACAGCCTCTCCAGGAAGGAAAAACCAGTGTGTTCACACAAGGAGGACATGGAGCTCATGTTCCTCTGCGTGCGCGTGGGTGGGAATGATCCTGTGTGGGGGGAAGTGAGCCTGGGACAGTATTTAGGGCAGGGATGGGGTGTGAGTGAGACTCCCACCAGCATCCACTGTGTCTGGGAGCTCCCAAAAGCAGAACAGATAGAATTGAAACAAAAAAAATACCATCCAAGCCTCTAAACAGAACCATTCCAAAAGAATCTGCGGGTATTTTCAGCGTAACAGGAGTTAAACCCCAAACTGACCAGACCTTTGAACTGAGCCCCCAGCTGAGCGGGTTTCACATGGAACTGCAGCTCCAGCTGTGCCTCAGAGAGCCCCACTTGGGTGGAGAACTGGGCAGTGAGTTTTCCCAGGAATTTCTGTTAATTTGGACAAAGCTGTGGGTTGTTTCCTCTGGTTCCAGATAGAGTTTCTGAGGGGCTCCTGAGCATCGCTTGTCTCAGTGCACACAGGGCAGGTGAAGGAAGCCAGGCTGCAGAGCAGGACTGGAACCACGGACTGCAGTGGGCACGGGGACTCACCCCTTCCACCCTGCCCTCTGCAGCTGTGCTGGTCACAGCAATGGCAGAAATGACACTGCAGAGAGGGCAGGGAGTGTTCACCACTTGTCAGGAGCCAGTAGAGATGATGTGTGAAAACGTAAATCTCACCTACAGCACCTCCTGTTGCTTTTACCAGCAGAGAATTATGGGATTTTAAATGTGCCAGTGGAGATAAAACCAAAGCAGGGTCTTCCAAGGGAGTGCACACTCAGTTCCTTCTGCCTTTCAATGACAGCTTGAGGTCAAGTACTTTTTGACTCCATTAAAGAGACAGTGCAGAAGTTACTTACCAAGGATCTTTCCCAGAGAAACCTAAGGGTAAGAGTGGGGAGGAAGTGGAAAGAGGCTCTGGGGCCAAACAAAGGAGAACACTGAGATGGTAAGTGCTGAAGTTCTGCCTGAGCAAAGGACTGGAAAATTCTCATCACCATCATCAGTTTGGGACCACTTTGCACCAATCAAGAGAAGGTCCTATGTATTTACCAAGCCTTGATAGCATTAAATGCTTGAGATAAACTTCAGTCCTTCATAGTCCTGGAGAGATTAGCTCTTAAAACTCTGCCATAAATCTGAGGCAGCACAGCCAGAGACGTTATTACAATAACAGTATCAGTATTACCAAGTGCACCCAGCAAACAAAAAAGGACATTATAACCATAGATAAAATAAAGACAGGTAGAAAAAAGAAATATTCAGAGGTGAAGCAGGACAAGAAAACATAACAACACCACGAATCTGTATTGAGCACAGGGCAATGAAAGAGGATCTGAGTGGAGAGAAGTGTTTGGAGAGTGGTGCGTGAGTGAGCTGGGGTGTCTTACCTCGGATCGGTGTACCTTCTGCAAAGGAAACAAAGAAAAGAAGTGAAAAGACTGCAAAACCCCAAACACCTGCACTGCCTGTGGGAAAAGGACCTGAGTCAAGGAAGACAGTTCCCAGTAGGAAACTTCCTGCTCTACCTCACCTTAAAATACAGGGGACACTGAAGAGGGCTCGGGGTGCCTAAGGTGGAGGTGCCCTTTTAAGCAGTCCAATTCAGCTGGCTGTTTGCAGAGCCTCTGTGGCACCTGGCTCGAAAAGTCTTAAAGCTGATTCCATTTTGTTGCTAAGAATGAAAGATAATCTTCAGGCTCCCAGCTAACATTACTGTTTGCTACTTGCAGAACATGTGATGCCCCTGCGTTTACCTTCCTCACTCCTGGGCAAAAAGGGTTGGCATTACAGCCCTGTCAGCTCAGACAGGGAGAGGGACACCTAGTACCTTGCACCCCATTAAGTTGTGGGTTTGATCCCACCCTTGCTAGCAAATTCCCAGTCCCAAACTTTGGTTAGTGGCACAGACATGCATGGAATTCAGTGCATATCCTGCCCAGGACCTTCAGACATCCTTCACAGCTCTGCACAGGGCCTGAAGGCAGGAGCTGGGCACTGAAGGCCAGGCTGCTGCACAGGTCCAGGGCTGCCTGGGCACCTCCTGCAGCTGCTCAGGCACCTGCCCCTGCCAGTGAGGAGGGGGCTGTCTGGAGGGAGCAGTCCTGCCCCACTGGCCTGCTGACTGCATCGCCCCTGGGTGATTTTATTCCAACCCCCTCCTGTTGTCTCTAAGTGCCCAACCCAAGCATTTGGGTCTCCCGGGTGAGAGGGACTGACACTGTGGCTGGTGACAGGGGTAAAATCACTGTCCCCCCATCTGACCTCCTGAGGTTGCAACCAAACCATCTTCCTTTGAAAACACGGCAGGTCCTTTTGCTCACAGTGGCATTCAAATGTGTCACACAGCTTATCAAAGAGGGGGTTTAGTTGGTGGGTTTTTACCCCAATCCTGAGAACAGGGCAGATTCCACAATGCCAATATTGCCTCTCCCTAGGCAGAAATGTGAGAGCTCCTCTGCAGTGGTGACACTGCTGCCACTCTGCAGCACCTCGAGCCAGGGCTGTGGAGCACATGAAATGATAAATATGAGCCTCTCACCCTCTCCTCTCCCCTGGTGAGGTACAGCAGTTATTGCCCCATTTTACACATGGGGAAACCGAGGTAGAGGTGAAGTGACTTGCTCAGGGTCACAGAGGGAAGTCTGTGGAAGAGGCAAGAACAGGAGTCAAAGCCTCCTCTGTGCCAATCTTCTGCCTTAACCACCAAAACAACCCTTCCCTTCTTATCCTTCAGCCCTGCTCATCCTCCTGCTGTGGTTCAATCCTCCATTCTCAGGATAGAAGGCAAAAATACGGAAATATTGATTACAGTTCACCTTTAATTTTCAAAGGAGCTGAGGGAAGAGAGGCATTATAGTGTTAGGGATTAGACTCTAGTTAGACTCAGCTTCTAGTTAAGAGGTTAGGTCATTGGCTAGAGGTAAGTTAGCATCTAGTTAGGGTTAGGAACTAGCTAAGGTTAATGAAGCAGGTTGGTTAGCTCTGAGGACAGAGGTTGGAGAGACAGCGCTTGGAAGAGGTGGGGAGCGTGGGCTTGGGCAGATCCCCACCCAGGAGATGGCAGGGAGGTTTAAAAAGCAAGAGAGAGAGTGAGAGAGAAAGCAGCAAAGGGTTATAGTTCAGTTCAGTGGAAATAAAAACAGCCTCTGATACATCCTTCTGTCTCAAAACTGGAGTGAAAATCTGCCATCTGTGGCACCAATATGGAACAGGGCTAATGGGAAGAGGGTAGAGGAGGGGAAGAGACCCAAACATCACCCACGACTCGAAAGCTTCTTTGGCCTCAGCTAAGCCTGGCAGTTTCCTGAAAAGGTTCTCTCTGATGGGAGAAACATGCTGGAAGTAAGAGCTGTGCAAGCACAGACACAACAGCCATGCTACCCTCGTGTGTCACTGCAGGTCAGTCATTCCCTGTTCCCCCTGAGCATCAGCACTGCCCCTGGAAATGGGCTGTCAGCAGCTCCTGGAGACACACCGTCCTGGAGACAGCTCTGGGGGAGCCAGGTGAGCCAGGCAATGGCACCTGGGCCATTCCAGGTCTAACTCTGGCACACAGGTGAGGAGCAAAACAGGTTTAGGGTTAGGGGATGCCCCACACCGGGGATGGCAGGGACAGAATTTGAGTCACAATGAGCTCGAGTAACTTGCATGGCAAGAGCAGCAGTTTGGGTGGTGGCACAGACACAGATGGCAGATTTTCACCACTGGAGTTTCACATCTAACCAGCTTCCTGCTCAACACAGGGGCAGCAGCAACGGTGCTGGGAGAGGGTGTGAACTTGATTGATTATTCTGAGGAACTCTGACAAGTCCTGTAGGGTTTGACACAGGGTTGTGAGGGTGGAGGGGGGTCACCTGTGCTCAATACCTGACTTGCCTGGTGAGCACGAGGGAACGCACGAGGCTGCCCGCTGTCCAGGGCAGAGCAAGGGCACCAGCTCTGCAGGAGAACTAAGGGAGGAACAGCTCACACTGGATGCTGATTTTCTGAGTGAAAAGCTGGTTCTGAGATGCCACGTGCAAACTATTCATACTGCCTTCCACAGCCTCCCAGGATCTGCAGATCTGCCTATTTAGGGCAAATTTTGAGGCTGCCTGAGCCCAGATGGCCAGCCCAGGGTTTAGCAGCAGAGGCAAAGGGCAGCTTAAAGGCCTCGTCTCTGGATTATAAATGCCCAAGATGGTGCCAGGCAGAATTCCCCATGCAGGTGTCCCCCGCACAGAGGACGTCACAGAGGACGGGGGTCTGCTCTCCACCATCCCTCCCTCCCATTCCCCACATGCTGAGCTGCCTACGGATTCTCCAGGCCTTGACAAGAGGGAGAGCAGGACAGCCACCAGTGCCATGGCAATGACAAAAACCACATCTCCACCTTCTGTCAGGCCACGTGTGAGAACACGTGTGTGCTGAGCTGCTCTCCCGAGGGCTGGCCGCAGCTTTCTGCTCTGAACAAGCAGGCAATCATCAAGGGGCTCCTGCAATTTCCAAGCGCCGGATCCTGGCTGACAGCTGCAATTCCTCCATCTCCTCTAACAAAAGGGGACTTGGCACAGGCAGGAAATGTGACGTGAGCTCTGCAGACAGGCTCCTGCCCTCGCTGGGATGGAGAGGATCCGGAGGGGCAAAGCGGGGGCTCTTCTTATCCTCAACCCTTCCCCACAACCTGGCACTCACAGCTTCAATTTGGAAATGCTGCACCCCCACCTCTCCCTCCTGAAAATGCCAATAACCCTGCTAGATGTGAAACTCCAAGACCTCCTGCAGGTGTGAACACAATTATCACAGTTCCAGGGTACAAGCTATTGTGTAATTGGGGAATTCCAGGACAACTGTTGCTAAGAGACCAAAAAAAACCCTAAAATCTATCCAATGTTAGGAGGTTTATATTTAGCTGTTATCTCTTTATACAGATAAATTAATTAGAATTATTATTACTATTCTTTTTTTTTGTAGCCTGCAATACCCCTGCAGAAATTAATTTAGAGGGCAGAACATCCCTACTGAAAGAGTTAGTAGAAGAAATGCAGAGCATGCCTCTCAAGAAGCTGTTACAAAGGAATTAGTTTAAAGGGCAAGGGTTACAAATCTGCACATTAGCAGGTTTGGGGTTTTCCGGTTTGATTTTTTTTTTTTTTTTTTAATTGAACAAACTTACCAAAGGTCTCTGAATGTTAAAAAAAGTGAAACAAAACAAAAAAAAAGAAAAGAAAAGCTTGTTATAGCCAGTTATTTAGAAAACAGAAGACACACACAAGACACAAAAGGTTTCAGTGTTTCTGTGGTGAGGAGGAGCCTGCCTCCCGTGTCCCCCCTAGATGGCACGGCTGAGCAGAGGACATTGCCTCTGCCTTCTGCTCAAAATGTCCCAAGACGAGCAGAAATATCCATTTTCCAAGACCACTCAAACTCATGTACAATCCAGGTCTCCAAGGCTGAGATGCTCAGGATGTCTACAGGGAGCAGGAGCCCAGACAGAGCTTCTTCCCACTCTCCTCGGACTGACAATTCTGCTTTTCACTCAGCCAAAACACCCAAGCATTACAAGATTTCCAACTGCTTGGAAAGTGTATCTGGAGATGGGAAGAGGGAGTGGAAATACCAGACAGAGAAAAGCCACTATGGTTAATGACCTGCTTCTTGCTTAGATTGAGACCTGTGTCACAAAGGGGTCCCCTGGATGATGGGACTATAATGACCGTGGTCTCAGGGGTCCATTTCTGTTGTCAGCCAAACACTCAGATTTAATACAAATGAGAACCAAATCTGGACACAATTCCTGGTTTCTCAGAGCTCCACATATGACATTTCACTTGTTCCTTTTAATGAACTAATTTGCATGTTTGCCACTAACTCACATATTGATAAAATTCAGCTCTTAGCATCCTCTGTACTGTAGCAGCACAGCTGCCATCCTGATGACTTCATCTCCAGGGTGGAATTCGGGACCGTCCTGTCCTGCTGCTCCCTCAGCCTGTCCAGACTCCAGCAGGGAGGAACAGAGGGAAATACTGAGGGACAACACAGTCACTGGCTTCTACACCAAATCACAGAATGGGTTGGGTTGGAAGGGACCTCAAAGCCCATCCAGTCCCATCCCCTGCCCTGGGCAGGGACACCTTCCACTAGCCCAGGTTACTCCAAGCCCCGTCCAGCCTGGCCTTGGACACTCCCAGGGCTGGGGCAGCCACAGCTTCTCTGCCCACCACGTGTTAGGGCCTGCCCAGCCTCCCAGGGAGGGATTCCTTCCGAAATGTCCTAGATCTGTTAGCACAAAGTGCAGTGAGGAAGCGGGAATGGAGCAGCAGGGTCACTGCTCCTCCCTGCACCCTCTCCCCAGAGGGGCTCTCAAACGTGCTCAGCTGGGTGGAACTGGTAACCCCAAGGTTGGCTGGAGTTCCACTGGTGACCTGGAGGTGAAAGACACTGAAGCTTATTAGCCGTGTCCTGGAGCATCCAAAGCCCTGGTGTGTGCTAGTGCCACACTTCTGGTAGCAAAGTTTGTTTTCTGGAAAGATAAATGTATTGAATTAAGTTCTGACTGTAGCAGCTCAAACAGTCACCTCCTCACACTCCGGTCACAAATCCGTGCCTGAATCTGCTCTGCCATGGTGTTAAACAACCCTTTTCCACAGACCAAAGTGCTGACACAGTCCAGATGAGCCTAATGTGAAGATTTTGCACTTTCACAGGCCTTTCCTTGCAGAACACGCAAGTTTTGAAAGGCCACAAAAGTAGAAACTGGAGAACTGAGAAGTCCTGACTGCCCAGGGGTCTGCACTCCTGTCACACAGGCAACAGGTCCCTGCCCCGAAGGACAACGGCAATGCCTCAGGGTTTCACCAGTTTAATAATTCAAAGCAGCTGTAAATGAGATTAAATCTCAGCAGGTATCTTCTGATTTATCAGAAGGACCAAAGGTTCACTCTGAGGTCAACCAATTCACTGGAATAAAAACACTCAGGTGGCTTTGAGGAAAACACCAGATCAAACCCAGCTAAGGAGTAAAGGCATTCTAGCAAGATGATGAATGTATTAAAAATAATCTGCCTGTGCATTACTCACACTTCAGTTCACAGTCACAGAGCATGCTATAATTCTAGTTTACCTCTCATTATTTATGCTGAGTGATTTTTTTTATTTGCATTTGCCTCAGCTGTTATGATAAAACAGGGAGGTCAATCTCATCTGCGTTTGTGGGACTCAACAAGCCATTCTAATTCCACAAAGCAGTTTAAGGATCTGTTTGTAACTTTGCTTCACTGAGTAAGAAGCATTTATGCAGGTGTGTAAAAGCTACATTGATCTGGAGCTATGCTGAAGCTTTTCCACTGGTGGCCCATAGAACTAAAAATCTTTATTTTTAGTAGAATCTTTACCAAACAGGACAAGAGAAGAATCAGGTGGTTCCATGCTCTGATGTTCAGATCCAGCAGGACACAGTCAGAACTGATTTCTCCAGAGCCAGCAGAGATCTGGACAGAAGCAGTTGGTTCACTCGACTGCTTGTAAAAGGTCTCATAAAAACAAAGCAAACCCAGTGGCTTTACTGAAGCCCCTGCTTTTCCTTTGCCTACAACAATGCCATTCTTTTGCCAAAAAAAGACTTTAAAATGCTCCATCTCTCTTGGCGAAAGAAATCTTCTGAGCAGCTGAAATGATGCTAATCTTTGCTAGGTCCAACCTCAGACATGTTTTCTCTAGGCTGGGTCTAAGCAGTCAGCCCAAGCAGGATGTGAAAAGAATTATTTCCCAGGTTAGTTTTTGTCAAAAGGTTAAAACTTCTAAAGCTTGTTTCATTTTTGCTGCTCTCAGTGGAAGTGTTTATCAGTAGTATTCAAAAATAAACCCACCTATGCCCTCCTTGCACACACTCTCACCCAGAGAACTGGCAGATCTAACAAGTATAAAAACAGCTCCCGAAACGTGAATATTAAGAGATGTCACATTGGCACACACACACAAAACAGCAAACATAAAACAAACAAGAGAGACAGATGGACAAGCAGATGGGGAAAGATGGAAAACTGACAAGAGCCACGGAGCTGGGGTACATCTGTTGGTGGGGACGGACTCCATGGGCAGAGCCACTGAGCACAGAGGGGTCACTCCGGAACACTCCCGAGGGCTCCACGGCGACGGCTGTAGGGATGTGACACTGCAGAGATCCTGCAAGAGCTGTTCTTCAACACCAGCTTTGAGAGGCTCCATTTACACCATCACGTGTAAAGCAAGAGGCTGCCTGAGCCATGGGCCCTGCACCAGCTGTGTGTGGCCTCAAGAGCCATGTCTGCCATGGTGGTTCTTTCTTCCTTCCCCAGTTCTTGGCCTGAGGAGCAAAACCTCAGCCGCCCAGCCAGGCCCTCCTGAGCTGCAAGAGCACCAAGATCCAGGGACCATAGTTACAGTGCCCTCTGGATGGGCACCAGCTTCCCTGCTGTCATTCCCTTCATGTCAGCTGGGCAGTAGAGAAGGCCAGCGGGCTCGAAGTGGAAGACACTCCCTATGTAAGCATATGAGTCCCAAAATAAAAGCCCAAGTGAAACCCCCATCCACAGGGTCTGTCAGGCCTCTCCTCTGCCTCAGACACCTCTGAGCAGCCCCTTCACGCCTCTGTTTGGCCTCAGCTCCTCCAGTGTCCCAGGCAGGCCTTACCTGATCTCAGCTGCTTTATCCTGCCGTTGCTGGCGCTGGGGTCGACGGGCAGGAAGTCTTTGAACCAGGTGATCTCGGGGTCGGGGTTGCCGCTGGCCGCGCAGAGCATCGTGGCCGTGCGCGTCCGCTCCACCACCTTCAGCTGCGGCCCCATGTCAATGTTTGGGAAGCCGGGAGGCAACTGGTCCTCTGGAGGGGCAGAACAAGGGCAAGGGGTTAAACAGGGACCAGGGCAGGCAGGGGAGCTGGTCAATGAACACATCAGGCAGACCTGCTGCCCTGTGCAAGGCAAGTTAAAACACTAAATGGGCCGTACACGGGTTGGGAAAACACATGGTACAATAAAATTTACCTGCCTGTCCATTCTGTGTGATTACCTAACATCCCACAAGAAGATTCTACACTTCAATGCCATTTTTTAAAACCCTTTGGGGCACAGGGTATGGAGTCATAGAACCACTAAGGTTTGAAAAGACCTCCAAGGTCACCAGCTCACCCTTCAACTGGATCCCATCTGTCCATTAAACCACGCCCTCAAGTTCCACATCGACTCCTTTTTTGAACAGTTGGAACTCCACCACTGCCCTGGGCAACCTGTTCCAATGTTTAATCATTCTTTCAGTGAAGAAATTTTCCCAATATCCAACCTGAACAACTTGGAGCAGCTTGAGGCCATTTCCCCTCACCCTGGGATTCCCACCTGCCTCCCCACTCCCGTCAGGGAGTTGCAGAGAGTGAGAAGGTCCATCCTGAGCCTCCTTTTCTCCAGGCTGAGCCTCCCCAGCTCCCTCAGCTGCTCCTCACAGGATTTATGTTCAGGTCACCGTGTCAAAGTTTCTCCAGGTGAAGCTCTGTCAGATCAGTGACTGGCACTGAGCTGGTTTTTACAGCAGAACTGTGCACAGGGGTGCACTGCAGAGAACAGTCTGTACAGTCACAGTTAAAAGGAAGGGTTCACCTTCCCCCTCCAAACCTCACAGTACAAAACAAACTACACAGGAGAAATAATGAAAGAATCCACGTGGAAAGGGCTGTCAAAGACACAGTGGGACTGGGAGAGAAAGGAGAGGAAAATCTCATCCAGCTGCAGCGACCAGAGGGGACACACGTTACAAGAACACGCCAAGTGCTGTCAGCCAGGGTGTGAGTTTTAGATTTATTAATTCCAAGTGCTGCTGGCCTCCAAGGAGAGGGACGTGGCACCAGCACCCAGCAGAGCTTCAACTGAGCTTCTCTCAATCCAGCCTTTGCCTTCACTAATGAGGGTGAGGAGGGCAGTCCTAACCAATGCTGACTAATTTGTGGTAACTCATACAAAACCCCAGTGCTTTCCCCGTAATATTTGTCACCACTTCTTAACTCCTGTGGAATGGAAAAGAGCTGTCTCGTGCTGGCTGACACAGCTCAGGAACATGCCATTTTTCCCACCAGAAAAGGAGTGTTTGGGGGAGGGCAGCTTGGAAGGAGGATGCCAGAACCCGGGTGAGATTTGAGAGGGATTTTCCATCATCTCAAATGAGCCATGTCAAGGAATCACAGCCTTGGGAGTCTGGCACTGAATCCATCCCAAAAACAGGTGAGGGAACAGAAGGGAAGCAATACAGAGGATTTAAAAGAGGTGGGATTCTTTAAAAAGCAACATACATCACAACCAGCCCCACACTGAAACCAACGGGAGCTCTCACAGAGGCACCAAGATGGGGTTGGAACCCCTGGCCTTGGTTGGGAGCTGTCCTGCCAAATGTCACCAGACCAGGAGCTCATTTCCTGAGGCTGGCACGTGATGGATCAGGAGGAATGGAGCCAAACTACATATGGCTGAACCCAGAGACAGTGGCACAAGAGAGAAACCCAGTGGCCTTGCTATGGTGGGTGCCTTTGGATAGAATCATAGAATGGTGTGGGTTGGAAGAGACCTTAAAGACCATCTAGACCCATCTCCCTCCTGTGGGCAGCAACACCTTTCACCAGACCAGGGTGCTCAGAGTCCCATGCTGCAAGAGAAGCACAGTCACCAGGACTCAGCTCTCTGTGAGCTCCAAACACGTGATTTGGGTAAGAGCTGATCCACACTGCTGTGCCTCACACCCAGCTCCTCCAAACCTATGAAAGCAGGAAGGCAGAGCTGAAGGTGTGTGTGATGCTCTGACACCTGGGGCCATGACACTCTGTGCTGCTCTGTGATTAGCAGAGCACAGCTACTGCAGGGAAAAAAGAGGGGAAAATGCCTCAATTGTGTGTTTGAAAATGTGCATTGTTTCCTGCCTCTGACCATTGTTGGGGAGTTATAAAGGATCTATTGTGACTCACTGGAGAGTGAAATGTATTAACCACACTTCTCCTCACGGAGCAAAGGAATCTGACCACAAACAGAACTGCTCTAACTGCCCAGTGACGCAGATCTCCCAGTATGGACAAACACTTGGACTGGACATGTCCTGTCATCGAATCACAGAATTGCAGAATGGTTTGGGTGGGAAGGGACCTTAAAGCTCAAACCATCCCAGCCCCTGCCACAGGCAGGGATACCTTCCACCAGCCCAGGGTGCTCCAGCCTGGCCTTGGACACTCCCAGGGATGGAGCACCCACAGCTTCTCTGGGCACCCTGTGCCAGGGCCTCACCCTGAGGCAACAATGTCTTCCCAATATCTAATCTAAACCTGCTTTCTGTCAGCTTAAAGCCATTTTTCAGTTTCAAGCCATTTTGGTGCATGTGAAGCACCTCCAAACCAGAAGATTTCACCCTAAATTTGAACTGTGGACACACACATCTTTCAGAAGGGACTGAACCAGCCCTCTGAGCTCACCAGGCTGTGCTCACTGCAGGACTCTCTAACCCTTGTGATCCTGCAGACCATGTGTGCTGCAACCCCGCAGCCCCCCAGGAGTGAGCTCAGGACAGGGGGGCCCAGGGAATTGCTGTGCCTCTGCACAGCTTTCAGCCAGGCTTTTAACATCTTCCCTTCCCTCCTGCTCTGTGCCCAGCCGTGCTGAGCTGAGGAGCTGCTGCCGCATTGGCTGCAGATGACATCATTATTGATCACTGCTTTTATCCTGCTCCCTGGTGATGCTGCTCCACCTGCCTCCAGCCCCAGCCCCTTCCTTCCATGAGCCCATTAATCCATTGAGAGAAGAGCCCTCTGCCTGGCAGGGTGTGTGTGTGAGTGTTTGCACATGTGTGTGTGCTGGGGGAGGCCTGGTACCACTATTATTACTGAGTGTTTCTAATTAAACAAAAATGTTAATCTTGCAGCACAATGTGGAGAATTCCTCTGAGTTTAATTAAAACAACTGCGACTAGAGGCGTGATCAGATTTGAGGATCAGATCAGCGGAGGAAGCATCTCTGAACATCACACACTGCTCTGATTCAAGTGCTCAGATTTCCTTCCTGTCAGGGAAGTGAAACTGCCTCCATCCCCTAACAACTGGATTCCCTGTAATAATGCAATTACAACCTCAGCACAATCCCCACAAGACACGCACACACAAGCCCTGCCACCCTCCCCATCAATCCCCAAACACCACCCCAAGCCTGTTCCCGAATAAATAAGGAACGGTTTGGGTTGTGAATTCTCTTTCTGAAAGCAGCTCAGGCAACTGCAGGAACAAAAGAACCAGACACAAGCTGGAGATGCATCAAGGGCACATCTGGGCAGCTGCTGCCGTTGGAAATCGTGCTGGTTCGTGCAGGCAAACACTCTCCTGGGTTGCAATTGTCACCTAAACGGAGCATCCCAACACCCTGTTCATACCTGAGCTTAGACCCAGCAGTTTAAATCCCCCTCCAAAGCTGGAGAATCACCTCAAGGCCACTGAACCAAGTAGGGTGAGAAAGAATAGAGGAGGGATGGAGAGAGCACTTCATCCCTCATTTATAATAAATCCTACCCGAGGACACGCTCTGTGCTGGAGGGCGCGGCTGGATCCAACCCAGGCACACAAACAAGGGCCCCCCCGCCCCAGTGAGGGCACCGGGGTGCTCCCTGTCTCCTGTCCCTCTGCGAGGTGGCAGCTCTGGGTTTAGCTAATTAGCTGTGCTGGAAATGAGGATGATAAAGAAAGATAAAGCGGGTGTTGCTGCTGCTCTTCCTCCCGCAGGGCGTGCACGGTCGTTTAATAATTTAGAGGAGAAGGAGGGTGTGAGCGGGTACAGGCGCGCCATGGACTCGGCGCAGAAAGCCACGAGGATGCTCTGAAGGCAAGAGGAGGAGGGATTTTTCACTCTCTTCTGGAGATATGATGCTGGATGGTCTCTACAGAGTCCTCATTCCGGGTGGCAAACCAGGAATACAGAGATGAAGCAGCTCAAGTGACACAAGTTTTAAGCAGAATCAGGATCAAGATGCAGCACCCCTGAACACACTCCTGTACTTGTCGTTAGGTTTATGAACACCTACAGCTGTCCCCTCCCCAACAGGAATCCTGGCTCAGTGTACCTTGTGAAATCACATCAGCAAGTTATTTCCACCCATGTGTCTGTACCTGAGCCTCAGTTCCCTGTTATTTCCCATAACTTTAATGCAGGGAGGAGTCTCCCTAACGTGCTCTGTCTGTTGACTCCATTTCTTTTGAGCTGAAAGGTTTACTATGAAAGCAGTAATAGCTTAACAATATTATTAAAAAACTGTAAGCTTACAGGCAATAAATACACACTTAGATATGTGTGTTGGACTCCAAAATTGCACAGGTAATGCCTGTGTTCCCTAAACTAACGTGTCCCTGTGTGCCCTCCTGCTACAGGCATCTGAGTTAAAATTACTTTGATGTTATTCATAAGCTACAGAACTAATCTGCTGTCAATGTTGCCCAATTTTCAGGTCACTACAGGAAAAGCAAAACAAGTCAAGTTTGAAGAAAGACTGCCAGGAATTTTCCAAATGGCAAGGTAACGTTTCAGAGGGGGCAGCTTCCCTCTCCCATGTGCTCCCACGGGACTCGCTGCTCTCTGCTGAGCATCCAGAGCTGCTTGTTGTTTACCTTTGGCTGATTTAAACCCAACAATTACACAAAACCCAGCAAAATCCAGCACAGATCTTGCTGGAACTTTATATATGCCCACACCAGATGTGTTCTTGGAGTACGAAACGTGTGAGGGACATTCCGGGCTGGAATTGGTAGTGAAGTATCCGAATGCTTCCTAGAAGGAATCCAAGAGGGACTCACTGGAAGAAGCAGTTCTGAAGGTCTGTCCACAGCAGCCTCAGTCACACTGCAGCAGTGAGAACCACAGAGCTGACATGTCCCACAGCCTCAGTTTCCCAGAGTGCTGCAGTTCTCAGGAACAGCCAGCACTGGCCAGGACGGAGCAAGCGATGGATCAGGACCCAGTAAATCCTGTTTGTGACACTGAACCTGACTGATCACTGGTTTTGATGGGAATGTGTTGCATTTACTAATGATTCACAAGGGTATCCTCCACAGACCTCTACTAGCTTCCACAGGCTACTAAAGAACTGGAGGGAAAGTATAATTTGTACACAGAAAGTAATAATAATCATCATAATCTGGATCTATGGCTATAGATGATATAGATATAAATGCAGATACAGACAGACACAGACAGAATCCCAGAATGGTTTGGTTTGGTTTGGAATGGACTTTAAAGTTCACCCAGTTCCACCCCTCTGCCAAGGGCAGGGACACCTTCCACCAGCCCAGGTTGCTCCAAGCCCCGTCCAACCTGGCCTGGGACACTTCCAGGGATGGGGAGTCCACAGTCTCTCGATGTCTCTCTATATCTACCCCAAAACATATAGATGTAAGTATCTTTCTTGGGAGTGAGAAGCTTAGAAAAACTCCACCAACTGGGAGCTGAGGTGTCTGTGCCAACCACCTTCCTTCCTGCCTAAGTTATAACGAGAAATAACAGCAGCTGGAGTTAACAACAACTGCAAAATGCTTCCCAAAACCACTTTCTCTCTTTTTCTCCGAACTCTGCAGGAGTCAGGGTTGCAGGCACTAAGTCTAGCCAGCTGTGGAAAGAACAGCCAGTTTGCACAGCCCTACCAAAGTGGGATCCCTGGAGAGGCAGAGCAGGAAGGACAAACAAGGCAGCAGAACTGGTGTGAGGGGACTCTGGGGGAGCTGAGCGCTGTCCATCACAGCTTTGCTTCTCCGAAGCTCCCAAAGGTTTCCTCTCCTGCAGCTTCCTGTTTTTAAATGAAGGCACATGGGTTTCTATCAGGGTCTGATCCAGGAGTAATCATGTGTATAAGCAAAAAGGGGTTTACTCTCAATCCCTTCAGCAGCTGCATCTAGTAGGGAAGAATGTTTTATTTTCTCTTCCAAAAGGAGAAAATATTTCCTGTGTTATTTTCTGTCCATGGGACCGCTCTGGTGCTGAGGAAATCCTCGCATGTTCCCGGTGCACACACGTCTGTCTGATCACACCACGCACACGGAGGCTGCAGAGCTCCTGCAGAGCCCCTCGTGCCCTTTGCAGCAGCTGGGCCCAGGTTCCTGTACTCAGAGTGTGCCAAGGTAACAGGCTCTGCAAATGACAGCTCCCATCCATCTCCAGGCTGTGCAGCAGCCGAGGAGCAGCCCCCTCTCTATGCTCAGCATCACTTTTGCAAGGCAGAGAAGAGACAGAGAGGAGGAGGAGGCCGTGCAGGGAAAGAGGGAAAAGACAAACAGGAGAGTGGGTGAGTGCAGAGAGGGGAGGGAAAGGAGAGGACTGGCTGCCAGCATGCTCACTTCGTCATTGTGCGGATCAGTGCTTTGGGCTTGGTGCTTTTAACTCTTCCAGCACTTAAAAATGCGGATAAAGAGGAGACAATCTTTGCTGTGTGGAAGCTGAGGAATGATTAAGGATGGAATAACTCCAGCTGTGCAGGGAAGGGGAGGGTGTGCTATAAAATCTGCTTCCTTGATGCTCTTCAACACTGTCTTGACCCACCCTGCAGTTCATTCCCGCTCCCCCCAGTTCCACGGATGGGCACCCTCACTGCTGCAGCACAGTCAGACACACAGACACCAAACAGAACAGGAGACCTTGTAAGAGCAGAGCACACAGTGGGAATGTCCTGGAGGGATCAGCAAAGGGTGGAATTAGTCAAGCAGTGGGAACATGCAGCCCCTGTGTTGCGGTTTGTCCCTCTGGGTGATGTGTATGATGCTGATCCTGGAAGGAAGAGCTGCACAAAGACACGTACAAAGAGCCCTGCTCCCTAAGGAGAGTCCCTGAGCTCAGCTCAGCATTCCCATTTTGCTCTCTACACCTCCCTGACAGGAGGCTGTGGCCAGGTGGGGGTCAGGCTCTTCTCCCAGGTAACAAGTGAGAAGACCAGGAAATGGCCTCAAGCTGTGCCAGGAGAAGTTCACACTGGACATCAGAAAGAATTTCTTCACAGAAAGGGCTGGCAAACATTGGAAGGGCCTGCCCAGGGAGGTGGTGGAGTCCCCATCCCCAGAGGCGTCCAAGGAACGACTCAGTGCTCTGGGCAGAGTGGACTCCATGACCTTGGAAGTCTTTTCCAACCTCAGTGATTCTGTGATTCCATGATTCCATACACTGCAGCTCACTTTTGGTGGAGAGTGCCTTAAAACCACTGTGAGAATCCCCAGGGGATTGGTGAGGGTGGCAGCTTCAGGAGAACTTTCCCTTGCCACTGCTTGTAGCTAAATTCAAGGGATACAGACTCTGAATTTGACTGCAGGGGCACCTCCCAAACTGTCACAGCTCCAAGGAATATAGATGGGAATAAGTGTGAAGAATAAGGCTCCCAGCCCTCTGGGATAACCACAGTTAGACACACTCTTGTCATCCCGTGACGTTCCAAGCTCCTGACAGATCCATCCCACCACGTTTCTCTAACAGAAGGTTAAATGCCATGCCAGGCAGAGGAGCTGCTCTGAGATCTGAGTGCACCTACACAAAGCTGTCAGGCATGACTGGACCACGGGCCCACCCACCCCAAGGCAGCAGCATCCTGACAGCACAGAGCCTGCCAGGTGGGCAGCAGAAGGGATATTCCTGCTCCAAGGGGAGGTCGAGGGCTTTGCCATGCGGCCCTCATGTCTGGTCTCTATTTCCTGCCCTGCCTTGGGGGTTTGCACACCAGTTTCACTCTGCAGTGTTAAGGATGTGCTCGCTGCTGGTTCCAAAAAAAAGGTTTAAGATGCTCTTGGACAGAATGCTGGCAAGAAAAAGCTACTGACCCACAGGCAGAGCCACCCCTCGGCCTTGTGCGGGTCACACACTGCCTGGAGCTCCTGGAATTGTTAGATGTGCCCGCTGCAGAAAGAAGGGCTCTTACTGCCAGTGTCCCTATTAAAAAGCCCATGGCTTCACCCACAGCAAATGCTCCCAAGCTAAATTCCCCTTGGGAGCTCTCAGGCAGTCATCCACCAAGCCCTCCCTGCAGGATCACCTGTGGTCTGAACAGGGATCATCACTGGTGGATGTTCTAAACCCTAAAATGGGTCAGTTTTAGCACCCAGCCTCGCTCAGCCCTTCACACAGTGATTTCAGGGATCTCCAGGGTGATAACAGCAAACATCCAGAGGCATCCAGAGCAACAGCATATTGTTCCCTCCCCCACATGCAGTTCAGGGAGCATATTTCAAACAGATGACATTAAGGAGGCATCCATGTAAACATCCTCTATAATGGGGACAAGCAGAAAACAGAATCAGAACAAAATGGAGTGGGGAACTGTTTCCTTGGAGAGTGCACAGAGCAAAGGACCTCTGGAAAGAGGAAGGATGCCCAGAGGGGCAAACCAGGCATCTTGCACAAGGAAAAGAGGTTGCCATTGCTACTAACCATGTGAAAACCCATGCAGATACAAAATCATCTTAACTCCAGCCCAATAAGTGATTCCTCAATGAAAAAGGTTTTCTTGGTGCCACATTTCTGAGGACAATAATGAGCAGTTTCTGGTACTGCTCCTAAACCTGGGGAAGGAATTTTTGGAGGGGAGGGAAGACCATAGTGCCACAGAGCCACAGGATAATTCAGGTTGGAAGGCACCTCAGCACATCATCCAGTCAAACCTCCTGAAGTGTCCAATTTTAGCTTTGTTTCCCACACAGCAATTTTACATCTCTCTGGGGTAAAACCAGTAAGCAGATCTGACAGGTCCTCAAAAGCAGCAGGACTTTGTGCCTTGGCCTTGCATTTTTTCACAGCCTTCCCACCCAGGTGGAGGAAAGGAGAAGTTGAAGGGCTGCACCGAGACAGTGGCACAGGGCAGGCAGGATGTCCCTTACCTCGGAGGACGGTGAGCTTGGCATGGACAGTGACCTCCCCATGAGGGTTCTGAGCAACACACTCATAAATGTTCTCATCCCGAGGAGTCCGGAGGGGCTGGATCCTCAGAACAGCACCTGCACTTTCATCAAATTCAATTGTCTGGGGGAAAAGAGTAACACACAGAGTAAGTCTCCTTGGGTTGCAGGTAGAAGCTTCATTCCTGCTTCTAAAGAGACACACACCCCTAAACACACACCAGCAGCTGCCCCACAACTCCTGCACATACCCAGCATGGTCAGCTTGGCTCTCCACTGAGTTCAAGGTGAGAGAACTGTCACAGACAAACCCTGTCAGTGCCCACTGACCCACCAAACCCACTGTGTGCACCTCAGAGGCTCTGAAAGAACGAGCCTTGGTGATGGTGTGTGGGGTGGGTGTTGAGAGCACAACTGTGATGAAGGAGGAGGAGGAAACAGAGCAAAGGAAAACAAAATAAAAATGAACCCCCGCCTTGTTCCTCCATCTGCAGAGGCAGCTGACACCACAAAGCTCCTCTCGGCATGCAGCTGCCTGGCAGGGCTGAGTCCCACAGCAAATTCCACAGGATGACCTCCCAGTCCTTGCTCCTCCACTCTCATTTCTATCTAAACAATGCCAATTGCTTGGGTCTGGTTGCCAACAACCGTGACGTTTACTCCAGACTGCCCCAGGATTAAAACCTGAGCCATGGATGGGTATGAAAGGTGCATTTACAGAGCTGAAGTTCCACCAGCCTAGTTGGGGTTTCTTAGGGAAGGAAGAAGTTATATTATATCCCAAGAAGGGGAAGAAAAACAACAAAACAAACGGAAACACTCCAATAATGTATGTGAGCCAAGTTCTCTCTTGCTTTGGAACAAAACCAGCTGTTGACATGGCCAAGAGCTTGCATTTCACTCCTCCTGCTGTTAAAACTCCTCCCCTTCCAAATTTCCCTTTATTATCAGGTCTGAGAATGGCCAAAGAGGAGCAGTGGCTGCTTTGTGTCAGTCTCTCACTTCACACAGGCAGAGATTTCAAGGACATCTCTTACCTCAAACCTCTGAGAGTTCACTTTCTTCCCTTTCTTGTTCCAGGTGACCCGTGGCTTCGGGTCTCCAGTCGCTTGGCACACAAAGGAGGCCACCCCTCCTGACACACCAATTTGGTCCACAGGCTTTTTAATGAACACAGGGGGACCTTTAAGAAAAAAAGAAATATCATCATTGGCACAGGGAAAGACAAACTCTAATAAACACTGTAATTAATAATAGCATTGTCAGTGCTATTCTTAATGATCCCAGATGAAATTAAACCTCTTGGCCTTTTAGGAACAAGCAGTCTTTACTTCTTTTTTACATACGAAGAAGCTCCAGCATGAAATAATTAAGGCCTGATCTTACAAAGAGATTTCAATGTTGCAAAGCCTCTTTTATTCCTGAAAAGTGGACTTTTAAATGGTTTTGTACAGGGAAGACTGCCCTTGCAAAGCCCATCTAATGAGCATCACCAAAAGCTGGTAGAGCTGAAAACAACACATAGAAACACTGAATTGCACTCCCCAGGTCCTAGAAGAGGACCAAAACACCAAGGAATGGGGGAAAATTTATAGGAACATAGCCAAGGCAGGGGAAGAAGGTGGGAGGAGGAGGACCATGAAATACATGGAGCAGGACTTGGCACACAGAGATCTTGAGGCTGATGGTGTGAAAGAGGCTGATGCCAGTGGCTTCAGGATGTGAAACCTCCTTGGCTTGTAGCACCTCTGCTTTCATGTGCAAATCTTGCCCGTGGCCCTCACAGGTACATTCACACAGGTTCGTCATCCCTTGGAACAGGCGAGTTGAGGCTACTCAGCCCAACAAACCAAAGCTGTGATCACTTCAAACCAGCCCAGCTGTCAAGCCCAAGAGCACAGCCAAGCCTGCAGTCCCTCCTTCAGCTCCCCTTCC
Organism: Anabacerthia variegaticeps; assembly: GCA_035583185.1. Taxonomy (NCBI): domain Eukaryota; kingdom Metazoa; phylum Chordata; class Aves; order Passeriformes; family Furnariidae; genus Anabacerthia; species Anabacerthia variegaticeps. The sequence goes on along the minus strand of JAWWEW010000079.1, from coordinate 421,973 downwards.
CCTCTGCCCAGCATGAGACAGCCCAGAAAAACATGGAATTCAAGGAAGAATCTCCTCAAACTCCTCTCAGCTGCTCCAAGGTGCAGGGATGCCTGAGCACACACAGAGCCTGGGGCCCTGCTTGGGCTCACAGCACCTCTCCCTCAGCCCATCCACTGATTCCCATCCATGTTCCATTCCCTTTGTGCACCTCTGCGAGGATGGGAGGATGCTGGGACGGGCTTTCTGATCGAGGAAGGTGTCAAGGGGCTGCTCAGGAGAAGAAGCCGAGGCCAGGAGGGTTCGTGCAGAGCCCATATTGCCTCTCCCCTCTGGGAATCCTCCTTCCGTGCTCTAACCTGTTTTCCTTGCGCAGTTTCCTCTCATCTAGTTAGTTTAAAATTTATTGAAATACTTAAATCATAAGGCCACAGCTGTGTTCAAATAAAATCACTCAGATCATAAAGTTGCCGTCTGTTTTTCTCTAGAAAAGCAGAGCACGTGACTCTGAAATGTGCGTATTTGTCTGTACGTACTCAGAGCCTGTAAAATAAGATGCAAACAGCCTCCCACAGGGCTTGACAGGAGGGCAAATGGTAGCTGGAGAGAAGTCTCTGGGGTCTTTTAGGGGTCAAAAGACAAAAGGAAGCCTTCTCCCCTTCCCTGCCTGGTGTGGCCAGCAGTATATAAATAAAAGGCACTGAGTAAGCTCATGTGATGCAATCAAGCATTTGTTTCCATGCTGGAGGTAAATACAATTTGCTGGAGCTGTTTACGTACCATCCAATGCTGTGTGTACAAAGCATCACATTTATAAATATCCAAATCTATATTTAGAGGTCAGAGTCTTCTTTGCAATGTTACAGCTAAAGGTTATCAAGCAAGTCCCACTGGAGGAACTGGCACTGGGGGATCTGTCTTCCATCTGAGAAAGGTAAAACCCAAACTTTGCCTCAGGCTAAAATATAAATGCTCACTCTGCCCACAGCCTGACTTCCTTCCTCTCTTCACCTCCGTTCGATATCTGAGGAGTTTGCAGAAGTCAATTCTGAAGGTACAGCTAAAAACATCCAGGGCTTTTAAGAACACTTTATTGATGCAAGTTCATTTCCTAAAATAAAAGGCCCTAATAAACCTTAATGTCACATATACATTTAAATGGGTGCAGTATGATGAGAGCTCAGCTGAGGAGAAAAACAAGGTTCTATTTCCATCCTGAAGAAAGGGACGGTGCTCCAAAAACCAGTGAACTTGGAGTGATTGCTCAGCATCCCTTTTCGGGGTGCTGTGTCGCCTCAGCGAGTGGGGATGGGGAAGCTGAGCCGTCTGTGCACAGGGATTTTCCTGAGCTCCCTGCAGTTCCCAACTGCCCACGGGAGACCCACTGTTAGACAGCGAGAGACAAAAGGAACCAGACAAAAATCCCCACCAAACAACCTATTAGGTTTTACTACTCACTTGGAAAATGGGTGAAAATCAGAGCTAAACTGTTGGGTTTAAAATTGCTCAAGACTCCGAGCTGCAGATTTGATTCCTCCCCCCATGCTCTCCACCTCTGCGCCCCCAGTCACTGCAGAACTTGTCACCAGCCCACGCTGAGCTCAGAGCAACCCTCTCCCCTCTAGAAGAGAGAGCCAGCGCTATCACAGGCAAGGTGGTGATGATCCAAGGTGGTGATGATCCAAAGCTGAGACCAATCCCTCCGTGCTGCGTAGGACCGGCACAGCTCTGCCGTGCCAGGTCCAGCTTGCAGGGAAACACACACGCAGAGCTCAGCCCTCAGCTCTGCAAAGGGCTCTGCAAGCCTCCAGAGGAGGGACAAGGTGCCATGGGAAACACTATCAGGCCACTCAGAGGGTCTGAGGTGTTTCCACTCCTTTGCCAAGAATGCGGGCCCTCGGTTTTAAATAAATAAATAAAAATCAAAGAAACTGTTTCCAGATGACACGCTCGCAGTCCCGGGGCTTTTATATCACTTCACCAACCTTTCCTCATGGAGACCTGAGGACAAGTCAGGTTTGGAAAGGCTCAGTCTGAGCTCCACCAGTCCAGTGGTCACTGAGGTTTTTTTTTCCTTCCCTTTCTCTGCTTGCAAAGCAGCAAAACCTATTTTTTGTGCAGTATCAAACCAGGAAGAGAAAAATCTGGAGCTTAAAAGAATTCTCCTACTACAAGAGGCTTCCTGCGGGGTCTGGGTCTCCGGAGGGAAGGTTGAAAAGACCAGATGTTGTGTACCTGTGATCCTTCTTTACAGCTTAATGGAAAGCCATCAAGTCAAGCTGAACCCTTCACTCCTGCACTCCTGCCCACCACCCACGCACTTCCCCAAACCCACAGCCGGGCTAAGGGACACGGTGGAGACCTGCCATGGCCTGCGGGGAAGGGACACACATTCCTCACACCGAGGGCCCTCCGGCCTCACCTCTGCCATCCCTGGCAACCCTGCCCCGTGGCTCCAAAGGCTGTTCCAGGAGCTGATGGGACCCTGTGCTTGCCCTCCCCTCACCCCCCACAGACACCCTCCCACCACCCCGCACCTCCCCAGTCCCACACGCGGCCGCTCTGCCCGTCCCTCCCGCCCCGGAGCTCGGGATCGGGGTCGGGATCGGGGTCGGGATCGGGGTCAGGGTTAGGATCAGGGTCGGGGTCAGGGTCGGGGTCGGGTGCGGGGCTCTGGGGTGCGGCGGTGCCGGGGTCCCCGCTCACCCTGAGGCGGTCGGGCCCGCCCCGCCGGGCCATGCTGTGCCCGCACCTGCCGCGGGGGCGGCGGCTCCGCCCGCGGGGACGGCCCGGCCCGCCCCGGGAGGGGCTGCGGGCCGCGGGGGGGCGGGGGGGCGGGGGTATGGGGGGGGGTGCGGGGGGGTAGTGGGGGGGGCTGGGGTCTGCTGGGG